>CM037851.1:240656783-240683733 GCA_021234595.1 Delia radicum | reverse complement strand
GGACACAGTAGAGTATCACAACCTGTTGTAAAAATGTTATCCCAAAGAAAAAGTTGTGGACTTCAGACAAACGGATCACAGGTATCCCTTGGATTATCCTGATATTTCCGTAACGCCGTGTCTGAAGTCTAATTAAATTAAATTCTCGTGGTACTGGAGAGTCTACATAAAACAAAACCCTCTTAGTTTCCTGATAAAACAATTTCAAAAATTCCTAACTTACCCTTTAAAGAAACGCAATTTTAATTTCTTGATGACACTGGTCCTCTAGCGCTGGAGTGCTAAAATGGCTGCCTTTCAGTTTTTCCCTTATTTTCTCTTTTTTAATTCCGCTTAAAATATGGCTATATATTTACGTATGACACTTCACTCAGCTTGAATAATGAAAACAGCAATGAATAGCCAAATTTTATTCTCTTTGCCGCCAAGCCATTTTAACCTTCCAGCCTATTAAACTCCACCCCCACAAATTTTACAAAACCGCTAATTTTTTTTTTTTATCCCTATCTAACTCAAAGATACAAATTTTGCCTAACAACTTTCATCCTATTCTATCCTAAGTTAATTCCTATCAAAAAATTTTAAATTCTAGAAATTTCCAGTCCAAACGGTACCTCATCGTTCGATGGACGACTTCATTTTGGCCTTGAACCTGAATCCCGCCATTTTTGGCCATTTTATTAAGCCAAATACTCCAATTCTCTTGGCTTAAACAAATAAAGAAAATTTAGTATACAACAGTACCTTTTATATTTTTCTCAAATTCCTTCATTTTATCACTATTTATTTTCGTTACGCTAGACCCTTTTCAAAACAATGAACAGCTGATATAAATATCCCAATTAACAGCTGACCACAAAACAGCCGCTCACAGCTGACTCAATAAAAGTACGTGAAGTAAACCACCAAGTATAACAGTTATTCGCTACAAATCTTTTAATTTTCAACGCCTGTCCGCCGAAAAGTAAAAGAGCGATTATTCGTTCGCATAGCCCAACGCAGGCAAACGCCCACACCCTGACCTTACGAGTCTCATACTCTACTGACCTTTTTAGCCGGGCAACAAATCCCTAAAATAAGTTCACGATGTGGCATCTACAATTAAAAGCTCAATCGTCTAGAAAAATTAAGATCTGGCAGCTCTATACTTAAATTCACCTCAAAATAATTTTTCAATAATTTGGCATCTCTGTCAACTGTCACTTTCATAACCACGCTACTAGAAAACTACACAAAACTATCTTCTCATTCATCAACTAAAAAAAACCACCCTGCGTTTTGGATTGATACCAGACATTTTTTTTTTTTCCTGTTGTGGCATGAATGAAAGATTCATTAAGGAATTTGCCAATCACAATGTCCAATATAGAATATTGTTTCCATCGCTATCATGGAGGAAGTTAACCTTTGGAATCATTGCCAATACCTGACACACATGGTTCTGGGTTCAGACACACCAACGTGTAATTGACACCACCCAGTGTTTCCCAAACTTGATTGTCTTCGTTTACCAACATATACGAGGTACTATTAAAAAAAAATAAAATTTTCTTTAAGTGACACTACAGCACTTTTCCTCTCATTTTTTTTTTTTTTTTTATGCAAATAAGAATATCAAAGTAATCGAACATCTGACACAAGCAATGAGACCAATCATTGTGGATCTGTTTACTTCGGTCTCCCGAAAATAAAAATGGAAAATGCGAGTGGTTTTCATCCTATCATCAAACAAACATCTGTACGTAAACAAACATACCAAATGAAAATATAAAACCACCCCTATACTTCAACAAACAACAACCAACAAAAATGTTTACTTGTGCCATATCAACAGCATGTACGAACAGCTTGTCTACAAAATTAACACTATTAACCCTCACACAGTAGGAGTTTAACGAATGCGATCGTTTATCGCTGGTAAATTTTCCTTTCCTAATTTAATTCTCGTCATATTTTCCAACTCTAAAATGAACTGAACGCTCATAAGAATTATCGAATGCACCTAAGTGCCATGCAACATTTTTACTTAACCACAAATATAATAAAAAAAAACGGTCATACCATCACGAAACCGTGGGCCCATATCAATCGAGTATTTATTCAATATTCGTTGATGAACCCTTGGTAAGTGATTATACAACCAAT
Organism: Delia radicum; assembly: GCA_021234595.1. NCBI lineage: Eukaryota > Metazoa > Arthropoda > Insecta > Diptera > Anthomyiidae > Delia > Delia radicum. The sequence continues at coordinate 240,681,588 of CM037851.1, read as the reverse complement.
AACTCTTACAACTCAGTTAAGAACTATTGTTGCCTTTGTTCTCGTTTATACATAAAGTATAAAAAAAAACTTTTTCTTTCTACATACGATTTTTTTTTTTTTTCATCTTTTAAACTATCAATTTAAAATCATTCTAATACTATCAACATATTAAAAAGTCGGTTCACTTATCGATTTCCTTTCGTCTAACCAAATATTGGTTTTAAATCTAGTATACCCATTATAGTAATATTCACATCAAAAACACTTAAAATTTATCAAATTTGAAATTTTCATGATTTCATTCATTTAAATTCAACTTAAACACAAAAAAAAAACTTCTACATGTGTGAGTTTAAAATGTATGCCACATAAAAATATAAAAAAAACTACTCAACTACTATCTACAAAAAAAAAAACAATAAGATGTTGACACATGATTTCTGTACCTGACCATCAAGTCAGAAAATTTTTGGAATTACCCTAACTACATTACACAAACAAAACAACGTGGCAATATATGAAAGTGATGACATTGTTTCCCAAAGATCATAATAAGCAAATTATAAAAATAAATTTGTAAGCTGTTTACTTTTTCGTTTCCTAAATGTCTACAAGATGAGATGGTAAAACAAAAAATTCTATTATTGTATTACGGGAAGTATTATTCATGAAGAAAAATATGTATAAAAGTGTATGGTACTTTGTTAAGAAATTCTTTTCCTCTTTAACTTTTCCTTACAGGCTAAAATTATCACAGAAGAAGTAAGATCTCGATGTTGGCCAATTTCACTTATCAGGACAGCAAATAAAAAAAATATCACAGGTATCTTAAAAACTTAATGACATTCCACGACTAAATAAAAACAAATAATCTGTATAATTAGTTTTGTAAAAAAAAATTGTAAATTTTCGTATAATTACTATAAAGGTACAGCACAAACAACAAATATTTAAAATTAAAAAAAAATTGCACTTTTATGGTTGTTTTTGCTCGTTCCCTTACAAACTAATATCACAGATCACTGTTTCAAATCCTTTGCATGGAAAGTACCTAACTTTTTCCCCTGCATAGATTCAATTTCATACATATTATTGCCCTTGGTTGCCAAAATTCTGCACTTCTTAAATTTCGGTGCAAATTTTGCATTAAAATTTTTACCGAAGTCACTTTGAAACAAAATTCCGAAGGTAAACCTCCTGTCCAGGTATAAAATGGACTTCCCTACTTCTCCTATTGTACTGCTTTTCAGCTTTTTCATACGCCTTATGAAGATTTTCTCTTATCGAATCCCTAATCAATTGTAAATTATCAGTTTTTCCTAATATTTCAATTTCAGACTCTCCTAAGGAATTCAATTTTCTAGCTAATTCATAATCCGCTCCAGAACTAAACATAGTTTGACCAAACAACGCAAAATAAGGACTTGTTCCGATAGATTCATGAAAGGAGTTACGCAAGGAACATTCAATATCAGGCAGATGAGCATCCCAGTTCCTGTGATCCGAGTCCAAATACGCTCTAATACCAGCTAGGACTGATCTGTTTACCCTTTCGGATGCATTGGATTGTGGTGCGTAAACAGCCGTAGTCATATGGTTAATTTTATACGCTTTAACCATTTGCTGAAATTCATTGGATACGAATTGCTTCCCGTTGTCCGAATGAATTATTTCGGGAGTGCCAAACGTATGATAAATATTTTGGACAAGGTACTCAACGACATTTTTAGTGGTTGCCTCCCTCATTGGCTTGAGGAACACAAACTTTGAGAAATGGTCTAGCACGACGAAGACGTAGGCATGACCACTTTTTGATCTTGGATATTTCCCGAGAAAATCTATGTATATTTTCTGAAAGGGACGGTGAGTAATTACTTCATTACCCATTCTTGGCCTCATTTCATAATTTGACGCTTTTGTCTCCTTACAGATTCTACAATTATTTACGTAATTTTTTACATGGACCACCATTTTAGGCCAATAATAGAACTGCCTTATACGGTGAAGAGTTTTTTGTATACCTCCATGCGATGCTGTTTCCGTATCGTGGTATTTGAAATGATAGTGCTGATTAAGTTATCAGGAACCCACAGCTTCCAATCTAACCCACTATCATCCTTGGTGAATGATGTTTTCTTATACAATACGCCGTTGTCAACTTTTAAATCGGGTAAGACTGCACTGTTCCCTTCTACATTTTCTATTAGCTTCCTATATTCGGGAGATTCGAACTCGGTTGTTTCCATTTCTAATAGTTCTATTTCTTCTACCGCTCTTGAAAGCATATCCGGGACCACGTTTTCTGACCCTTTTCTATGTTCTATATGAAAATTATAAGCTTGTAGTTGTAGGGACCAGCGCGCTAAACGGCCGCTTAAATCTTTAAAGCTCATAAGCCATTTTAGGCTAGCGTGGTCCGTAATAATGGTAAATTCCATAAGCTCAATGTAGGGCCTAAATCTTTTAACTGCTAACACGGCAGCTAGGCATTCTTTTTCTGTTGTCGTGTAATTTTGTTGGGCAGCATTTAGCTTCTGTGAAAAAAACGCAATAGGCCTGTCCTGATCATCTTCATCCTTTTGAAATAAGACAGCGCCTACACCATAATGTGACGCATCACATTGTACGAAAAATGGTTTTTTAAAATTTGGATGAACCAGTACGGGAGCTGTAGTCAAAGCTAATTTTAAATCATTAAATGCAGCCAATGCTTTTTCATTGATAGTAAACTGTTTGCCTTTCTTCAATGTATCTGTTAATGGGGCGGAAATTATAGCAAAGTTTTTAATAAACCGCCTGTACCAACCTGCGGTACCTAAAAAACTTCGCACCTGTCTAGGGGTTTTAGGAATTGGGATATTTTCTATGGCTTCTATTTTTCCTGGATCTGTTCGCAATTTGCCTCCTCCTATAACAAAACCCAAGTATTTTAACTCTCTAAAACAGAAAACACTTTTACCCATACCTATTGTAAGGTTGGCCTTTCTTAAACATTCTGCTACTTCTGTCAAAAGCTCCATATGTGATTCAAAATCCCTTGATATTATCAGTAAATCGTCCAAGTATGTAAAAACATTATTTCGCAGCCTTTGAGGAATTACCCTATCCATTAAACGACAAAGTCGTTGCGCCGCGTTACAAAGTCTAAACGGCATGACTTTGTACTGATAGTGCGGCCTTCCAGGTATGGTAAACGCGGTTAATTCCCTACTGTTTGGCTCCATCTCAATTTGCCAAAAGGCATATTTGAGGTCTACACTACTAATGAATATTGTCTCATCTATTCGACTCAAAATTCCCTCGATATTTTGTATCGGGTAGGCATCTTTTATTGTGAGGTTATTTAATTTTCTTGCGTCGAGACATAGCCTATTTTTCCCGGGTTTGCACACTAAAGTAACCCTGCTATTCCACGGGCTCTCACTTTCTTCTATAACTCCTAGTTTTAACATGTTGTCTACCTCTTTATACAAAAGTTCCTGGACTTTAGGCGACACAGGATAGTGCCTCTCCTTAAAAGCCACAGCATTTGGTATAAGCTGTATGGTATGTTTCTCCAGACTAGTTTTACCGAGTCCATCTTTTTCATAGGTCTTAAATAAGGCCTTTACTTTTTCCAATTGTTCCTGTTGTTGTTCTGATAAAACATGTTGCTCAATCCTCTGCTCACCTGGAGATTTAAAGTTTAATGCTATTTTCTCAAAATCAATCTCATTTACATTTATTAAATCCGGAGCCAAATTAAAGATTTTCCAAAAATCTATGCCCAAATAAACAGTTTGCTCCAGAGTAGGACATAAATAAAATGTTATTCGTTTTTCCTGATCCCGGTATTTCACCATAGTTCTAATTTTACCACATACTTTGTGCAAACGACCTGATGCTGTACTCACTTTAGAATAATATCTTTCTGCTTTTACTCCTATTTCATCTAATAATTTCAAACAATTTTTACCTAAAACACTCACAGTAGCGCCTGAATCTAATAATCCTCTTATCTTTTTATCCTTCAGGTAAATGTCAGCAAAAATCCTTGGGTCTGAACTATCAAACACTTCTACTGATGAAACAACAAGTCTTCTCGTTAATCTTCGTTTCTCAAATCTGGATCTTGCTTTTCTAACTTTAGCTGGGAATTCAGCTTGACTATTATCCTGTCCAAAAATTCTATTTCTAACCTCTATGTAATTTTTTAATCTATCTTCGTACGATTTATAATGATTCGGAATATTATGCGGTAAGTTATTGTTCTTTGCTTTGCTTATTTAAAATTCTAATATTATTATTTTTTTCATGTTGTTATCAATTAATCGGTTTCCGCGGACGTTGGATTGGAGCGTGACTCGCCGCTACTGTCAAGCTCCTGCGTTTGTTTTCCGGATTGCAATTCTGGCACTTAGGTGTGATTGTGTCTTCCAAACCACACTTGAAACAAAATACTTTTGTTATGGGCAAATCGCAGTTCATGAACGTGTGCTCTGTACTTTTGCAATTCCAGCACTTAAACTCTCTTTTCTCCCGTTGACGTATGGCCTCTACCAATAAAGGATTTTGGATACTATCGTCGTCTTCTAAATCACCTTGAATTTCGTTTACTGCTGAATTTTTCGTATATCGGAAATTTTGTGTAGAAGGTAACTTTCTTGTATGAGTTTTAGAAAATTTTAATTCAATTTCTCTACACTCTTCTCTTAGTTGTTCCACATTGTAAATTGACATCGGGTATACAATCGTAGCAATATCCCTATTTAGGTTCGGTTTTATTACCCTGATCATCTCATGTTCGGAAATGGGTGTACGAAGCTTTGAGCGAATGGCCAACATTGCTTGAAAATATGCATCGAGGGACTCATTATCCTTTTGTTTCCGTTGGACCAATTCTACCAAAACTTCAAAATCGCTTCTACTAGATTGATATTGTTTCAGTAGGCTAAACCTCAAAGTAGGCCAATCTATTGCACCCCCATTGGTACGCAGATATAACCAAAACCAATCTTTGGCCCTTCCTTTTAATAACCTATGGAAATCTCTAAGAACCTCCTGCCAAGATATTCCATAATGGGCCTGTAAGTACTCCACACGAAATATAAAATCCTCGACAGTTGTACTACCCACGCCATCAAAACTAATATCCCACTTGTCTATTCTCATTTTGCCATCAACTGGTTCTACATTTATATTTCCACTAAATGTCGACAACACTGGACCACCAGATAAAATGTTCGAAATAGACGGTCCGTTGATTTGTTTCCCATATGGACAAATTTTGAGGGAACCTGTTTTGACTGATCCTGACTCATACCAACATTCATCGAAGATCTATTGTCCGTGCCATTCATTGAACCGCCACTGCCCGAAGCTGTTTCACCTGTGACTCCCAAATTAATTTCATTGCCCTCTCCAGCTGGCTTGCCGGTTTCCTTAACCTCTGTTCTCAATGCCCTAAAACCTTCTCTTATTGTTTCACCTACCCATATCGACATTTCCCTTTTCAGATCATCTCTAACAACATTCAAAGCATCTTTTAACATTTCCCTAAAATTAACTGAATTGTTGTCAGCACTTTTTCCCTTATCGAAACCTACTGCACCCAGATTATCCTCTTCCCTCATATCTATTAATACATTTGGATCTAGAGGATCCTTAGGAGGAGTTTTAACTGGTGAAGGCTCTCCTCCACCCTGTTTACCCTTATCACTCATATCTGGCTTATCTGGTCTCTGCTTAGTAATTGTATTCGAAATATCACGCACAGTCGGATCACTGTATATACTCGCCGGTGGTGAATGCTGTACTGGCTGCCGATTTGAGTCAAACTGTAATTGTCTTCTAATTCGTTTCTCGGGGTCTGTCATTTATCAAATACAAAATAGCATAAATATTTAACTAACAGAACGACGTAATTATTTTGGAATTTTTTTTTTTTTTTTAAAAAATCAATAAAATGTAATTAATAAAAACTTTTCTTTTCTTCTCTATTCAATATTCAGGTGTGTTAACAAATCAGTGTATATTTTGGTGACCCTAGTAATAAGAATCGATTTCAGTTCCTATCGTATCGCTAGAATCCTCAAAATTATATCATAGTATTCATATTGCCCTTTACCCGAACGAACCCGTATTCACCTATACTATAAAATTCCCTTTCTGTAACAATGCTAACAAGTGCTGTATAATAGCACCAGGCCACTGTCACGTAGACAAACAAAGTGAAGCAACGTAGCCTTATACAACGATCTACGGCCTTCAACTTCAGTTCAAACTATTTCTATATTGTTATGGCTATGGTAAGTACCCTTCTAATCGGACAAAAAAAACTAAAAATAAAATAGTCTTTTAAAAAAAAACAATATTGAAAATTGAATATCCCCTCGATAACCTTGTATACACCTCTAACGTTTTCATGCAATTATTCTATTATTTTTCTGTTTAATAATGAATAAGCCACTATTCCGTGGGAACTGAGATACAAGTTCATCGACGGATACGAAAGTAAAGCTTCCTTTGGGCGCCAATTGTACCGAAACCCCATCAGATCAAACCGGAAGTGGCCATTTCTCCCATCTAGCTCAGGATGTCAGGGGAGGATCATCCCTCCACTTCTGGCCGAGGGCCGATATAATAAAAAAAACTAAACTCTACACACAAACTCAAACCAAAATAAAACTACACTCACTGAATAAATTGAATATTATCATAAAAAAATTAAATAATAGACACGAAGTCACTAAAACACATTCCCAAACCCTATTCTATTACCCTGACCATAAATAACCTATCATTTACTTTCAAATTTCTCACTTTTACAATGGATAGACGTTTAAAGACAATATTTACACCTGACATAATTTTCACAGGGACATTAGTTGTAGTTTTGCCCCCCCTAGCTGCCCACCCTTCCTTGGTAACATCGACACATCCATGTTACCCCATACACTGTACATTGGTCACCTACACACACTTACATTAACACACCACACGAAGATATCTAGCCCGACATTTTCTCAAATAATGTCAGCCAAAAGAAGTCATTTGATTTTTGTTTTTACTAAAATTTTACAGGTTTTTCTTTTTATTAAATATTTTCACGTCGTAAGATAAAAAAAAAACTATAAATATATTAAAAAAATTAAAAATAAGAAAAAAAAATAGAAAAATTTATAATAATAAAAAAAATTAAATAATTTAAAAAAAAAATGGAATTAAAGAAAATGGTAACGTATAGGCTACAAAAAAAAAAACTAACACTAACACTAATTACACAAAAAAAAAATACAAAAACTCCCAAAATTTATACCCTCACGGAAATAATGACCTAAATTCTGGCCTGAAAATTTAAATTTAATCAAAACTGTCCTGTTGAGAGAGCTCTCTAAACTGACTAATATGGGTCAAACGTTTTACCCTGAGACAAAAAATGTATTATCCACTTTGGACACAAGTTTTGGGCTCACAAAAAAAAACTAACACTTAAAAAAAAAACTAACAGTTTAAAACAAAAAAAAATGACACTACACTTAACACTACACTATATTTAAATAAATTTTTTTTTTTATCTTCGCCACTTCTTTTAAATTTGACGCACTGTTTCACTCAATCACTTTTATTTTATTAATTCTCACGGACTCACCGACCATATATATAAATTTATTGATAATAACTTCTTTTAAGGCACCGCAGTTAACCTTACAATTTCCACAAAGCTCCTCTATGGTTTAGTTGAACAGCACCAAGTTTACGTCAACTGGACACAGTAGAGTATCACAACCTGTTGTAAAAATGTTATCCCAAAGAAAAAGTTGTGGACTTCAGACAAACGGATCACAGGTATCCCTTGGATTATCCTGATATTTCCGTAACGCCGTGTCTGAAGTCTAATTAAATTAAATTCTCGTGGTACTGGAGAGTCTACATAAAACAAAACCCTCTTAGTTTCCTGATAAAACAATTTCAAAAATTCCTAACTTACCCTTTAAAGAAACGCAATTTTAATTTCTTGATGACACTGGTCCTCTAGCGCTGGAGTGCTAAAATGGCTGCCTTTCAGTTTTTCCCTTATTTTCTCTTTTTTAATTCCGCTTAAAATATGGCTATATATTTACGTATGACACTTCCACTCAGCTTGAATAATGAAACAGCAATGAATAGCCAAATTTTATTCTCTTTGCCGCCAAGCCATTTTAACCTTCCAGCCTATTAACTCCACCCCCACAAATTTTACAAAAACCGCTAATTTTTTTTTTTTATCCCTATCTAACTCAAAGATACAAATTTTGCCTAACAACTTTCATCCTATTCTATCCTAAGTTAATTCCTATCAAAAAATTTTAAATTCTAGAAATTTCCAGTCCAAACGGTACCTCATCGTTCGATGGACGACTTCATTTTGGCCTTGAACCTGAATCCCGCCATTTTTGGCCATTTTATTAAGCCAAATACTCCAATTCTCTTGGCTTAAACAAATAAAGAAAATTTAGTATACAACAGTACCTTTTATATTTTTCTCAAATTCCTTCATTTTATCACTATTTATTTTCGTTACGCTAGACCCTTTTCAAAACAATGAACAGCTGATATAAATATCCCAATTAACAGCTGACCACAAAACAGCCGCTCACAGCTGACTCAATAAAAGTACGTGAAGTAAACCACCAAGTATAACAGTTATTCGCTACAGAGTGTACGAATTGAGTGTACGTTCAAAACGTACCGTAAACTGTCCGTCATTTATTTTAAAAACGGAGTGGACTCCGTTTTTAATATACCGTATACGGTGCGAATATGTTCCGTATTCATACCGTTTTTTTTTTAAATGGTCCATTTTTATTTTTTTTATTTATTTTATCTAAATGATTTCTCCTTGTTTCAATTTTAAACAAAAGTTTGGTTTTATTTTTAAATTTTTTTATTTATAAAGATATTAGCAAAAATGGATTAACAATTACATTAAAAATAAACTAGAAAAACAAGATATGTATTAATTAAAAATAAGAAAAAAATTAAATTATATACAATGAGGGTATTCACGATCGTTAGTTACATTCTCTCAGCCTTGAGCTTTTACGACGATGCATATGTATTTTTTTACATTGTAAGCAAATGACCTTCATGATTACCCTTAATGAAGATATTAATAAATATTATGATATAAGTATAAGAATTAATGAAAAGCTAATAAATGAATTATATACAATGAAAAGCACTGGTAAGTGCATGTTAGTAGTTTGTGCACTAAAAGGTTTAGAGCAAAATATATGATACTGGAACTAAACTATACTTTTTGTGAAGATGCTGGGTGCGCAGAATACGAATCTCGTCTCAAAATTGGTTTCCTACGTCAAGAGTTCGATGTCGTTGATGTCGGATTGCAATTTTGATTCGAATTTAGCGCATAAAACCTTTAGAAAATTGTAGTTTAATGTCTGATCGGAGACTAACAAAGACCAGTACGTATTCACCATCTTCCATACATTTGACCGGAGCCTTTTGGTACATTCTCTCAAAGTTCTGCTATCTTGAGGTAGACTGCAATGGCCGAATCCTTTTAAAATAGCCAGAAGCTCATTTGTTTGAAATTCCATGCGTGAATGCCCATGTTGCTATCTCTTCTCTTATTGACAAGTGTATTTCTTCTTCGATATACTCCAGATCATTTGACAGTACCGAGTTTTTATCACATATAATTTCATCCTGATCACTTGACGCTAGTGATGCCTCATCACATGCAGATTGTTCTAACGTAGGCTCCACATCCATAACCTCGTCATTTGGAAAATCATTTAAAACCTTTTCATCACTCAGAAACAGTGGGTCTACTTTATTTGGAAAAATTGACTGAAATAGATTTGTTGTGTCCCTGCGGGATGATTATAACTACATGATTTATAACTACGCATGTTGAGATTGCTTATTTTACCGATGCGGGAAATTTTGTTGCGTAAGAGTCTATTGAAATTACTAGATTAAAAACTATTTAAGATTTGTCAACTTACCTGTATCAAGTTAATGTATCAAAGTTATTCCGTGGTTATTTCTATTTTATTATATTATTTTATTAATATTTAATTTTATTAATAAATAAAACTGTTTGATTTTTTTTAACAAAACACACTCCGGTAATACCGGAAGAAAAACGATAACGGTTGTAACGGAGTTTTAACTGATGAAAATCGGTGTAGTCCGGTTAAACGGCACCGAAACGGATACAGCAAAACGGAGTTACAACGGATACTTTTCGAAAATTTGAGTAATCCAATTTTACTGTACGTTAATGGTCCGTTTTCGTACAAGCTTCGACGGATACGTCAATTCCGTTCCGTTTTCGTGCCGTCAAAGCCGGATTCATGAATCCGTTTGTAACGGACAGTCCGTAAAGTTGTTTCTTGGGTTTCGTCCTTACACTGGATTATAATACGCCCTAACAATTGTGTAAAATGCTTACAACACAAATAAAGTGAGTAAACGGAAGGTTAAAATATATTTCAAAATACCGCAAAGATAACTGTTTAGAAAAGTTGTTTTTTACCAATTTTTACAGTTGTTTAAAAATGTTGTAGTAAAAAATTTTCAGTTGTTTTTACGACATTGTTAGTTGTTTTTACTACATTTATTACCCGTTTTTCAACAGTTAAAAACAACTACATTTAAAGTTTTAACTGAAAAATTACAGTTGTTTTAACTGTAATTTTCAGTAGACTCCACAGCCTAACTACCCAGCAAACAATCCGGTCCGTTTATGTGCCGTTTTCGGTACAGCATAGTCGGATCCAGAGTCCGTTTCCGTACCGTTTTCCGGATCAGTATACGGACCAGAAAACGGATTAAAAGGAACATCGAATACGGATTCGAATCCGTTGCAAGTCCGTCAATGACGGACCGTTTACGGACCGTTGGGTCGTGTTAAAAACTGACTCAAATCCGTTTAAAGTCCGTCAAATACGGACCGTTTCCGGACCGTTTTGTCGTGCTGAAAACGGATGATTCCGTTTTTTACGGATACAAAACGGACAATAAACGGATCGTTGAAAATACTTATTTGGTCCGTATTCTAACCATTTTTTTACAAAAAACTCAATGGATTTTATTTTTTTTATACATTTATTAATTTATTTGAAAAAATATTAAAATATACTTCATTTAACTTTAATTAAATACGAAATTCGCCACAGCTACTTTTTGTATCCAGCTTAGCAGCATCACGGAACATTTGTGGTCGATAATATTCAAAATCTAAAAGGAAAAAAGAATTTATTATTTTAGTTTCAAGAGATAGTAAGAGTTTTCTTGGAATATATTTTTTTTATTTAAAAAAAAAAAATTGATACTTACTTTTTCGATGCAGTTTTTTGTTTCCACCAAGAGCATCATTGTTAGTTTGTTTCCCATTATTGAATCAGATATCTACATGTAAAAATATTATGTGGGGTTTAAAAACGATGGATTCTATCAACAAATATATTTTTGTTTGCAATCTCATTTGAGCGTTTTAAATTATATAAATACTTACCATCTAACGTATGCAATGCATATTATGCATGCTATCTGAATTTATTTGGCGCCCCGATCTTTTATATTATAATTTTATAATATAATTTTATTTTAATAAAACAAATTGAAAAAAATTGTTACCGATTGTGACTGACTTGAAACGGATGAAAATCGGTGAAGTCCGTATTAAACGGCACGAAAACTGATATCCCCAAACGGACTAAAAACGTGTTTTCGAAAATCCGATTAAACGGTCCGAAAAGGTACCGTAAACCCCGGATTCAAGAATCCGTACATGCCGGAGAGTCCGTAAAAATGTTTCTTGGGTATTTTGAGTGTAATTAGAAAATTTCATTGTATTGTACCGTTTGGAATTTTTGCTTTGAATTTTAAGTATGATGCAGGAAATACAAATTTTGATTGTAATTGATAGAAAATTTTTTCTTTATTAGAAAATATTTTTGAAATACCAAAAAAATTACTGTTAAAAAACAATCGTTTTTTACCGATTTTTATAGTTGTTTCAAAATTAATGTAGTAAAAAATTATCAGTTATTTTCACGACATTGTTAGTTATTTTATGCCTTGCTTTAGTCATTTTAACGCTAGTTATATTTTCGCCATTTTAACTGAATTTACAGTTGTTTTAACTGTAATTTTCAATAGATTCTACTGTCAAACTTTTTTGAATGTATTCATATATCTTGTAGTTGTACGTGATCCATAGTAAAAACATTCAATTAAATTATAAAATTACCATTATAATTTTTTTTGAAATTAAACTAATTTTGTGTTTTTTATTATTTATTTATTTTTTTATTATTTTTAATTACAAAAAATAATCTACAAGCTTTTATATTAATTTTCTACAATTGGTGGTTAGATAATAAACCAAAAAAAAATTTCAAATTTTTAAAATTTAAAATTCACAAAATTTTAATATTCAAAAACTTTTCATAAATCGTTTGTTATAGCTAAACAAAAAAAAATTGTATGAATTTTTTTCAAAAAATATCACAAAATTTATTAATTTTTAAATATTATTTTTGATTTGTATGAAAGTTTTTGAATTGATAAAAAATAATGTTTATCATCCGCAATAAGTAAGCAATACGGTTAATGTTATTGTGGGAGTTTAATTATACTAGCTTTAATATTAAATCATGTTTGTTTCATCAACATTTTTATTTATTCAATAAATAAAAGGAACAAATATATATATAACAAAATAATAATAAATACAAAGATAAGCTGTTTTTAATATGTACTTATTTGTATGCTATCATATAAAAAAAAAAAAAGAGTGTGTATTTTAAATGCCAACAAATATTAATAATAAAAAATAAACTGTGCTTAACAATCTTAACTGACGAAATAACTCAATTTTTTTTTAAAGGAAATGTCGAAAAAAACAATTTTATAATCACTCACTTAACATATTAACTGAACTCTCAAATGAATCAGCAGAATATTTTAATTTTAGGCAAAAGAAATATAATTCTTTAGATTTGAGTTTGAATTTTAACGTCTTTTTCAGACAATTGCAATTAATACTATAATTAATATGCAATTTCATTTAATTTTTAATTGTGAAAGGCGTGGTAGAGAAGAATGAGTGTATTTTCTAAAAATCATAACTACATTGTAAATTTTCAATTTTCTGAATCAGACTGCGCAGTTGCTGGTATTGAACCTTCGTCAGTGACCCTGTTTTTAACTGAATAATGTAATATTTGTTATGTTTTTTATTTGTTCGATTGCGTCTATACGAAATTTTCTGTGCAATCACTGACCGTGGTATAGATAAACTGATTTCTAATGCCACATGCACTCGCACTACACGTTAGACAGAGCGCTTTAGCGCACTGAGCTATCGTCAGGTCGAGTTTAGTTGTGATTAAATCTAGTTTTTATTCAATACACGGTGTTTTTGTTCTTGCATACATAATCTCAGAAGTACAACTCCAACATCACAACAGTTCTATCTTTAGAAACTTACCTCACTCTAATGTCCACTGTTTTCCCCATATGTTATAAGTGATAACTTTTTATTGTAACATTTAAAAAGTTTTGAAAAAGCCGATATTATTATCTGGTACGGGATTAAAACTATCGTTTTTAAACGATCTTTTTAAAATTTCAATCCCGAATGTTTCGCATTCTTTTTAATTTAAAAAAATAATAAAAAATATAAATCGATATTTCTGTTGCAACTAAAGTAATTAAAAATAATTTCAGTTCTCTTTTTTGATTTTCATTCCCTTTTTAAATTTTGATTTTTACTAAATCAATGATACAGTAAAACCTGTCTAAGTCAAACTTCGGGGACCAGAAAACTATATTCGTTATAAGCGGGGTACGAGTTAACCGAAGGAAAATCTGATTTATTATTTATTATCAACAAAATATTTAGTTTCTAAAAACAATTTCAAAAATTGTGAAATCTTTTCATTAGATTACAAATTTTGCGCTCCCAAAAAAAATGTGTCAGTTTCTACATAACAGTTGTTTGTGTAGTAATAAGTAGTTGTTTTTAACTGCAATTACAGTTGTTTTTCTATGAACTAATACAAAACAACTTTTATGGCAGTTATTTAAAAAACAACTGTAGAAAAATGCTGTAGTTTTGTAATAGTTGTTTGAAGCAGTTATATTAGTATATTAATAAACAACTACCAAAACATTAATATTGCAGGAAACAGTTAATTTTTGTAAGTTATTTAAAAAATAAAAAATTTTGTCGTGTTTTAAAAAATTCTTGTTCAGTTTATATTTGTTATTATTGATTTATTCATAGTTTGCAAATAATAATTAGAAAATTTAATTGTATCTCCAACGCATAAAAACCTAATAACTGGAGTAGCGTTTGGAATTTTAACTTTGCATTTTAAGTAGGATGTAGGAAATAAAATTTTTTTGTTGTAATCGAAAGAAAAAACAAATTATTTTTGTTAAAATATTATAATACGGCAGTCAAACTAGATAGCAAAACACGTGTTTTGCCAAAACGAGTGAAAACGATTAAAGAATTATTGGAATAGTAGGTGTTTTATAAATAGGTGTTTTGGTAAAACATGTGTTTGTTATCTAGTTTGAATGTGGCTTAACAGTTTTTCAGTTGTTTAAATATGTTTGTAGTAAAAAATTGTCTGTTGTACTAACGACATTTTTAGTTGCTTTTACTACATTTGTTAGTTGTTTTTCAACAGTTAAAATAACTCAATTTTTAGTTAGTAAGTAACGGTATCAATTTCCCCTTTTTTAACCGTCATTTCTACTGTCAAACTTTTTTGAGTGTGTTTTTACATGCGAACTTTTTGTAGCGCGTACACTCAAAAAGTTTTACAGTTACTACATGACAGTTGTTTGTGTAGAAATCTGTTATAGTTGTTTTAACTGCAATTACAGTTGTTTTTCTATGGAAAATTACAATACAACTATTTTGACAGTTACAACCGAAAAAAACTACTGTGCTTTTTAACAGTTGGAAGCGGTATTTTAGTAAACAACTACCAAAACAATAAATTTGCAGTTAATTTTACAGTAAATTTTTGTTAGTTATTTAAAAATAGAAGATTATATCGAGTTTTTAAAAATTCTCGTTTAGTTTGTATTTCTTTTTACTGATATGTTCATAGCATGCAAACAATAATTATAAAATTTAATTGTATCTCCAACGCATAAAACCCTAATAAATGGAGTAGCGTTTGGTATTTTGGCTTTACATTTTCAGTAGGATGTAGGAAATAAAATGTTGTATTGTAATCGAAAGAAAAACATTTTTTTATTTAAATATATTTTAAAAATACCGAAAAAATAACTGTTAAAAAACAGCAGTTTTTTAGCAATTTTTTCAGTTGTTTCAAAATTGTTGTAGTAAAAAACTGTTATTTGAGTTTACGACATTGTTAGTTATTTTTACTGCATTTGCTAGTCGCCTTTTAAAAGTTTGAAGTTTGAATTAAAAGTTAGTTTTTTGTTTCGCAAAACATTTCGTCTGATCCGAGTTCGATTTAACAGATGTTTTATTTATTAAAATGTTTGCCAAAACGTCAGGTATTAACCGAGAATTCGTCTTATCCGAGTACATCTTAAACAAGTTTTACTGTACTAGCTTTTTCTCGATTTATTTTCGGGCTTTTATTTTGTTGATCATTTTTATTTTAAATAAACGAATTACATAATTTTAAATTTTTTTAAACATTCTGTGATATTTGCCTGATATTCGGAAAATAGAAAAACAAAGACCTGAAATTTTCAAAACTTAAAAAGCCAGTCAGTGTTTCTAGAGTATTGATTGAATATTTCTCATGATTTAAATAAATGACAATTTAAAGGTATTTGGTTAATTATTTCATATGTATACATTAGGATGTCTCTTAATAAACAATTTGTCGATTATCGTGCATTACATCTGCACCCTGTATTATTGCAAATGGTTCGATTTTTTTTTTGTGAAAATGTTAACATGTGGCAAATTTCGTCCAGAAATGGCCCATTTTTAAAAAACGTTTATTTATTATTAAAAATTCACAAAATTTTGAAAAATTTAATTTTTAATTTTTTAATTTATTTATTCTTATGTACTTAAAACTATTCAGATTTTTAATTCTGAATTCACAAACAAAATAATAGAAAAAGTAAAAGAAATAAAATAAAATAAAAATGTCATTAACATTCCAATGCCAATGAAAGTTTTTTTTAATTGGCATTGATAAGACCAATGGTAATGAAATAGCTCCAATGACTTAAAAACCAATTGTAATTGACGAAGAAATAATTGTTTATAAAAAGTATTTTGTTTGGAAAAAAACTATACAAATTTAAAATTTAAGTCCTAACTTTAAAAGTATTCGCTATTTTATGCGAGTTTTATCACGTATACACTATTTATTCTGTTTCGTAATGGATTAGTCATGATGGATCAGCTTTTAACTACCCAGCAAAACCACACATTACCAAATCATGGGTAAAGTAATGTATCGCCATAGGGCTTCATGCATTACTTTACACGTTACATCACTGATGAATTTTACAGGCGATGAGCCTCAAAGTAACTCATTACCTTGTAGGGGGTAGAGTAACTGGTTACTTATATGGTTACATGGTGGGAAAAAGTAATGTGTCTATAAATAGATTTTCATAAAAAAAAATGCATAACAATTTTTTTTAGATATTTTTTTTTAATTAAATAAATAACTTTTTTTTTTATTAAATAAATAACATGGTCATGCTGGGATTCGAACCTGTGGTCTCTGGTATTTAACAATTAGTTAGGCGAGAACTCTACCGACTGAGCTATCGATACATATAATATTTTATTGCTTAAATGTAAATGAGTTGTTGTGCTTCGTGTTTTCGTTTGTGATATCAAAAATATACACCTTACAATTATTACGTAATTACTTTACGTTTATAATTCATGCATTATGTAATTGATGATCGGTAAGTCATTATTTTATGTTTTGTAGTAATGGTAGAATGTAATGAGGTCTCATTACAAGGTAATCCATGAGTGTTCAATTATCGGTAAATCATTACTTCTTGTTGGAAAATAATGATACAGGTAAGGAGTACACATTACAAGGTAATGCATTACTTTATCGCAGCCATTACCAAAGTTTTGCTG
Source organism: Delia radicum (assembly GCA_021234595.1). Classification (NCBI taxonomy): domain Eukaryota; kingdom Metazoa; phylum Arthropoda; class Insecta; order Diptera; family Anthomyiidae; genus Delia; species Delia radicum. Next base: position 240,664,490 of record CM037851.1, on the reverse strand, counting down.
GGTACCCAGCCAGAAATTGTCAATGGTCTGAAAAATCAAGCACTGGCAGAGCACTGTTTGCCAATGGTCCAACAAATAAAGTGCTGGCAAAGCACTGATTTAGAACCTGGTGGAACCAGTGATAAAGAGGCTGATGTTCCCATTGTAAAGAGAGGTAGTGTTGGAGTTCAAGCTAACATCATTTCAATAGATAAAAGTGGTGAGTAATTGCAAATCTTTAGTTTTTCAGTTAATCTTTTGTCCGAGTTAACTGAAAAACTAAATTTACAACAACCAATCTCGGATTTAAAAACTTTTTATGAGTTGACAACAAAGTTAAACTTGAAAAGGAGTTTGCTGATATTTTGGTACGTATAATGTTAATTTTATATTAATTTTTGTTAATCCTTTTCCATTAAAAATTAACATAGCCATTTTCTTCTTTTTCAGCGTAAGCTTATTTCTTTAAAAGCCAGGGCCAAATCATAAACAGAAGCTATTAGTGGTGTGCGTAACACAGTTATGTCGCACGACTTACAGCGTAAATTTAGTGCTTGTGGTAAGCCTAATAAGGAAGTGGCCAAGGAAAAGTTGAACGGAACACAACTGTACACACAGTTAAATGGTAATAACACTATATACGAATTGTATACTGTTTTATTTAATGAAATTTGTATTATTCCTACAGATTGTTTGTTGCAACATTTCGTCACAGAAACAGGCTCCACAATATTATCTAAAACAAGCCGTTGGCTTGCATCAGCCATAGATAGACAAGGAGGGTCGCAATGAATGATAAACACTTATATTTATCTTTTGCCATTAAAATTATTTAAGTAATTTATTTTCTAATTTCAAATATATAAAATCAAATTTTTTCGAAAATTTCCCAATTTTTAATCTAAAAATTTGAATTTACCCAATTTTAAAAGAAAATCTTTTTTTTATAAATTTCAATTGTCTCTATGAATAATTACAAGTTCACAGTCAGAATGCAAATGATTTTTTTAATTGAATTTAATTTAAATTTATGTTGCAGAAATTGAATTTGTATGTTTATTTTTTGAAATAATTTTATTATTTTAAATAATAAAACCAAAATTTTATAAAAAATTATAATAAGTACACTGTTTTTTTTTATTAATTTATTATTTACTTTATTAGTTGTTTTACCAATGCTTTGCCAACGTTTTAAAGTTATGATTTTGGTACTGGCGAAGCACTCATTGCCAGTGCTTTGCCAACGGTTTAAAAAAGAAACAGCCAAGCCCTGCCCGGTGTTATCATTTTGGGGTTGGCAAAGCAGTTATTTTATCATTAAAAAATCACTTTCATTGGTTGTTCTCCCAATGCTTTGCCAACGTTTTAAAATTTTGGTTTTGGTACTGGCAAAGCGCTCATTGCCAGTGCTTTGACAACGTTTTAAAAAAGAAACGACCAAGCCCGGCCCGGTGTTATCATTTTGGGGTTGGCAAAGCACTTAAATCTTCAGATATCCAACGCTCTGCCAACGCTCATACCACCGTTTAAAGCACTCTGCCAATGCTTTGCCGTTCGTATTTTTCTGGCTGGGTATGTATATACTTGATAAAATACCGAATATTTATAAAATTAGTACGCAAGTAAAGAATTTTTTTTCTAAATTTTGAAATAAATTTTTTTGTTGACAATTGTAACAAACAATTATAATAATCAATTATAAAGGGTCCGCCAAATAACTTTTTTTTTTTTTGAACTCCTGAACCAATTGGACTTTGTATGGCGTCATACCAAGGTCTTTATGGAAAATTCGTCTCAATGATGTCTCCGAAATGTTCAATTGTTGAGAACGACGGTGAATTGATATTGATGGCGCTTCACGCACACTTTCTGCCACAGCAGCAATATTCTTGGTGTACGCACTGTTTTTGGCTTTTCACGCTTTGGTTTATCGATGAGGATGCCAGTTTCTTTCACTTTTCTCACAAGATAACGAACCATATTCGTTCAGCGGAAGGATAAACTAATTATCTGTCAAATCAGACATGAGCTAAGTGTTACCATTCACGAAATAAGCACTAGTTGAAAAAAACGTTAGATGGCGGACCCTTTGTCTATTAAAGGCATTGTCATTGATCAATGCCAATTAAAACAAAATTTCATTCTCTTGTTTTAAGCAATTGTAATTCCAAAAAATTTAATTACCATTGACATCAAGCAATGCCAATTAAATCGTCAATTAATCGGTCCATTCAATTACAAGTCCCAAGTATGGACTGTTCAACAAATTACCAAATAATGTAAAAACCGAAATGACCATTAATGTATTTAAAAGAAAAAGTGTATATTGTGTTAAAAATAATTTACAATAGAACTTTTAAAATGTGTATAAGGAAATAATTTTTTATATGTAAATTAAAGTACATTTGAACCTCGATTATCCGGGTTGCACGGGACTGGACTCAGCACGGATAATCGAAAACACGGTTAATAGAAGTTATTTATTTTTCCCGAATTTTAACTCCTTTTATGTAGGTGAAAAGAACAAAAAACAAGCAAATAAATATGTGTGATGCACGGATAATAGAGGTGAAGCACGGTTAATAGAGATAACAGAGGTAACACGGTTTATAGAGGTATCAATCAAACCATTAGCATGCCGGTTAACAGATGTACCCGGTTAATAGAGGCCCGGATAATCGAGGTTCAACTGTATTACAAATGCTAATAAATAAATAAAATAAATAAAAATGTGATGAGGGCATTACAGCGGCATTTTTTGTATGAAGAAAAACTTTTTCTAAAATTTCAATTTATAGTTCAGATTATTGTAGTAATGTACAAATTAGCACCGTCTAACTTTTAGACCTAGTTCTACAATAATCGCAACAATAATAGATAAAAATCGAAAGTTAAAAATACCGCTCTAGAGGGCATTTATCAGTTTGTCATTCCGTTTGTAATGTGTCGAAATATCGGTCTTAGACCCCATAAATTATATATATTCTTTATCCTTATGAACTTTTAATCCGATTTTAAGAAAATAATCGAAATGCATGGTCCTAAAATATAACAAATTAAAGAGAGTGAGGTGATGTGACAAAAATAGAAGTTTGTTTTTTCGTCTTTTACAAAAACGCAAAACTCTGCGAATTGCTCCGGAAGTTTATGATAAAACTTATTTTATATGATTTGGATTATTTTAAGTTGATTTACAGTTTTTTTTTTTTTTTTTTTTTTTTTTTTAAGAGAAGCAACACTCAGGAAATTCTTCCTATTAATTAATTTGTTGCATTCTTTGAAAAGGGGATAGTGGAGAGATGAAAGGTGGTGAAAGATGAAGGGCTTCAAACATGGCAACGCTGTAATTGCGCGAGATGATAAGTCTTAGAACAGTTGTTGCTCGCCACCTGATGTAGAGTTGGCGAATTTATTGAAGCTTTTTTGTTTCATAGCCCTGATTCATTATTTTACTTCGGTGGGGTTAAGTGCTACGGGAACACCGAAGGTGGGCGCAGCGATACATATAAGTGATAGAAAACTCATACATATTATTTTTCTACAGTGATGTTGTCGTCTCCGGGAATCGAACCCGGGACCATCCGTGTAACAGTGCAACTGAATTAATAAAACTTTTTTCGTATTTTATTTTACAACCCATAGTTTGAAACGCGACGTTACGTAGCGTGATGTGACATATATTTCCTGTTAGGTAAATGTTAGCAATTATTCAAGAAAAATATTGTTTATAAAATAAAATTTATTAGAATTTTGTATTTATTGGTGATCTTTTAAAATTGCATTTCATTTTGAATTGTCAGGTTTGTGATCATAATTAAAATGTTACTATATTATAAATAGAAAGCAAAAATTGTCAATAAATTAAAGAGAAAGACGAACAAATCTTGTGAGGATTCAGCGCTAGAGGGAGTGCCGCACTTTCGACCTAAGCGACTAGGTCATCTTCTGCCTCATTCTAATCCTCCACAGACAAGAACTCATGCTTTTGATGATGCTTTGATGTATGAGGTATATATATATCAACCAACTTACTGAAAAAGCAAATGTTTTTTTCTTTTTTAAGTTGATTACTCGAACAATATGAGCTATTTTTGTCTTTTCTTACAAGTTCAAGTTTAATTGGCAGGGTTGTCAGTCCAACTGCTAATGTTACCATTAGGTTAGGAAGGGTTATGTGCCCAAGGGACATCTCCACTCGGATACCAATACTGTCCATTGTGAATTCCTTCAGTGAAAAAGTAAGAAAAATAGGTAATGTTACCATTACTGGGAACGAATTGGGAATCCGGCATGTATACTAATATTTAAACACTACATATTGTAGTTGATTTTACATTTTATTGCATCCGTATATTTGGTTTGAGAATTTGTATGTATTGTTGATTTTTTTTTTTAATTTTTTTAAAACATTTAAGTTTTGTTCAACTTTTGACAAAATACTCGATTTTCATAAAATGTTCAGCAAATTAGACGTTCCACACACACGAATTATAATATTTTCAATTTTTTTTTTCTTTTCTTTTCACGAAACTAACGAAATCATTCGTATCCACTTTTTTTGTAATATATATGAAAGTTTCTTTTATTTTACGAAAGGCTTTTGTTTTGTTACGAAAAAATTTTGATTTCATTTTACGAAATTATTTGTTTAAAATAAATATGTGCTTCATTTTGAGATTTGTCTAATCATATTATTTTTATGGTATTGAATAGAAATTCTTATATATTGTTAATATCGTTAATATAAAGATTTTTATGATTGTACCATTTTGAAGAGCTTTCGTAATATATAGAAATATCTTATTTTATGACGATTAATAAGCGAAAAAACCACGAATTTAAAAAAGGAATATTAATTAATTTTATTAACAAAAATTAAATGTCTGCCCGTCTCAGAAAATTTTCTTCGAATGAAGTTTTACAAAAACATAAAATTCAAATTTAACAGAAAAATATAAAATACAAAGTTTTTACAAAAAGCAAGTACTTTGTATATCCCAACAAACATTAATTACAACAAAATATTTCGTTAAAAAGAAAATTCATTTCGTGCATTGTACAAAACAAGTTCGTACGTATTTGTATATTTTACACTAACCTTTGGTGGTGCGAAACAACGAAATATTTCGATTTTTTTATATATAACGCATGGATTTTTTCGGCAGCAAATGAAATCTCCAAATTTGTCTTTGTAAAAAATCTTTAAAATTAATTTAAAAAAGACGTTTCTCCACTTTTATCAAATTTGTCATTTTTGATTACAGTTTAAAGTGGGTCAGTGACATCCGATCAAGTCAGCATTCCATATCTGAATAAATTTTAAGTATATTTAATGAATACGTAAAATCAAAAATAGAATTTTTAAAAATTTCGAATTTTTGGTAGTTTTTAATAAAATACACGTTATTCAAAGATGGGCCCATTTTCGGCTAAAATTCGGCATGGATTAACATTTTCAAAAAAAAAAAAAAATTCTTTCATTCCAAACCATTTGCAATAAAACTGGATGGTGTAATGAACAAAAATCGACAGATTATATATAAATTTTTTTTAATTTCTCATTTAAATGTTTTTTGTTTTACAAAAATATAAAATTATAGCTTAATTTGTATGATTGTTAAATAATAATAAGAAGAAACAAAACTTATATAAAACAAACCATTTTGTTGTTAATTAAATATATATTTTTTTGTTTAAATGAAACAAAAAAAATGTATATATTGAAGATGAAAAGAAAAAGTTAACTTGTTTTGTAAATTAATAGAACTTCTTAATCAAAATATTTGGGAGAGAGGCGAGGATAAAGGGTGGGATGTGGTGTTTACTTTTGTTTTTTTTTTATACTAATGAATAGCACTGATTGTGTAACAATTGATGATGATAATGATTATGGGATTGACGGATTTTCATTAATGCCAGCATTATTTTCATCCACTTGTGAATTATTTACTCTTGGTTGTTGTTCCAGTTCCTGTTGTTGTTCCAGTTCCTGTTGTTGTTGATGTTCATGAAAACCATTTAGTTTTGGAGAATTTTGAAATGAAATCATTATTTATAATGTCCTCATATTCATCATCACCATCAATGTCATCTTCATCTTCATTATCATCATCTCCCATGTGATCATCATCGAGCAATTGTTGTCTTTCATAGTCTGGATTAAATTGTCCATAACTGGCGCCAGGGGAATTAGGTTGTGCATTCAATTGTTGGTCCTCAACAATTTCACCAGCTTCTTCTATATCATCATTATTGTGCATATAATTATTTTCTATATAACCATTGTACTCACTTAAAGAACTACGTGATGAGCAGCTACGTCTGCGGCGTACTTGTTGATTATGTTGTTCACCATTGGACGATGAAGACGAAGATGATGAGGATGAACTTGACGTTGAACTATCACTCTCACTATCTTCACTTGAAGAGTCCATAGGTGTTGGTTGACAAGCCGCACCCATGGGTGCCGCAGCCGAGGGTGGTGAGGGCTGCTGCAGCGGCTGCAAATGCCGCCGAACGCATTAGTTGACAACGTAAATCTGCAAATAAAAGATGTGAAATATTTTTTTCTTTACCAATTTATCTATTTTTAAACTCACTATGATTCTCTCTAGACAACTCTTTGACTTTCTCATCGAGTACTCGTATTTTTGCCATATATTCTTGTGCAATACGTTGTACATTTTGTTGTTGTTGCCTTTGATTGCCCTGATCTTTGGAATAACGATCTTCGATTTGTAAACATTCTTCAATTAATTCCTGTTTGGTCATACCTTCCAAACGTTCTACCCTGGCCTTTTCATAAACATTTGCAAATTCTTTTGTTAAAAATTCTTCTTCATCTTCGGGCAGAGAAAAAAAATAATTATCTTCGGAATCCATTGAAAAACTAGAATCTCGTGTTCTTCCCGTTGGTGTTAGCAAAGCACTTGGTATTTCGGTCTAAATGTTCTTCCATTAGAAATTTATTGGTATTATAGGGTACCAATGAACGGGAACGTTGTAATTTTTCACGACGATTACAACCACCACTGCCACCTGCAGAACCACATTTACTGTAATTTAAACGTGGCATTTGAAATCTCCAATTTGTCTTTTTAAAGGGTTTATTGGCATTTTTCGATTTTGGTTTGCCTCGTCGATGCTTTCGTTTGGCCTTTTGTTGCGTTGGTTGTTGTTGTTGTTGCCTGCTGCGGTTGACCCGGAGGATTTGCCATCGATCCTTTAGGGGGTCCATCTGCTGGTGGTACCACCACCACATCTTTTTGGAATTGGGGTTCAATTAATTTTTTGGGAGAATTTTCTTAAAAGAAAAAAAAAAAAAAACAAAATATAATTTTTTTTCAGTTTGAGAGCAGTTTTAGATTGTGAAAACTTTTCTATACAGAAATAGTCTGTAAATCTTTTTCATAAAAAATTGTCTCAGATTGTAGAAATTTTTCAATAAAAAATAATGTTCGATTCTGAGAGGTTTTTCTATAGAAATACATATATTTTCAGAACTCGAAATTTTTTCGATAGAAAAATGCTTTTCTTTTCTGACGATTTTTCTATAGAAAAGTCTCAATTCCGAGAATTTTTTTTTTAATATTCTGAGTATTTTCTATAGAAAATAATCTCAAATTATGAGAATTTAGACAAAAAGTCTCCGATTCTGACAAGTTTTCCAAAGAAAATCAGTCTCAGAACTGTTACAATTTATCTAAACAAAAATAGTCACAGATTCCA
>CM037851.1:240231683-240656683 GCA_021234595.1 Delia radicum | reverse complement strand
TTATGATATATGGATTCCATAAAAATTTTCCTTTTTTAAAAAAATCATGTTTGGGTGCAAAAACTTAGGGTGTCCAAAAAAAAAAATTTCGATGTAATCTGGCCAAGTAATTTGCGGATTTTTTTTTAGTTTCGATATACACTTCAAAAAAAAACGGGTATGAAGGAGGAACCAAACGATGACCTTAAAAATGCTGCACTGTGTTATTAAACAACAACAAAAAAAAATAATTAAAAACACAGCAGGGTCTTCGTCATCATATTTAAAAACAACAACAAAAAATAAAAAACCGCAAATTCGAAAAAAAAAACAAAAGCAACAACAACAACAACAAGAGAAATGTACTTTTACGAATTCTGTTGTGGTATCTCATTCATTGCCATTAACCTCATTATTATCAACAAACAGCAACAGCAACAAGAATACAACAAAATTAAATGATCACAATGATGATGATGATCGCCATCAACATTATCGTTAGAGGTTCAACATCTTTGTATTCCAATGAAAGAATAAATTTTATCAGCAGCACAAACAACAGACAGCAGCAACAGCAACTTTGTACTTTAAACATCAACAACAACATTTTAAACAAGAAGAGTCAAAGAAACAATCAACCAACCAACGCACAGTGGGTTGTTTCAGAAATATTTTGGTAATAATTCAGCCATTTCTTACTGGCTGATCGGAATGCAACGAAACTTTACACAGCCATACTCAACATAATTTGAAAGAAGGGCACACTACATCCATCAGATGCTTATAGATTAAACTCCAAATTAGGACTCCTCTGGTATTCAAAATTGTTGAGACCTAGCCAATTTAAAAATCTCACAATACTAGGGTTTTTTCCAAATATTTCCCGTCCCTTCAATTGAGTTATTTTAATTTCCCGTTTAGTAGGAAAAAATAACATTTAAAATTCAAAAACATTCCTAATGCAATTCAAAAAATAAGATTTAAAATACAAAAAACAAAATACCAAATGTTACTCAAAAAGCAACAAATGCAATTTAAAAAAAAGCAAATATTATTTAAAAAATAGCAAATGTAATTTAATAAATTTCAATAGAATTTTAATTGATATTTTTTGAATTACATTTGTTGTTTTTTGAATTACATTTGGTATTTTTGTAATTTCATTTGGTATTTTTGAATTTGAACTGGGGTTTTATAAGAAATTTGTTTGTTTTGAATTACAATTGGTATTTTTTTTAATTACAATTGGTATTTTTTTTTAATTCAAATGGTATTTTTTGAATTTCAAATGTCTGTTTTTGAATTACATTTGCTATTTTTTGAAAAACAAATACGATTTTTTTTTTAAACAAATGTGATTTTTTGAATAATTTGTGGTATTTTGAATAACAAATGAGGTTTTTGAATGTCAATTACTATTTTTTGAATTTCAAATAGAATATTTATAATTTGATTTGCAAATTTAAAAAAGAACAAGTGGAATTGGTGTTGTACACTCCAAAAAAAAATTAGTATAAAAATTAGTAAAACAGTTTTCAATCTCACTTTACTACACTCCGCATCATAACTATAGCCGCATTGCATTTTTCGGTTTATTTAATGTTCAAGAAGTATTTTTATGAAACCTATTATGGTATATTACAGTGTTATAACAGTACTCTTGTTTTTGAAAATTTGAGCCATCAGCTGTTTGAATTGAGAAAACGGCGACCTACATAACTGTATTTCTCAGTGTTTCATAACTATAGCCGTATTTCAATAAAATCAGTTGAAATGAGTTCAAATCAAAGTTTCGTGGCCAAATATTTTTTTTTTTTTTGTAAAATTCGTTCCTCTATTAATTTTTAAACAAAATGCCACGTGGTAAATTTTTAAATGAAGTCGAAAAAGGCAAAATTTTAGCCTTTTTAGAAAGTGGTTTAAGTTATCGCGAAATTGGACGAAAAATGAAGCAATCTGACAAAGTTATCCGAAATTTTGTAAAAAATAAAAGTGGATACGGGATGAACAAAACAGGGGGTCCAACAAAAAAGCTATCTGAGAGAGACCAACGCCGTATTATTAACGCTGCTAGCAATTCTATGAATAGTCTTTCGCAGATTGGTAATGAATGCGGCTTGAATGTGTCCAATTCTACAATAAGTAGTCTTAAAGGAGTCTGGAACGATAACAAGACAAAAGCTAATGACAATGCCAAAACTGCTACCCTCGTCACAAACAAGCTTGACTAGAGTTTGCAAAAACAAATTTGCAAACCAACTGGAACAAGGTAAGTTTAAAGATTTATTTTTTTCGATTTTTCTTATCTTTTGTTTTTTTCTTTATTTTATATTTTATGTGATTTTTTCCGATGAGAAAAAATTCAATCTTGATGGTCCGGATGGTTTCAATAGTTACTGGAGAGATCTACGGAAGGAACCACGATATTTCTCAAAACGAAATTTCGGCGGCGGTTCCTTAATGGTCTGGGGAGCATTTTGCAGAGACGGTATGCTTGATTTGGCATTTCCTAGCACTCGTATGAATTCGTTGGAGTACGTTGGAGTTCTAGAGGACAAATTGGTGCCATTTATTGAAAGTTCGGACACTGAGGGCCTAATTTTTCAGCAGGACAACGCTTCAGTCCATAAAAGTCATCATACGCAAAACTGGTTGGAGTCTAAAAATATTAAAACTATGGACTGGCCCGCCTGCTCTCCGGATTAAAACCCAATCGAAAATATTTGGGGAATATTGGCCCGCCGAGTTTATGCACAAAACCGCCAATATCAAAGTGTATTTCACTTAAAAGAAGCAGTTATCGATGAATGGCGGTCAATTAATGAAGAAATACAGACAAATTTGGTAGAGAGTATGCCCGACAGAATTTTTGAACTTATTCAAAATAAAGGAGGCCCTACCCATTATTAATTAACTTTTTTTTTAATTTAAGTTTTGCTTTTTAACGTGAATTTTGTTAATTTTGTTAAAGTGCGGCTATAGTTATGAAACATCAATAAGTAGAAAAATGCACTATTTTACTGAAACTACAATGAATAAATTAATTTTTTTTGTTGAATAATATATGTTTTTTATTATTTTCTTGTATATGGTAACTTAATAGGTCCGATTTTTTTTTTTAACTCATATACCAACTAAATCAAAGGTGCGGCTATAGTTATCATGGTTAGTGTATTATTATACTAATTTTTAGTATAAAGTTATTTTTTAGTAAAAATTTTTGCTATTCTTATTTTAAAATTTAATAAATTTTTACTAATTTTGGCTGCTAATTTAACTAATTAAATTTTACTAATTTTTGAAACCCGATTTGCTATAAATAAGAAAAAAAATAGTAATACCTTATTTGTTAATTTGATCTAGAGTCCCGCTAGCGAGCGAGCCAAAAATATATACATTTTGCAAAAATGCTCGCAAGCCAAAATGAAACGAGCTGCTCAAATTAAAAAGGTTTGTAACAAAAATAAACAGAGAGCTTTTCAAAATAAAAAGGCTCGTAGAAAAGATTTAGTAGAGCTTTTTTAATTGAGTAGCTCGTAACCAAAATTAAATTGAGCTTTATGAAATCGAGCTACAGAAACTGCTTGCTTCCAACTAATATATTAAAATTATTTTGGAATTAAAATAGGAACTTGAATTATACTATCTCTAATAGTTTTTCTAAAGCAAAATAAAAATATGTTAATGAGACCATTTCAAATTGTCTTTATAAATGAAGGAAAATACACCATATCCACAATTAATTTTTTTACTAAATAGAAAAATATAACGACACCCTTTCCAATTAGACTTCATGAGTTTGCATTTCCATTATATTACGAAAGCTTAGCATGGAAATTTAATGTTAATATAAAACTCACCTGCACAATTTACAAGTTTATTTCATTGTGTTTCTAAAATTAAGTAAATTAACTTTTGTACACCATCTCCATTTCGATTTAAAAAATTTAGTAAATGAAACTTCACTCCACCATTTTCAATTCTGAAAATTTCAAATTGTATTTCGAAATTTTTAACAACGCCGTTTACAGTTAGTTGTGCACCATAACACGGCAGGCAAGGTAACTTTATGATGAAACTTTGCTACACCATTCACAAATTTAATATATTGTGAGATACTTTAGAATTACAAGTGGACATAGTGTAGTTAAATTACGAAAAATACAATTATAAAGACCTTAAAAAATATTGGAAATAGTGTTATTATATTTTATATTTAGATTTACAAATCAAATGAGAAATGGTGTAGTATAATTTGTTAAATCTTGTAGAAATTGTCTGATTGCTATTGGAAATGATGTATTAAAATTTGTAGCAATACTTTTTTTAATCCAAGTATTTAATTTTTAAATCTGATTGTGTGAAGTTTCATGACAATCCGATCAGACAGAAAGAAATGGCTGAATTATTTCCAAAATATTTATGAGACACCCCACTGTGCAACAAACCTACCACATTTACAGCAACACCATAAATGTCTTTTAAAAAAAGTTACAGGTCTTGTTCTTTGTTTTCATTGTTGTCATTCTTTGAAAGACTTGAATCGTGCAATTACTCTACCATCATTCTTTAGTTATTTTATTACAGTATTTTTTTACCTTTTCTTTTTTCTGGCCTGGCCTGGTCTATATGGTTCAATTCTCTGTTAAACTTTGATTTTACTCCAACCATAAAAAAGACTCAAAACAGAAACAAACCACACATTCTATTTGTTTCGTTCGGTGGCTGGCTGGCTGACTGACTTGACTGGTTCATTGTTATTATTATGGTTGATTGCCATAGACCAAAACTACTATCAACCAAGTTAAGAAATGTGGGAATGGAATAATATTCATGAATATGGTAGTTCCTATTTCAAATTATTTTCATTCATTTTACACAATTTCCATTTTTTATTTTTTTAAACTCTATTTGTTAGTCAAAAATTATAAACAGGTGATAATGGGTCAGTTGGGAATTAGGACGTGTCCCGTGATACGTGAAAACAGGACCGGTTCGTAATATACCACTCACGTGATAGTTGAAAAAAGGACCAGTTTTTAAAGCAACTACCACATTACCGGTTTAAAAGTGGAAACTTGATGGGTCTGAAAGTGTTGTGGTAGGAGAAAACAGAATTGGTTCCTAAAATGCCTATCACGTGATCGGTATAGAAGTCTCTATCACGTGATTTGTCTGAAAGTACAAATTCAGTGGTAGATGAAAACAGTACCGGTTCCCAAAGTTCCTACCACGTGATCAGTTTAAAAGTCTCAATCCCATGATGAATCTGAAAGTACCAGGCCTGTAGTAGGTGAAAATAAGACCGGTTTCTAAAGTACTTATCACGTTACCGGCTGAAATCGAAATCTTTTAAGGGAGAACTTCGAATGAACTAAAAATTTAGAAAAAGTAGATAAAGAATACCAAGTGGTTAATCATGTTTTTTTCATATTATTTTTATTTCTTCCAAACAACTAATTTTCGCCAGTGATTCTTTTTCGACTTTATTTTTTAAGTGGATAAATCTAATCAAGTGATTTTAAATTATTAAAATTATTCAACCCATTGAGTGTACTTGAGTGTACATAGAGTGTACAATCAGGAATTAAAAACTTCGGAAGATTGAAAAAATCAAAAATTATATATAAATATAAAAAAGTCTATATTGATAAGAAAACATGGAAATATATTTCTTTGCCAAAAATTAGTTCATCGATTGCATATAACTTTTGAAAATTTGACCGATCGGATCATGATATTTTCATATACACTATGTCTAAAATATTCCAAAACTATCAGGCTGGTTTTTATTTAAATACTACTATACTTATAAAAATTATAATGTCAGGGTTGCCATATGACAATTTTTAAAAATGGTCAAAAACATTGGCCGTTTTTGAAATCAACTTTTTTATAATTTTGTATTTTAGTAAATATTCTTAAGATTCTAAGAAAAAAAATTTCATGGAAAAATTCCTACGGGTTCAAAAGTTACAGCCGGATTAGTGAGAGCGCATTTTTAATTTTCGCGCTACCTACCCTGCGGGAAATGGACCAGTCACTGGTATGGTCATGTGACTAGAACTTTGTGTGTATGAACCTGTCCTAGTTTCGGTTCTGTTATATGAAGGTGACCGGTACTTTTAACATGGGCTTGTCATAGGAGGTGACAATTTGCTACCTGTGTAGCACTGTGTGACGTATCGAACAACTTGACCAAGGTAACCTATTACCATACAGACTGAAATGAATATACTACGGGACAAGTTAGAAATAGGTAGTGTCAAAGTATGACCATTTTAGGATTTATGTGATATGCAACAGAACCAGTGGGAAAAAAATTATCACGTGACTGGTGTAGGTGTACGTATCTTAGAACTGGAGAACAATTTTTGAAGGAAAACTTGTCACATATTAAGCGCAATGTGTTCTGTAACAGGGGTAATTTTGAGACGTACCACTGCACTGGTCTAGGGGTGCATGTCACCGGGCATGCGAAAAGTAATTAGCAAGTAACCTGTGAGTTTTTATTCAGCGTATCCAATCACAGCACTTTACCAAAACAGCGTGTCATACTACCTGTTAAAAAAAAAACCATTTAAAAAGGCACAACAAAAATCAATTTTAAAATTAGCTTATTTTGTCTATACCCAACAAAAAAACTAAGTTCAAGATCGCAACGTTTGGAGAGAAATCGCCATATCTGGCTGCCCTGGTCACAGTTCCGTGTTCAGTTCTCTTAAACCAGTGGAGTGTTACGTCTTCATTTCTACTGTCACATAGTCGGTACAGATAAAATTCCTTCATTGTTATGTCTGCTGTGTAGCAGTCAAGGGACTGAATCCCTTGGCACTAATTTTCATGTTTTCATCCACAGCTAACGGTTTTGAACCAGTTTAATGACCAGTAATAACTTCAACTGCAACAGCCCTAGTTGCTTCAGTACACTTTGATGTTATGTTACTTTTTCTCCAGTTACATGATATATCTGGTAGCAACCAGTGAATGTTTTGTCACCATAACTATAGTCACGTGATTGGTCATTTCACCAAAATTAACACTTTTTGGTGCACCACAATTTTGGTTTCACCCGTTTCGTGACGTGCCCCCAAATTATATATCACAGATTTGTCACTTTGCATCAATCGACCCTTCGTTTCCCGGCAGGGTACTTACGGCAGCTGGTATATACTTGTTTTACTTGCTACCTGACTTATTGTGGTTGTTATTTCGTACCTACTTAAAGGGTGGGTTTTTTTGTGTTTTTGAATTTCGTGAAAAAAAAGGCATCTTTATACCTCATTTAGTGGAATTTTTATTTTATATGCTCAGTTATTTGGCATCTTTTGCAGCGTGAAGTGAAGGTAACCTTTTTTTCTTTGTTCACAAACGAGCTTTTTTTTACATTTTTTCGATTTTTTATGAATTTTTAAAGTCAATATTTTTTTTGAAAAAACACACTTAAATTTGGAACATCACCAAAAATTAAAAAAAAATTTAAAAAAAGCTCGTGTCATACGATAACCAATTTTGTTAAGATTTAAAAAAGTAATTTTTTGCAGATCGGACAATTTTTGCGACTCCCAGCGCTGCAACCACGAGGCCCCGTTTTTTTCTCTGCGGCCAGTTTGGAGCTCTATAAAACCATGTTGGAGTGAAAAATATATTTTTTTTTAATTTTTTTTCTTGTAATTTGTTCAATTCTCTACAATAATAAAATTTTGGAAAAATGTTTGTTTTTGACTGAGTTATGAATTTTTAAAAAAAGGTCTGTTTTCTCTGCCGCGAATGTTATGTCTCCCCTTAAGTTACATGTTCTTCTGTGTTGTTTCTGTGATATGCTCTTTTGCGATAGTTCCAAGATATGTGTCTTTGCGGCAGTCCTGTGACATGTCCTTTGGTGTTAGTTGGGTGACATGTCACAGGACCCCTTCGGTCACGTGACGTGTCCTGTGATATGTCCCTTTCCCGCAGAGAGCATTCAGGTAATCGCCCTACAAATTCAGTACAATGTGAGTTATCACAATAGAGATGTCTCGAATAGTTTATTCGACACTTTACGAATACCGGTTATTAAAAAAAAAACAAAAATCAGTAAAGCCAGCTACATATTTACTGGGAGTATCCTTGCAGAAAAATTTCTAATATCAGCAAAAAAATTTGCTAAATTTACAAATTTTCTACAAAGGATCCACCCAGCACCCTGGAGAATTTTTTTGTTTACTAAAAAGTATACTCGAATAAAATAGTCTATAAAAGTTTCAGAAGAAACTGTAATTTTAGAGAAAAACTAACTATTTTTAGGCCAGCAAACCGTTTAGGTAACTTTGGTAAAATGTGACTGTAATTATTAGTAAAGTGAAATTAGTAAGAAAACTAGTAAATGTTGCTAAAATTTAGTAAAACTTCTCATAAAATTGGAAATGGTATATTAATATTGCTGTTGTTTTATTTTTGTTGAAGAATTTCCTCTCTAATGATCCATGGCTAAAAAGAACCAGTATATTTATTATGGTTCATAGCAATCAAATACAGCTGAGTGATTAAATGAAGAAAAAAAAAAATTAACAAAACCATAATAATAAGCTAAAAGTTCATATACCCCTTCTTTTGTTGTGGCATTATTTCTTCTACTACATCTTCATCTTCATTATCATTATGGTGGTACAACTACTTTGTACTTCTTTTCACAATTGTTCATTTCCTATTAAAAGGTGATTAAATGATTTTGTAATGTCATTTTCTAAATTGTTTCCCCGTATAAGTTGGGAACACGATAAATGTTCTAAATACATCAACTTTAATTGAAACTGTGGAATATCGTCAGTACCTGTAAGGATTTTTAATACTAAAACTGCAGTTTAAGTGATATGTGTAAATTTTAATAACGAATTGAGAAAGAAAAAAAAAAGATTATTCGATTCCCTAGGCATGGAACGAGCTGTAAGCAATCTTGTATTTATTACTAGGGCAAGTTTTTTTTTTTTGGCAGTTGCCACAAACTGCAGCATTTTTCCTTTTTTTTAATTATTTTCCAAAAATGCCATTGTTGCTCCACCGTGCCAAAAAAACGGCATTTTCTACCATCTTACAATATTTTTTAAATTTTTTCTATAAAAATACCCTTTTTACCCATTTTACCTTAAAATTTGCCAGATTGTAGATGAGCAGACTTTATACGTTTAAATTTTGAAGATGTCAACTCACTTATTGCAAATTGTAAAGCAGTATTTCTTAATGTAAGTTTAACATTTAAGGACTAGTTTTTGGGATGTCAGTTAAACTTCTTTTAGCTAAACCGACAACGAATTTTGTCCACCATTTCCAATTTTCTTAACAACCATTTGCCGAAACCACTTTTTCTAGTTCAGAATTTCGGTCTTTACTGAAATAGAGTAAAATAAACAAAATTCATATAGCAGTATTCCCGTTACAAACCGCGTTAAACTAAGATTAAAGGTTATCTACATCGTAAAAACTAGGCATAGTGCCGCCGCTATCTAGTTTATAATTTTGATATCTTTTTAGGCTCCATCTCAAAATTTGTTACTATCAATGTATCGGAATTTAAGTAAAACTTGGATTAATGCTGAAAATATTGTTGTGATAATTTCAATGAAATTTGTAACGTATTAAATATGCTCAGTGACGATGATGCAGAATATATACGGAATGCAAAATTGATATTTCAAAAACCTGGAATAAACTCTTGATTTAGCTTATATAAAAAGTAATTTCGAATGTCTTTTTTTAAACATCGCCAAATTGGAAACAAAAGGACTCTCTACAAATGAAAGTTTAGACATTATAGATTGCGTTAAGGAAAAGATTAAAGATGCCAACAAACAAAGAAATTATTGAAAAATTTAATAAAGTTTTCAATCGAAATAGTGGCCTTCAAACTTTGACTGAAATAGAAAATATATTTTTAATAAGAATGAAAAGGATTCATACATTGAAAACTAGTCGCCTTCGGAATTACATGCTTTCAAATAAGCTGCAGTTACATCTACATATGTGGAACTCGTATTTTCAGTAAACTCAACTGTTTTATGTGACAATAGCAGATCG
Source organism: Delia radicum (assembly GCA_021234595.1). Taxonomy (NCBI): domain Eukaryota; kingdom Metazoa; phylum Arthropoda; class Insecta; order Diptera; family Anthomyiidae; genus Delia; species Delia radicum. The sequence goes on along the minus strand of CM037851.1, from coordinate 240,646,651 downwards.
TTTATTTTTGATAACTTGAAAAAGCACATGATTGTACTATGCAATTAAAAATTAAATAAAAGAAAATTTAATAAAACTTTATTATTTAACTTTTTATTTTTTACACATTTTGTTTTGCAATTTTTGCCATTTTTGCCATTTCTTGTGCCATTTTTAATGAGGTTTCGTTCTATTTTGCTGCCACTTTTAACTTTCTTCGTGCAAAAAAAAAAAATTCCCTGGGTATTACATACAACCGTATGAATCGGGTTGCAACACTAAACTTTAACTTTAACTTTTTTTTTTTTTTTAAAAAGAGAAGCAACACTCAGGAATTTCTTCCTATTAATTAATGTGGGGCTTTCTTTGGAAAGGGGACAGTGGAGAGATGAAAGGTAGTGAAAGATGAAGGGCTTCAAACATGGCAACACTGTAATTGCGCGAGATGATAAGTCTTAGAACAGTTGTTGCTCGCCACCTGATGTAGAGTTGGCGAATTTATTGAAGCTTTTTTGTTTCATAGCCCTGATTCATTATTTTACTTCGGTGGGGTTAAGTGCTATGGGAACACCGAAGGTGGGCGCAGCGATACATATAAGTGATAGAAAACTCATACATATTATTTTTCTAAATTGATGTTGTCGTCACCGGGAATCGAACCCGGGACCATCTGTGTGACAGTTCAACGCGCTAACCATTTCACCACAACGCCCATAACTTGCAACCAAACTGAAGCATAACCGAACAGTTCTAGAGAAATTTTAAGAAATGTTGTAAGAAATGTAATGTAAATTTTCTATTGCTTTAATAAAAAATTGTGTAAAATTGTAGCAAAAGTGTGATCTTTGATAAAATATTTGTAAAAAAAAAAATGTTATTAAAAATTAATTTTCACCTTACACGGAAATTAAATTCTTTAAAAATGCATGTCGAAACTTTGACAAAGTTTGTTAATAGCAGATTGGTTGAAACATCGTTTTTTCACGCGTTTACGAAAAAAAGGATAACTTGTAAATTTACCTACAAATATCTAGGAAAAACAGAAAATGTGCATGGAAAATTGTTATGCTTTTCAATTTCATACACATGGTTATTGAAGGAATATTAACTTTTTTTGAAATGAAAGCATGTTTTGTGCAGTTTTTGAGCGCAAAAACAAAAGATTCTAAGTTAATTTTTAAAAAATTTATAGAATAGAGGAAAAAGATGCTAATTTTAGTGAACATCAAATCGCAATATCTCAAAAACCGTTAGTGCGATTTTAAAAATTTTAAAATATTTGTATTCAGCATGCCAAAATTAATAAAGAAAATTTCACAAGACATATTTTTAAGAAACATTTTCAAATAAATAAAAAATAAAAATAAAACTATCCCATTTTTCTCTAATTTGCACCAAATAACTTTTAGACCTAATACAACAATAATCTTAACAATAAATTGAAATCAAAAGTTAATATCTAGTGTTTTTTGAGATGGATATGGTTAGGTAGACTATACATAAAAACTGCTTAAAATTTACAAGGAGTTTGATATAATTTTTATTAAAAATAAAAATTATGTTTTTTTCGACCTTTAATTGATTTTTCACTTCGAGCTCATATAATATATATTAGTTCTCATGTAGTGAGTAAACTAGTTTATATAAATGTTTAGCATGGAATTGTTACCTCTTCCAAAACGTGTTCTGATGATGGGAACCTAGAAATTTCCCGAAATAGATCTATCAACACATTCCTGAAAAGGTCAAATAATAAATTTGAAAACAAAAAACTCTATAGATTATTTGTTAGGACAATATTCTAATAAATTTTTAATTATTTTTTTATACTCATAGTTTTTAACTTTCAGATCCATACCAAATAGTCACTAGACTTGGGAGGTATACAAGATTGACTTTCATATCGCTAATTGTTGTAAAGTTATGCGATGGTGTACAAGTGAAACCAAATTTTTTCGATTTTGCACTCAACCAGACCTACAACCTACACTATTTCCCTTTTTAATATATTTTTACTGTAGCACAGTGTAGTATAAAAAGGTTCTTCACATCACATTGATGAAAAAAAATTAATCTAAACTTTAGAATTCGACTAGTTACCTTTTAGTGCAGAATTTGAAATAAATTCGCTGAAATTGAGAAATAACTCTGTAAGTTCGTGAAATTGACAAATCAGAACTGCGAGACACGTAAACTTAATTTTGGGAAGTAGATTCCAGTGGTAAAATGTTGAAAGGTTTAATATAAAGAGGTTAAAATCAAGAGATATTTTAATTTTAAAATTTACGTTGATTTAAATGATTTTTTGATAATATTTTATGTCAAAGAAATCGTAACCTTTTTTGAAATGACTTTATCTATTGTTTATTTGTAGAAACTCTACTCTAAATGATGGTCGTCGAAATGTCAAGGTACTCAGCAAAACCACACATTACCAAATAATGGGTAAAGTAATGTATCGCCACGCATTACAATACACCTTTCTTCACTTACAATACACCTTACTAAGGCGATGAGCCTAACTTTAATATCGCTAACCCTGTGTGGACTCATTACCTATTAGGGAGTAAAGTAACTGATGACTTATATGGTTAAATGTTTGGAAAAAGTAATGAGAATAGAAATAGATTTTCATAAAAAAATGTATTAAAAACAATTACATATTACAATTGGGATTCGAACCTGGGGTCTCTTGGTTGTTCGGCGAGAACTCTACCCACTGCGCTATTGTCACATAAAATAATGGGTTTCTTAAAATGTAAATGAATAGTTGTGCTTCTAGTTTTCGTTTGTGATGTTAAAAATATATACCTTACCGTCATGCTTACAAAAAATCAAAAAGTAATGTATCTAAATATAGGAATTCAAAAAAATTCAAAAATTTTAAATATTACTTTACTTTTATATTTTGTGAATTATGTATTTGATAATCGGTAGTTCATTATTTTATGTTTCGAAATAATGTATTTTGGAAAATAATTTAGAAAAATAATATGTATGAGTTTTCTGTCCCTCGTGGGACATCAGGGCTAAGAACCAAAATGCTTCAATAATTTCGTCAACTCTCCATTAGGTGGGGAGCAACAACTGTTGTAAGACTTATCATTTTGTGCAATTACAGTGTTGCCATGTTAGAAGCCCTTCACCTTTCTCCACCTTTCATCTCCCCACTAAACCCTTTCCAAAGAAAGCAAAACATTAATAGGAAGAATTTATCTTTAAAAAAAAATAAAAATAATACAGTTCAGGAGTACACCCAGAAAAATAAAGTGCCAACCGAATTTAAAAGTGTATTTTAATAGTAAAAACTAATATATTCAGTTAGAACAACGCTATTTACGTTAGATTTCTGAATAATTTGGGTGTTGCAACTAAAATTTAGTTGAATTAACCGATCATTGATATGAAAACTAATGTAAAGTTGTGCCATCAGTCTGAAATTCGTAATAACCGAATTAGAGTCGTAGTAACCTAATTTCCTAATATTTCTCTGTGTGTATACATTACAAGGTAATGCATTACTTTATCGCACCTATTACAAAAGTTTTGCTGTTATTATAATAACATTTTTAATTATAATTTAATTAGGATTTTATTCGGAATTTTCGAATATTTTTGAATTTGAAAATTTCAGAGAAGTAAATATGGATATAATTTGCAAGGGTTCTCTCAATTTAAAATTGTAGAAAGTATAAAATGCTGAGAATACGAATTAGATTTGTTACTTTTTTACTTTTAGAGTTGGGCATTATACGATAGTTCGCAACTCATTTAGTTCACGTTCATGTTACACCGGTATTGTTGAAATCTAGTTTATTAAAAAAAAAGTTTGCCTTGGCTTAAAGCAATTTTAATTTAATGATTAAAAACTTATGATAGAAATGAAATTATCACACTCAAAAAAGTTTTACAGTTACTACATGACAGTTGTTTGTGTAGTAATCAGTAGTAGTTGTTTTTAACAGCAATTACAGATGTTTTTCTATCAAATAATACAAAACAACTATTATGACAGTTATTTAAAAAATAAACGGAAAAAAAACTACTATATTTTTTAACAGTTCTTTGAAGCAGTTATTTTAGTATATTAGTAAACAACTACAAAAACATTAATTTTGCAGTAATTTTATTAGTTATTTAAAAATTTTCAAAATTCTCGTTTATAGTTTGGAAATAATAATTAGAAAACTTCATTGTATCCCCAATGAATAAAAACGTTTAACCGGAGTACCGTTTCGAATTTTGACTTTGCATTTTAAGAAAATTCAAACTTTTATTGTAATTTAAAGAAACAAAAAAATTGTTTATCAAAAAATATTTTTAACATATCAAAACAAATAACTGTTAAAAACAGTAGTTTTTACAAATTTTTACAGTTGTTTCAGTTTTTATGACATTGTTGGCTGTTTTTACTAAATTTGTTAATTGTTTTTCAACAGTTAAAAACAACTACATTTTTAGTTATTTTAACGGTAATTACTAGGTCAAGGAATTTCATGCAACTATATAAGGAAAATAGGCGCTTAAAATATGGAGTAAAAAATCCAAAATATGAGCTTAAATTAATGTACTTAAATCGAAATATGTACAAAAAACCAAATAATATGCAATAAGAATCCAAAGTTATGCACTTCAAATTAAAAAATATGCACGTACATTTTTGGATTTTTAAAAATCGATTTTTTACTCGAGCTTGTTGGTTTAAAAATTAAATCTTATATAAATGTCTCACAAATGAAAACTAGATGCTATGTTCAGGGTTACAAATGTTTTCTTGTGTTTATTTTTAATTAAAACTTAATTTTAATTTTTACAAACTACGCAATTAAATCGAAAATATGCAAAACATGCAACAAAAAACGTCAAAATATGCAAAAAAAAAAAAAAAATTATGCATATATAGCAAAATATACATTTATAACGAAATATGCAACAACAAAACGATATCATTTGTTGCTAATTCTTCGATTCGGAAAATTATTTGGTCAAAACTGATTTTGAGCTATTGACTACAAACATGCATTTGCATGAAATTCCTTGCCCTAATAATTACCTTTGTCTCCTCTTTAACTAAAATGACAGTTGTTTTAATTTTTATTTACATTAGATTCTACTGTAAAAAATTTTTGAGTGTGTGTTTATAAGGAAATGGGAATCTAGACTCTGCTTTTATTTTTCATCGATGGGGTTTAATCATAAAGGAAGGATTACTAAAGGCGGATGAGAAATATAAAACTAATACATATTTTTGTAAACTAAACTTTTTTAATATGAAATCTAGCGGAAAATTTTGTGTTTCTATAATTTTGAATTCTAGCGGCTTTCTGGCGTTTTCACTCTGCTCAAATTTTCCATAAATTAAGCAGTTTCTTACGGTTTTTATGACCAATTTTGGGGGTTACTTCTGAATAATTTTGGCTACAGTGCAAAGAGTAAACAAAAACCCCTATACTGTCAAATAAAAAACTCAAATTCTTCCTATTGATTTTACCTGGTATTGTTATTAAAAACAAAAAAATTAGGTTGAAAAACAACTTCGTTTACAGCGATGATAAAGTTAGTACTATAGTACTTTTTTTGGTACTATTTGATCCGGAAAAGTACCATGGTACTCCTTTGACTCTTTTAGTACTATTTACATATAAATAAAAATTAAAGATTGAGTTTTAATTTTAACGTCTTTTCCACACAATTGCAATTAATACTATAATTAATATGTAATTTTATTTAATTTTAATTGTGAAAGACGTGGTAGAGAAGAATGAGTGTATTTTCTAAAAATCATAACTACATTGTAAATTTTTCAATTTTCCTGAATCAGACTGCGCAGTTTCTGGTATTGAACCTTCGTCAGTGACCCTGTTTTTTTTTTTTTTTTTAAATAATGTAATATTTGTTATGTTTTTATTTGTTCGATTGCGTCTATATGAAATTTTCTGTGCAATCATTGATTTCTAATGCCACATGCACTCGCACCACACGTTAGACAGAGCGCTTTAGAGCACTGATCTATCGTCAGGTACAAAGTTTTGTTGTGATTAAAACTAGTTTTATTCAATACACGGTGTTTTTGTTCTTGCATACATAATCTCAGAAGTACAACTCCAACAACACAACAGTTCTATTTTTAGAAACTTCAGAGAAACTTCAAGATTCAACATTTAATTCAATTACCCATTCATAAATTAACATTTATCAAATGTATTTATTTGGATCCAATCGTTGTAAATGGAATTGATTAAAAATGATTTCATTTGAGTTCGAGTAATAAAAAAGTGTTCGAAAAGTGAAAAATAAATATCTTAAAAAAGTACATTTGAAAAAAGGCCATTGCCAACATCTTCAAATTTGCATTGTGATTCTAAAATCGAATGAGTAATGAAATAGATTTCCTTGCAAAAAAAGGTGAATTTAAGAAATAGTCTGATAATTTTTATAAATTCTGTAACTAAAATCAACTAAATTTTGTTTTTATATACAAATAAATTTTAAAAACGTTAATTTATAATAAAAACTTGTATTTAGTACTATGAGGGTCGAAAAAGTACTATTTGTTATGCTGGTTGGTACTATTTGAAAATCCCACTTATCATCCCTGTAGGGCCCTAAAAAGTTAATGGTGTATAGTTAATTTTTGGCAATTCTTCTTTTTTTACCAGAAAAAGTCAATTATAAAACAATTCAAGTTAAGACTTGGTACACCAGTTATGGCTTAAAAATGTTTCTATAGGCCTGTGATTAACCTTCAGCTGTTGCTCAATGCCAAAAGTTAAAAAAAAACCAAGAAAAGAAGAAACAAAATACAAGTCATTAAAAAATATTATACAAAAACGTGCGCATGTTTTTTTAAAATATAAAATTATAAATGTTTCGAATAGAATTGAGGAAGAAGAAACAAGAGAAAAGAAAGCCAGTAAAGAAGTTTTGTTGGTTAAAGATTTCCTTTAATGACCCCCCGGTGAAAAAAACGAGGTTAGAATATAAAAAAAAAAACAGAAGTAAAAAGAAAAAACATCAGAAAAGGTGAGAAGTTAAAAGATTTATTTTTTTTTTTTTTGTATAATTTTAAGGCGTAGGTCGTGTTAACATGTTCAATTAAGTTGAAAGTAAGAAAACTGAAACCCACTTAAATTCAAAGACATGTTTGGTAACTTTAAATACAGACACAGGAAGAAATAAACAGCTGCCATGGCAGCTGTAAAATATACAAACTACTACAATTTTTTTTATATATTTCTTTAGTTTTAAATTATTTTAAATCGAATAAAGGAAAAAAAAGCAAAAAAAAAAAGTAGTAAAGTTACCGTTAATATTGTTAAATTGTTATACATTTTTAAGACAATTTATTTTGACCAGTTTTTACCAAAAATTTACCGGCTTTTTTTTATTTAAAAAAAAATACCCTTGTCTTTCTGTTTATTTTGTTTTTCTCTTTCCCGCACTCCTCTGATTTTTTTTAACAAACTGTTTAAAAGTTGTTTTGTTGAATGACAAAAATTTTAAAAGGAACGAAAAAAATACTGACTCATTCATATTCATTAACCGCAGTCACTTACCAAAGTACCGCACCAGAATACACAAAACAAACATATTTATGCATACACAAGGAACGTATCCTAATTAATACATCTCAAGTTTTTGTGAAAATAAAATATGCAAAAAAATTAGAAAATTCGAATATCAGAGAAAGATGCCGAACCGGCCCTAGGGTTCGAATAACGGATAATAAGGGGAACAATATGACTTTTTTTAATTTTTAACGAGCTTCCAACCTCCGTATATTTCCAAAAATAAAGCAAATCAAACATATTAGCTAGGTTGATACTAGTATTTCGATCTGGCTAAAGATCTAGGGTTGCCATATTTGAAAAGTGAAAAAAAAGTACATTGATGAAAAAAAAACAGTACTTTTCAAAAAAAAACAGTACAATTTTTGTATTTATTGTTAACATAACTTTTACTTCAATACATCACATATTTACTTAAAATAAGTTAATACACCGAACCAAATAGCGTAGGTAAAATCAACAAAAACAATTTTTTAGATCTTTAACGAAATTTTGTCAATTTTTTTTTTAAGATTTAACAAACTTTATCCAAATCAACAAAATTTCGTCAAGTTTACATCCTCTAAAGAAGTAAAATTGACTAAATTTCATCAAATTGACTAAATTTCGTCAAATTGGCTAAAATTATTAGATTGGACGCCATTACTTTTTGCATTGGGCAGTGTCATGAAAAAAAATTGTGTTTACAAACATCCATTGCTTGAAAAGTAAACAAACCAAACTTATATATGTACAAAGAAACGAAGTGGAGTTAATACAGGGAGATTCAAAAAATTTATATAAAAAAATATTGTACACACGAAAAAAAACATGGTTAAAAAAATATATATTCTTTGTACACGCAAAAAAACTTGTTTATATAAAAATATGTAAATTATACAAAACAAAAACAGTACAAAAAACAGTACAAATCCAAAAAAACAGTACTTTTGCGTACTGTTTTAGGTGTTGTGAATAAAACAGTACATTTTTCAAAAAACAGTACATGTACTGTTTAAAACAGTACGAATGGCAACCCTATAAAGATCTCACTTTTTTTTTGTTAATTTTCTTAAGCATTCTGATACTTTCAATCGAATTTGAATTAAAAAGATTAGAAAATCGAGATTTTCAGTGAATCATCTTCAGAGTTATTCCAATTTCTCCAGGCAACTGATGTGATGCAGACTTACTGAGTCTGCACGAAGAAATTCTAAAATTTATTAAAATAATATATGTATTACTAAATCCTTGTCATGTTCCCTTAAATACAAGAAACTCGGATAACAAGTATTTTACGGCGCAGTGAAATAGCTCTCAATGAAATAAGTCCCAAGATAAAAAATAAATAAATAAATAACTCATAACACAGTACAACATTTTTCAACACATGATTTTGGGACTCAATTCTTAAAAAACACATGTATCATAAAGATAATAGAAATAAAGTCGTCACGTCTTTCGCTATTACTTGGGTAATGTATTTGTTCACTAATTTTGACGTTGACGATCAATGGATCGGACCCTAATATCTATCAATTTAACTAATTTATATTCACTGGATGGAATCGTATCAAATCGTATCAAACTTAATGTAATGTAATCCATTTATATACAATACGATCTACCATTTTTAGGATCAAATTGTATTTCAATTAGATATAAGGCTATATTAAATTCGATACATTGTTGCATCATATTAATTTTTTTGTAACCAGGTTATTCCTCTTTGCCACAGATATAATAGCATGCAAAACATATATACAGTATACTCGCAGAAACGTGAACATCCAGTAACATGAACGTCCCAGAAACATGAACACTTTTTTTTTACATTGACTATTCCAAAACGTGAACAAAGTTCAATCGCTCTAAAACGTGAACGTATTTTTTTTTATAAGAAATGTTTCTATTTCTTCAATATTTTAGTAATTTGGGTAATCCCCGAATAATAATTTCACCACGTTCTTATAGTAAACACCTTTTCTAACGTGAACAGAAAAACTCTTTAACTATTTTCCTGTATTGCCGAATTTAAGAATTTTTTATATTAAAATTGTTTTAAAACTTATAAAATGAAATTTAATTAGCGGTTATTTTTATAGTAAATGTATTAGAAATTAAAAACTGTTAAATATCAAAAACGTATTAAAATCAATAGTTTGGGTATGCAAAAATTGTCTTAGATTCTGAATTTGGTCTATTTAAAAAAGTCTCAGAATCAGAGTTTTCTAACAGGTAAAATTTCTTAAAATGTTAATATTTTTTTATAGGCAAGTGTCAGAATATTTAAAAATTTTGTTTAATAATGTATGTTTGAATTTAAGAATTTTTCTGGAGAAAAATATTCAAAATCTTTGCATTTTTTATTTTTTTGTTAAATAATCAACATAATGATTGGATCTGAAGTACTTGGAATAGAATTTATTCTAAGTGGATCAATTCTGTAGTAAAATAGTTTAAAAAAAATTCCAATCACAAACGTTAACAAAATCAGAAACGCGAACACCCCTTGCAAAAATTAGATCACGTTTTTGAGAGTGCACTGTATTTATATAAAATAATGCATGATTATATATAAACGTTTATATTCGGTGATACAGAAATTAATCTGTCAACTAAATTCAATTACCATTACATTTTTTTAAATAAAAATCAAATACAATTTGCAAAGATTATTGAATATTTCGTACAATTTGCATACTGACCATATTTTTTGTGTTTAAAAAAATTTAATTAACTCTATATTTTGCAGTGGTTTTTTTTTTTTTTTGTTTAATTGCAAACAACTAAGTTTGGATTGTATCATAATGAGTTGTTACTGCGCTATAATCTAAAAAATAATATTGCAAATATCCTCACTGGATCTTAAAAGCCCGTGTTTAGAGAAATCTAAAAAACAAGAATTTAAAATATAAAAATGTTGATAAAAAACATTGTTAGTTTAATCCCCATCAAAATTTTTGTATTTGTTTAACTTTAAATTGTGTCACTATTTTTTGTACATAATATTAAAAAAAAAAATTATGGTTTGTCATTAAACATTTTGACAATTTCAAATGTAGCGGATGTTGTAAAATTTTATTTTCAGTTGGAATTTTAAAAATAAAAAATCTGAATTGAAAATCTATATTGTTCTGAAATTTAAAAGTTACAAAATTCTGATAAAACTGTATCATATCGCTTCTAATTGTATCTAAATAAATCCAATAATCGGGCTATTTAACGGATGAAATTTTATATAATTATTAGGGCAAGTTTTTTTTTGGCATTTGAGACACAAACTGCAGCATTTGCCATTTTTTCAATTAATTTCCAAAAATGCTTTTTTTGTTCCACCTTGGCCTAAAATGCAATTTTCTACCATCAGCAATATTTTTTAGATTTTTTTTCTATAAAAAATTTAAAATTTTACACATTTTACCTAGTATCAGACTTAATACGTTTAAATTTTGAAGATGTCAATTCACTTATTGCAAGTTGTAAAACAGTATTTCATAAGGTAATTTAAGGCCTAGTTTTTGGGATGTCAGTTAAACATCGTTTATCTAAACCGACAACGAATTTTGTCCGCCATTTCCAATTTTATTAACAAACATTTGTCGGAATAACTGTTTCTAGTTCAGAATTTCGTAAATAAAACAAAATTCCAAATTCAAAATGCGTTTAAACTAAGATTAAAGGTTATCTACATCCTAAAAACTCGGCATAAGAGCCGTGTTGTCTAGTTTATAATTTAAGTAAACCTTGGATTAATGCTGAAAATATTGTTGTGATAATTTCAATGAAATTTGTAACGTATTAAATATGCTCAGTGACGATGATGCAGAGTCTATACGGAATGCAAAATTGATATTTCAAAAACCTGGAATAAACTCTGATTTAACTTATACATATAAAAAATAATTTCGAATGTTTTTGTTTAAACATCGCCAAATTGGAAACAAAAGGAATCTCTACAAATGAAAGTTTAGACATTATAGATTGCGTTAAGGAAAAGATTAAAGAAGCCAGCAACAAAGAAATTATTAAAAAATTTAATAAAGTTTTCAATCGAAATAGTGGCCTTCAAACTTTGACTGAAATAAGAAATATATTTTTAATAAGAATGAAAAGGATTCATACATTGAAAACTAATCGCCTTCGGAATTACGTGCTTTCAAATATGCTGCAGTTACATCTACAGATGTGAAACTCGTATTTTCAGTAAACTCAACTGTTTTATGTGACAATAGCAGATCGTTTATTTTTGATAACTTGAAAAAGCACATGATTGTACTATGCAATAAAAATTAAATAAAAATAAATTTAATAAAACTTTATTTAAATTTTTATTTTTTACACATTTTGTTTTGCCATTTCATTTCTAGTGCCATTTTTGTCGTGCTATTTGGCCTGCCATTTTTAACTTTTTTCTTGCAAAAAAAAAAAACTTGCCCTGTTATTTATTTGGTGTCATATTAAATTAGATAGAAATACAGGTGTATATGCAGCCCCATATATATTTTTTTTTTTTTTAAACCAAAAAGTCAGTGTTGATGTTTTTTTTAGCGTTTATTTCCTTTTCGGTATTATAATTATTTAGAAATGTATCGCTAAATTTGTAAGCAAAACTTGAAAGTCTGAAAATTTAGACAGTTATTGGCTAAATTTTTAAGAAAATTTAAAATAGTTCAAAATGATAGCTACTTTTTTTTAGTAATTTTTGAACAGATTTCGAAAAATTAGATAAATTTAGCAATTATAATAAAGCTCTTTTCTAGCTATTTTTTTTTTTTATTTATTTTATTATTAAGAATATAGTTTTTAATGAACTGCATATTACTTTTTTTCCTTTAAATTCCTGACGTCCTATCAGCCAAAACAACACTCAATCAACTGCTATTTGAGAGTTCGATTTGACTGACCTTCCCACTTTCTTCTGGCCCACAACAACAACATTTTGTATAAATATTCTCCCCTTTCACAACACAACAAAATAAATATTCCCATAAAACAAAAAGTACTGAGGAGAAGAAACAACATACCGGTCCGACCTTTTGTCGTCATTCACCAGCAAACACACATGCATAGATACAACTCAAACACAAAAACAGATATACTTCACACACACACAGATCCACAGCACTGGCAACAATAAAAAAAAACAAATAAATACAAAAAATAAATAACACGAATTTCTTTATTTTGTTTTGGCATCGCCCTTTTTGTTTGTTGTGTTGCTTATATACTTGCTTTTAAGCAAAGAGTAGATATGTACAAGTACCTTTTTTGTAGTTGTTGTACTTCTCCAATTTTCTTTATTCTTCTATTTTCCTTTTATTTGCTTTTATATCCACACAAATGTAATAAAAAAACTTGAAAAAATTATATGTATATTCACAATTTTTTTTTTCTTTCTTCCTGTCTGGGATTTTGTTTCCGCGATATTCTTTTAACTTAAACTGTATAAACTTAAACAAGATAGATAATTAACATTACTATTTTTTTTTATATATATAAAATATGCAATATTTAGTTTAAAATTTTTTTTTCTGTAATTAAACGTCACTTAAATTTTTGCTTGCGCGAGTATTCCGTTAAACGAACGTTGTTCTGCGAAAAATACGTCAAAACTGAACTAAAAAAAGCAGAGAAATATTTTAAGCAAAGGCAAAATGCAATAATTCTCGCTCATTCGATTGTATTTCCTCTCTCACGAGTAGTGCCGCCAACCAGTGTTACCATATTGCCAGTTTTAACTGTTTTTTCCAGTTTTTTAGGATGCGTAACAGTTTTCCAGTTTTTCATGAAAAAAAAACAGTTTTTGTTTAATTTCAGCCTTTTTTTCCAGTTTTAACAGTTTACCTGCTCGATTTACTTTCTTTTACTTGAATTTATAAATTTAATACAAAAGTTGCACAAAATGTTTCAATAAAAAATAATACTACACATTGAATGCAACTGTGTAGTAAGTTTTAATTCCCTTTTTAGCATTTGTTTGTGTTAAAATTTTGTGGAATCAAACGAAATGAAAATCAAATTTAATCAAAAAAAGTATAACTGATATTTTTATGTAATTAAGTAAGATCTCAAAATGTGATGAATTATTTTGTTTTTTTTTATGGTTTTGTAGCTATTTTTTGCTATATGTTAAATAATTAATATAAATATAAATATTTTTTTTTTTATATTTTTTTTTACTTTAAACAAGTACACAGAAAAAAAACATATTAATTAAAATGTAGTTTTATAACAGAGCACAACTTGTGATCTGTAATAACATAAATTTGAAAATATTTTTTTTTTGTTAGTATAATTAAAAGTTAGTCTACAAAAAAAAAATATTTTTTTCTGTGTATATAAATATGTTATGTGTTTAATGTTTTTTATGTTGTTTTATGTTTAAATAAAATGCAATTGAATTCAAAATGCACATATTAACCGTTTTTTCTACTGGTTTTTATTTAAAAAAAAAACAGTTTTTTCTTAAAAAAACAGTTTTTTCTTACAGTTTTTTGAAAAAAATACATGGCAACACTGCCGCCAACCCAATTTGTTAAAAAAAAAATCGTCATTTTAAGAATGAGAAATCTTCAAAAACAGTCATTGCCAAAACTAATTATATTTTACAAAAAAGGGGGAAATTTACTTCGTTTTAATCACTTTATTTGTAATTATTTCACTATTTTGATGTCCTTTATTATCAGCTCCTTTACAAACGCCTCCGAGTCTTAAGAACACAAGTGCCAATACTCATTATGCTTAATATAATTCTAAAATTACCGACCTATTTTAAAATCTGCAAATTTCAATGACAAAATGTTATTTTTTTTCGATATTCGATTTTACAAAATTTAGGCATACAAAAAAATGGCATTCAAGAAATATATTGGTTTGGCTAGTACCAAAAACATGAAAAATCACTCTTTTATCAGTGATTTTAAAGCTAAATGATTTAAATCAGTTAAAAATTAACATTTTTGGATTTAACTAAATAAAATATATAAAAAATTCCTTCAGTTAACTTTATTTTTTAAATCAAATTTTAAAAGGTCTTTCAAAATGATGAAGTTTATACGCAGTTTATCTTTAAATCGCTAAAATAAATACTTTTTGATCGATTTGAGATCCGGAAAAGAATCTTGATATAATCTTGTCAGCAAAATATAGACAATGAAAAATTCGATAAAATTTGCAAATTTTTAAATCGTAAAAATAATGACAATCGTCAAAGTTGGAAGCACAGCTTACTAAAGTTACAAGCAGCGCTGCCAACTTTAACAATTTGTCTCAGTGTAGCCAAGCAGGGGTTGTCAGATATGCCGATTTCTCGCCAAACATGGCGATTTTAAAACTCGTTTGACGATTTAGTTTTTGAAATGGTGACGGGCGATTTTTCAAGCCGATGGCGATTTTATACATAAAAATCCCTACACTGATAATAATTCAAGCATAAAAATACGAATAAATGCCAAAGTAACAAAAAATTTCGTAAAATATACTAAAATTGGCTTATTTTACGAAAGTTTTTGTTGTTCTGACATTTTTTTCCCAATTTTTAGCATAGATTATTATGAGTGTAGCAAAAAAATGGAAATATATCAACAGAATATGATTTTTCCCATAAATTGTTCAAAAACTAGATATATTTTACCAGAATATAAATTTATATTGCAAAATATCTCCATATTTTTTTCAAAATATCTTGTTAAGTTAATATTTTATCAGTTTTTTTGGTGACGATTTTTTATATTATAATTTTCTTATTAGTATAAAATCTACTGTACTTTTGTTACTCTGTTTTATAATGTGTTTCCTCTTGAGTGTTTTGAGCAAAACTTGTGCTTTTGTAAAAAAAAATGTATAGAACATCTGCGTTGTTTTAAAACACGTTCCAAACATCTTCTATAGAAATATAGCCCTAAATTATTTTTGGATGTAGATGTAGTTTTTTTTTCACGAAAACCATAAAAAGTGTAAATTCAATTAAAAAAGCGCATGATTTACCTAAGTTTATTGTATAGTATACAACTTAAAAAGTTCTTCGACAATTTATACAAACTTCCGCAAAAAGTTGTAATATAAAACTACTGACATTTATACTTTAAAAACTTTCCATATGTTGGTTTTATGTGAAATTCCCTTGTTATACTTTGTTAAACGAACAATTTAATTTTGTGCATTTTATACATTTTTAAATAAAATATTTATTTAAGCTACAAAATCGCATAAATTGGAGAACGAACAAAGTGAAATATTTTAAAGTACATTAGTACTTATCATTTACAAAGGGAACTATGTAATATTACAAAATAAATTATATATGTAATTTATACTTTATACTAAAATGTATTTGAAATCTGATTTATTATTTTTAATAAATACGGCTGTAAGTGTTTTTGTAATTTATCTGTTTTATTAGAAAAATGTGCTTGTAGCTTATTTTACTTTCAAAATTTCATCAATGTAAATTTTACATAAGTAATAAAAAATACATAAATAATGAATTCAAAAAAAAAAAAAACAAGCTTGTGTAATTAAACAAAAATGCAGTTTAGAATATTACCCAAGCATTTTTGAATTTATATTGCTATCAGTTTAAAACTATGGAAATTTTGCAAGGAAATCCTTTAATAAAAACACACAATTTTTTTCTACGTAGGCTGCGAAATCGATCTACTTGATTAATCCACCTTTCTTTTTTTAATTTTTAATCTTCTTCGTTTACAAATGCATTTTTTTGACAGTTAAATGTTTAACTTGCCAGCTAAAAGATTAACTTTGTCAGTTTAAAATACCAAGGTGGCGCCGATAGCGATCCGGCATAAGAGGAAAAAGGAAAATGTTGGTGTTAGCAAAAATTTAGTCGACAGTGCCATCATTTTTTGCGGCAGCCTCTTAACGTTAATTTTTGACTTTGTACGCGAGCTTTTTTTGCCAACCGAAATTATATAAAAACACAGAGTTTTAAATAATTAGTAGTAAGAATACAGTCGTTTAGAAATAGCAGTCAGATTAAAAGTTGGAGTAACTGTTTATCAAAAAGATTAAAAAATGGTTTAATCGACTTGTTTAGTGCATGATTAAGCAGTAAATCCCATCTCAGTATATTAACTTGTCTACGTAAATTTCCTACTAATCGACTTGTTCTGTGTTTGGTTAAGCAGTTAATCCCATTTTTAGTAGATTAACTTCTTTTTTGATTTGCATAAAAGTGGTATGCAAATCAAAAAAGGACATGTTTTGAAACAAAACATGTTTTGAACATGTTTCCTATACAACTTTTAACTCCAAAACACATTTTGCTCAAAACATTCAAGTGGAAACACAGTATAAAGTCAAAAATTTTAAAAACACTACAAAATATAACATTAATTCCAGGAAACACCATTAAAATAGAAATTTTTGACCTGATGTCAGGACGACTCTATGGAGCAATAAAGACAATCCTGCTTTTATATCTTTGAAATTTAAAAAAAACTAGCGATTTTATTCGCGTTTTTCATTTTTCAAAAACATTAAAAAATGGGAAAAGTTGTAAACTTTGAAAAACCATAGTTTGTTAAGAAGATGGCCGTTGTTTACATTTACGACCTGTAATCAAAAAAAAAACCCTTTTTTCTAAAAAAAAATTAGTTTTTACTAATAATGCAATTTTTGAATGCATTTTCTATTGGTAATCGTTATATATCCGCAGACACTTCACTTCAAATTTAGTTGGAAATAGAGCCATTTTATTATTAACATATCCTCTTCAAAAATTTACCAATCGTGTTGGTGTTTTATTTAGATAAATGTGAATATTGTGCTCGTGCTCCCGGTAGGCTAGTTGGTAGCGTGTTGGCTTATCAGTACGGGGGTCGTGCGTTCGATTCCCACCAAAGGCACTGGTCTACCGAAAGCCGTAGTAGCTAGTGCTCGGTTACGGAAATAGTATATAATTTGTAATTATATGATTATTAATTAATGAAATAAATAAAAAAAAATTAAAGTGCTGTTGAAGAGCTACGAAAATTACATAATTTTATTAACAAATTTTTTAACTTTTTTAACTAAAAAACATAAGTAAAGTTAAAAGAAATTTATTAAAAATTTTAGGTATTTTACAAAAATATGTATGACATGTTCTTATTAAAAATACAAGGCTTTGAATTTTTTTTTAAATTATTTTAATGATGGGCATTTATAGAGCAAAATATTGGATCTCAAATAAAGAAAAGAAAAATGCTTTTGGCAAGATTGTAAAGATGCTGTAGTGAAAGAAAAAAGTGAATATTTTAAATTTTATTTGATTAACAAGAAAATAAAATAGTGAACCCGAATCTACCCAAAAGTATCAAGAGAGAATATAATAGCCCTTAATTTAAGATATATTTCATTTACATTCCACTACTTTTAAATTTCTTATAGCAGAAATATAAAATAAAATTTAATTTTGCTGATTTTGTTAATTTATTAATGATATAAAGTAATTTACTTCTAAAAATCGGCCATGAGGAATGGATCTGGAATTTACTTAATTATTTTTAAAATTTTTGTTTTTTCGAAAACTGTGGGCTGTAGGCAAAATTTGTTCAAAAACTCCAATTTCCCCACTGTAACCCGTGCGATTTGAAAAGCGTTTAAATTTTTGGAAAATACATAACTCTGCCAGCAAACAAGCTCCAAAATGAGTCAGAAAATATTATTAAAATTTTAAATTTTTGAATAAGAGTTTCATCCAAGAGCCTTCTTTTTTGAGATCTTTTCACAATTCTCATTGAATTAATGATATATATTTCTTGGAATTTATATACAGTGGGTAACAAAACATTGGAAACTTTTAAAAAATTCAGATTTGTCTGACTTTGAAGTTTGATAATTTCGAATTTAGTCCAAAAAGTATGCAATTTTTTTTTGGGAAAAATCATATATGGCCCTAAGGGCTTTGGTTATGTAAATTGGAGAATAAATTATATTTATTAAAAAAAAAAAAAAAATTATCTTAAAAGAAGTATTTAATCGATTAATCGTCAAACATTATTCAAAATATTCGTTAGTCGAAAATCTTGTTTTTTAATCGAATAATTTTTATTCGAGTGACATCCATAGTTATAATCTAAAAAAAAAAAAATATGTTTTGAAATATCCTGTTTAGTCCTAACATCTCAACCCTAAAATATAATGCATTGATATTAAAATACACAAAATAAATATGACATATGCCAGATCCCATGAGGGAGTATTACATCAAGTGGCAAAAAGTTTAGATGGATACAATTACCAATTTTATTGACTCAATATGATGACGTTTTATAGCAGTGCAAAATAATATATCTCTAACAAAATATTGAACACTAAATGTCTTTAACATTGCTTTGATGGAAGTTTCCAATGTTTTTCCAACATCATAAAACTAACACTTTTAATATTTGTTGTTTTTTTTTCTGAAGTTTATCTAATTTCTATCAATATTTTTACTTATATCGATTTTTAATACATATATAAAAGTTATCTAATTCATACAATAAAAATTTTAACTTTTAAATCAATATTTCGCAACTGACCAGTAAAAACGAAAAAAATAATTTGTTTTAAGAGTTTATAATGTATTGTCACCCACTGTATATGTAACAAATGATTAATGATCAATCAATTGTATCTTTAAAAAAGATTCTCCTTGAATTTTTCTATATTTTAAGATTTCGTTTTGTTTAATACTTAAGCGTAAACAAAATTACCTTATTAAAACGCAATTTCATCTAAAAATATTTTCATTTTGATTGTGGAATATTTTTTTTTTCCATCTTGGCACTGGTAAACAATTTTTCGTAATAATTTATTAACGATTATAATAATTATTGTTATAATACATTTATTTCGTGCGTGTGATGTATAAGCACATTCTACGCAGTAGAACCGCTAGTTATCAATTATTTAAACAAATTATTTTTATATTTAGTTTGGTTTGATATTAACATATGATTTTATCTATCTGACAATAGATTTCAGTTAATTATCCATTTTTTTCTTTTTGCAATGTTTATGTACTATTTCGGCGGTGAACTGACTACTGGTGTTGTCCTATATAATAAGTGGGGTATTCAAATAGTATTGCGTATGTTAATCGTGAGTAAGAGAGCATGGGGTTAAAAACCCGCTAAAATTAAAAATACAATTTTCCATTTGTTTAGAAAGAATAAATAAAGAGGAAATATGTATTTAGCTACGGTGGCGGTATTTTATTTATATCATTTGTTTACATTGTTTTAAATTTATCGTAATTTATTTACTCACGTCTCATTATTTCATTTTTGACAGAGTATCTTAAGAATTATTTCCTTGATTTAAATTATTATTTTGAAAAAAAAACATTATAGTAAACTGACGTCGAACGGACCTATTATGTACTATATTAACAAGTTTCTCAGTTTTACAAGTTTCAATCGAGGTTGACATTTTAACTATTTTCCGGCTAGATCTAGCGATTTGTTTCTATATAGCTATAAAAAATATAGCAAGATTGCATCTAGCCGCAAGATTTAGATATTTATTCTTCATTCCAGCTATTTTTAGACATTTTTTCTTCCTAGCTATTTTAGCCACTTTTTTAATAACACACATTTTTTCCTGACTGCGTTTTTTTATTTTAAAGTGTCATTAAAGTGCACAATTGACCATTTTATGATTTATGTTTTAAAAAGTCGTGAGATAATGTGTACGAAAATATTTGCAAAATCGGACTATTAGTTTATTTTAAAGTGGACTTTAAACAAAAAGCGTGAGCAAAACAAGTAAAAATTTTACAAAAAATTCTTCAATTTCTTACAAAAAAAATTGTAAAAAATCTAGAACTCAGAACAATCAAACGATATTTCGATTATTTTTAAAAGATTGGTGAAGGATACAAAACAAGTTTCACACACTGTCACTTTTTGAAATTTGTCTGTTCCTAGCAATTAGGATACTAAGAATGCCAAAAAAAAAACTCCTATCACTTACTTTTTGTTCAGATTCGTTTGGTAAGCGGAATAAGGAGCCGATCTTTTTAATATTTTGTTCGATAACACTAAATTTTATTTGTAAATTAATAATACTCCATTACATTGCAAATAATATTTTTAGTAAAATTAATAATTTATTTAACAACAAATAACACTTTTTAAAATAAATATACTTAAAAAATAATATAAATACATATAAGCAGTTAACCATATCGCACACCTAGTTCAGAAGTGACTCAACTCAAAATTTTAATTTTTCGGGTTTATATGCTTAAATTATGCACAATACACTTGTTTATCTATAAAAAAAAATATCAGTGTATTTTGTTGTTGTTAACTGTTGCTAAAAAAAACAGTTATGTCTTTCTTTATGTGTCCATTGGTATAAAGTGGCAAATATTTTTTCGATTTCTGCAAAATTAAAAATTTTGAGTTGCGTCACTTTTGAACTAGGTGTGCGATATGTGTTTACGATGTTCAACTTCTTGAGAAGTTTCCAAATTCTGCGTCGTAATAAATCCAACATATTGTGTGTAAAAAAACAATACAATACAATTAGTATTTATATATAAAATATTACTTACAGTCTTTATAATTTTTCGTTTTTCACAGTCAATTTTACATTCTTTTTATTTAATTAAATTGCATCAGATATAAAATACTTAAGAATCTCCACCTCTATTATGCTTTTATGTACGTTATTTCCACATTGATTTGTGTGTGTCAAACTAAATTCTAAGTGTTTTTTGTAATTTATCTTTTTTATTAGAAAAATATAATTGCTTAGATATGTAGCTTATTTTATTTTCCAGATTTCATCAATGTAAATTTTACATGGCATGTTTTGTATTAAAGACCATCAATGTAAAATTTTTACAGCATAAACTTGAATAAAATACCAAAAAAAAAACTTGTGAAATTTATCATAAACCCCCCAGTTAAGCATATTACCCAAGCATTTTTGACGTTATTTCAACACTAAGTAAATTTAGCAAGGAAAGGCTTTTATAAAAACATACCAGTTTTCTTCTGCGCGTAGTAACAACAGAGTTTTAATGTTTAACTTAAAATTAGATGGTTTCATTTTTGAGTCATGGCATTTTTTTAGGAGTTCTTTTTATTTTTAGAAATATTATTTTGTCTAATTTTTTAACCTCATATGCTAGCAGGGCTTTTAAATTAAAAAACACATTTTAGGCAATAATGAATTTATGTAACCAATGGAGTCCAAAAAAATCTTCGATTCATTTTTTTTTATAATTTAAATTAAAATTATTAATAAAATTGTAAAAAATATTGTGAACTTTTTTAAAATTGGTTTCAAACAATCATTTTGTAGAAACTCTTCGAGGACCCCCTGTAATACTACTACGGACCCTCATTTGGGAACTTTTGCTGTAGAGTAAAGTGTAGTAAAACAGAGATGACAAGAAACAAAAAATGTGTAAGTGCACTTACGCATGCGAAATAGAAAGGAACAAAATCTACTTTGCTGAGATTAGTGCCCCAAAATTGTGAATCTAGTTTTAATTTTATAGTCTTAATAAAAACAAATTAATGTAAATTAAGTCTTAGTATTTCAGAATTGACAATAATTTGCATTCGCATTAAAACTCAAATTGTTATCTGGAATTGAAAATAAATTTTAAGGAATTAATTAAAAAAAAAAACACATTTATTTATAAAATCAAAAAAGAATTAATTCTTTTAATCTTTCTGACCGTATTTGTGTATTATTTAGCATTTTTGTTGTTATTTGGCAACAGCTTTTTGCGTTGTCTTTTTTCAGTTTTATTACAGTGATCTCGTTTTTATGGAGGCAGGCTTGCCATTTTACCTCTTTGGGTGCCAGATATCGTATTTTTTGAGATCTAGCATTAAAAATTAAAAAAAAAAAACCCTAATGAAAATGACAGTTAAAACAAAAAAATAGAGACAAAGGTAGTTACCGCTAAAATAACTATTGCTTTTAACTGTCGAAAAAATAACTAACGTAAAAATAACTGAAAATTTGTTACTATAAAAATTTTGAAACAACTGTAAAATATTTGTAAAAGCTAATGTTTTTTAACCGTTATTTTTTCGGTATATTTAAAAACTCTTTTTCTTTCAATTACAATAAAAATTTGTATTTCCTACATCCTACTTAAAATGCAAAGTCAAAATCTCAAACGGTAATCCAGTTATGCATTTTGTATGCATTGAAGCAATAGTATATATAAATAGAAAAGCTAACGTACATAGCGTTTTATATGCTTACCAATTGAACTCGGGCGAGGAAATGAAAACATTTTTTTACACTAAAAAATAATTGCAACATGTTGATACAAAATTGTTGAATTTAGGTTGGGTTATGAAGGGTTATGTGCCCAAGGGCACATCTCCACTCGGGTCACTAACGAAGGTTCAATACCAGAAACTACGCAGTCTGATTTAGAAAATTGAATATTTACAATGTAGTTATGATTTTTAGAAAATACACTCATTCTTCTCTTCCACGCCTTTCACAACGTACAACCGCCAGTGCTGATTTAATTTTATCTGGATTTTAATATTTGTATGTGAATTTTAATAAAATTTAAATAAACACCATATTAGTTAATTCAATAGTATTGTTACTTATTTCAACTGCCAAGATTTCAGTTATCCCTTTTACACATTTGTAATTATTTTACGTTAGTTACCGTTTTTGCAGGTTTTTACTACATTTCTAGTTTTTTTAAGTTGTTTAAAATTACAACAATTTTAGTAATTTATGACTAATTCCGTCATCGCCATTTTAACTACACGCAGAAAAAGATACACTTTTGAATATGTTGCCAGGTAATTAATTATATCGCACACTTAGTACAAAAGGGACTCACTGCTTATCAATGACAGTAGTGTATCCAACTCTATTGATTCATTGGAGCATCGTCGGAATGTGGGTTGTGTGACACTTTTCTATCGATATTACCATGGGAGATGCTCATCTGAGATAAGTGAACTTATTCCTAGAGCCCGAGTTTTTATTCGTAATACTCGCTTATCTAGTAGAGCACATCCGTTTGTAGTTGATTGTCCTGTGTTTCGCACAACGCATTACAGAGAAAATTCGTTTTTTAGTCGAACAATTCGTATGTGGAACAAACTTTCCGCAGAAGTCTTCCCTGTTACTTACAATTTAGAAAAATTTAAATCAAATATCCACAAACACTACTCCCTCTTTCCTCCCTCCCATTAAAATTAAAAAATAAAAAAAAAAAAAAAATACACTGATATTTTTTTAATAGATAAAACCGAAAAATTAAAATTTTGAGTTGGGTCACTTTTGAACTGCGTATGCGATATGTTTACAATGATTCAAATTTTCAAAGCTAAACAAAGTTTTTTTTCAATTCAATTTATTTATTGTTAAAAATATAATTACAATGTTTACAATAATTTTAATATTTACAATAAAGAGTTCTGCTAATTTAGCTTTTCAACTTAAATATATAAATATGCATGAGGTATAATAAATTTATTTATTTATAATTGAATATTTTAGGAAAAAATTACAAAAAGCCTTTAATATAATAGGAAAAAAAAAAAGTTTATTAAAAACGGGATTAAGTAGTAAAAGTAAAATGTTAAGGACATAGATTCTTGATGTGCTCATGAGAGGAGTTTGAACACCTAACAAAAAAGTTTTCAGTCATAACATTTATTTTATCCTTAACAAGTAGGATATCAGATAGTGAGTGAAGGCGTGATGTTGAATAATAAAACGGTAAATTATAAAACATTTTCAGGAGCTTATTCTGACAGACTTGTAAACGTCGTAAGTGACAATCAGAAGTATCGTGCCAAGCTGGTGCTGCATAAAATAAAATGGCATGAAAAATTACCTTTAGGATCAAAAGTTTGTTCTCAATATTAAGTTCGGATTTGCGATTTATAAAGGGATACAATATCCTTGTAGTTGTATTAACCTTGTTCACAATATAACTAACATGATCGTTAAATAACATTTTCCTATCAAGGATAACGCCCAAATACCTCACTTTGGTCTCCCAATCAACTTCAACTCCATCAACACTTATTTTATACTGAGGTAAAAAACATGCTTTCCTTTTTCTCGTAAAGAAGATTGACTGGGTTTTCGATGGATTAACCAAAATTTTCCATTTCTTAAAATAGTGAATTGTCGTGTCCACCGATCTCTGAAGATTAACCAATATGTCGTTAGACAAAGAACCTGAACATAAGATTGCAGTATCATCTGCGAAGATCGAAGACTCACACCCAGGCAACAATGGGAAATCTGAAGTGAAAATATTGTAGAGAATTGGGGAAAGACATGAACCCTGTGGACAACCAGCGGGAATCTTATATTCCTGTGAATATTGTCCACCAATATGAACCTTGAAAGACCTATCAGTTAGGTAGCTCCTGATAATTCAAATAGTTGGTATATCCATTCCGATCACTGCCAGTTTATGTATGAGAGCATCGTGCCAAACAGCATCAAAAGCAGATTTAATGTCCAATAGTACCATGGCTGTAGATTTACCAGCATTAAAATTTTCTTTAACTATTTTCTTAATCCTCACTAAAGGTTGTGTAGTGTTGTGTTCAGCACGGAAACCGTACTGTTGGACAGGAAGGATGTTGTTATCTTCAATAAAATCAATAAGTCTCTGCTTTATAATTTTCTCCAGTACTTTACTCATCGATACCAAAAGACTTATAGGTCTATATGAGTCAGGACTGGAGTGGTTTTTACCGGGTTTCGGAATGGCTATTACCTTAGATTTTTTCCAGATTAATGGAAAGTGACACATGGTTAAACATGCATTAAAGAGACGTGTCAAAACTTCAAATCCCTTTGTAGGTAGTGATTTTAGGCACCTGTTCGAAATACCATCAATACCTGGGCTTTTCCTATTCTTTAAATTTCGTACAATATTTTTAATCGTCGCAGTATCTACAATGGTGGAAGTTTGCGTCGTAGAGCCTTGACTAACCAAAATTCTCATAGATTCAGAAACTGTCTGTATTGTATCGGAATCGCTCAAATTCGCAGAAATAGAATGGTTCAAAAGGAATTTTTTAGCCAATATTTCTGATTTCCCGTTATTTGTCGTGTACAAATTACCATTTAATTTGAGACTAGGAATAAATTTCGTCTTCCTTCGGATGATTTTAGAAATATTCCAAAATTTCGGAGAAGATTTATCGAGACTACTCAAAAGATCATTCCAGTTAGAGTTCCTAAAATTAAAAATACTATCTCGAATAGCATTATTCAAAAAAGAAGTTTGAAGTTTGTATAATGGAAGCCTATATCTTATCCAGTTCCTTCTAGAATTATTTCTCATAGTTATTAAATTCAATATGTGGCCAGGCAGGCGTTTAACAAAACAATTGGAAGTTGTTTTCTTCGGTACACTTGAATCAATAGCGTTATGCAATAATGCAGTAAATTCAACTACTAGATGCTCAATGTCGTCGATATTCTCTAATGGGGGCGTCAATTAAGTAGTTTACATTATCATTTACAAATTTTCTAAATGACCTCCAATTAGCATTTTTATAATCATACTTCAAGTTCTCAGTAGACAGATACCCTGAATTAAATGTCATATATACAGGTAAATGATCCGAACTCAGCCTGTCAAGCGTTAATGCCGCTGAAAGCTTTTCTGGAACATTTGTAATAAAAAAATCTAAGACTGAAGGGTTCGCAGAACTACTCACTGGAATAAGAGTAGGTTCTGGAGGATAAACGATACTAAACTGATTAGTACTTATCAGTTCGTGGAGTATGTTACCCCAACAGTTCGCCCGAAGGCATCCCCAGGCCTGGTTTCGACAGTTAAAATCGCCGCCTAAAATATATTTCCCCTTAATTCTTGATAATTTTTTTAGATCTGATCTAAACTGAGCCTTTTTGATACCCATTGGACCAGCAGAACCACCGGGAAAGTAACAGCTATATAAATTTATATTCATATTATTATCAAGTTTGACATTAACACCTATGTTTTCTATTAACTCCGTACCAATTTCCGGTAAAATTTCATGACTTACACCCTTGCGAACCACTATTGCTACTCCACCACCCCGAGAGTGCTCCCGATCTTTACGATAACAGGCATACTCTGGGTGGTACATTGTAATATTATTATTCAAACCAGTTTCACTCACTAAACCGATATCAACATTTTCCCGTAGTAAAAAGTCAAAAAATTCATAGAGTTTATTACGTATTCCTCTAGCATTCCATAATAAAATCTTTAAATTAGCATTCATGGTAGAAATTTAAAAGCTAAATCAGTGATAACAGCGAATTGATCACTTTTATTTTTACAATTTTTTAGTTTCCCTATTAACTCCAGGGTTAAAGATTTGAGTTCCTCTAAAGAAAAGAGATCATTTGAGTTATTAGGCAATGAACGAACTACATTAGCAAACGTTTTGTCTGTTGAAGTATGGTTATTACCAGTATAATTATATTTTTAGATATTATGTTTGAGACATATTCAATGATATGTATGTTTGGCGGTAGACCGTTTTCACTTTTTCCAAACATATATATGTTTACACACAAACATAATTATTTTTAAAAGCAAACATGTTTTATTAGAAACATGGAAAACGGAAATGTTTTCCAAACAAAAGTATATTACCAGCATTTATATTACCAGCAGGGCGTTTTTTTTTCAGCGTGTAAATTTTTAGCGATTTTAACTGTAATTTCTACCTTCTTAATTTTCTGAGTGTTCTAAAATAACTGCTCCAAACAACGGTTACAGAAATAGTGTTTATTTTGCAGTTGGTTTTTTTTTTTAAATAACTGTCATAATAGTGGTTTTATATTAAGTGTGTTCGATTACTTTCCCAGTAAAGTCCAGTAAAAATTACTCAGTAATAAAATTACAGAGAGTAAGACAAATTTACAAAAAAAAGCAAACGAACGGAAAATTTGTAAGCATTGGTAAAATATAAAAACAGCTGATTGGTAAAATATCTAGGAATAAACTTAGATACATTTTTGTATTTTAATGATCACATTAATTTACAGCTAATAAAAGCAAGAAAAGCTTTTTTTTATGCATAAAAAACTATTTTTCTCAAAACATATTAAATCAGATGTTAAAATTATTTTATATCAATCTTTAATAAGACCGATCCTAACATACGGTTGTCAAATAAGGTTCAACATTTCACCATCATATATGGAAAAGTTGAGAATTTTCGAAAGAAAATGTCTAAGAGCCTGCACGTCTCTTTACAGGTCCCCAAATAGTAATAATATAAAATATATCTCAAATCAAAGATTATATAATGTAGCTAAAGTAAGTAGGATTGATAATTTCATTATACATTTAATAAGAAATCACATAAAGAATAGCTTAGAATGCTATGAAAACAATTTAATAATGGCTCCTTATTATGAGAATTTTGAATATATATATACAACCTTGCAAAATGGCCTTTTTGTACCACCTGAGGCCTTTTTGTACCTCGATAGTAAGGGTTACATACAAAACGAAATCGGCATTCCAATATTCTATCACATCTATAGAAGAGCCAATGTTAAAGCTGTTCTAAGCAACCAACTTACAATTGATAATACCAGATTTAACACTAGTGTTTACTCAGGAGACAAAAATATGATTCCAAACATAGATATTAGAAAATTTTGGTGGCTCACCGAATAACTCCCTCTCTTTAATTTTTATTTCCTGACTATGACTTTTATCTTTTACGATATATTAGTAAGGTTTTTTTTTCAATTTTTTCTTTACATACTAATTATATTTATTACATATAAATCCTTGTATATATTTTGTAAAAATGTAAATAACTAATTTCAAAAGATAATGTAAATATTGTATATAGATACGTAATTTACTTGAGAGCCCGAATATGGGACTATGTATATTTGTAAGATATATTTTCTATTGTTTGTTTATTTATAGTTTGAACATATGAAATTTTCAGTAAATAAACATTATTAAAAAAAAAAAAAAAAAAAAAACATTTACAAATTTGTACAAATTTTTGAGTAAGCGAACAAACTTATTATTACATAGAAATTTGTTTTCCATATAGCAGTTTCTAGCCGATTTTTGCAACGATCTAGCACTTTTTTACATTTAGCTTATGGCAACACTGCATGGAGGCAAAAAAAAAAAATGTTTTTGAACCAAGTTGTGGAGGCTTTTGAATTTTATTGTTAAAGTTGTTAAATGAGATGAGAATAATAATGATGATCGCTTTAATTGTATAAAATTATTATGTGCATATCGTTCTATATACATATAGTATTAGTGGAACATTTCTTCGCATTGATGTTGTTTTTTTGTTTGTTTTGTTTTGAAAAAGTCAATGACCGTATGGAAAAAAAATTAAAAATAATTAAAATTGCTAAAGCCAACTTAAGAAAATTATTAGAATTTTTTATTTCGTTTTAGATTTTTTGTTATGTTTGTTTACATTCGTAATATCAACACAATTAGTTGAAAATATTTAAGGACTTTCACTTAACATCGTATTTATCTGGTATATCATGTAAAAAATATTATACATTAAAAAATTAAGTAAAGGGTTCGCCATCTAACTTTTTTTTTCAACTAGTGCTTATTTCGTGAATGGTAACACTTAGCTCATGTCTGATTTGACAGATTATTAGTTTTATCCTTCCGCTGAACGAATATGGTTGTGTATACGCTTGAACAACGCTGGGAAATATTGCTACATTACTTTGAAAATCATGGTAATGTTGCAGAATGTGTGCGAAAATTGCGTACGAATTTTGGAAGAAGAGAAGCACCGCCAGCTCCTTATGTTCGTTATCTTGTGAAAAAAGTGAAAGAAACTGGCATCCTCATCGATAAACCGAAGCGTGAAAAGCCAAACAGTGCGTACACCCGAGAATATTCCTGCTGTGGCAGAAAGTGTGCGTGAAGCGCCATCAACATCAACATCAATTCCCCGTCGTTCTCAACAATTGAACATTTCGGAGACATCATTGAGACGAATTTTGCATAAAGACCTTGGTATGACGCCATACAAAGTCCAATTGGTTCAGGAGTTGAAGCCAACTGACCATCCAATGCGTTTTCGCTTCGCTAAGTGGGCCTGCGATCGACTTACAGAAGATTTTGCCAAAAAAAATCATCTTTTCAGATGAATCGATCGTGTAGGCCAGCCGAGGCAGCCATTTGAATGAAATTATTTTCCATTATTAACCGGAAGGATTGTACTTTCAAATAAAAAAAGAAATTTGAGAAAATATTCAGTAGTTTTTTTACAGCATTTTCAAAAAAAAAGTTATTTCGCGGACCCTTTAGAAACAACATTAAATTAAATAGAAACAGCTTTAAAATCAAACAATTGTTTTCTATTTAGTTTAAATATTATTTTACTTGTATTTAAAATGCGGAAATGACATCTATAAGGTTGAAACATTATTTTAAATACGAAAAGGATTATTTTAAATAGAATTATATTTACGTTCATAAGATTCATACTTAATTTAAAAATGTTCGTAAAAAAATAAGATATTAATTTAAATATGATATAATAATTGATTTAACCATGAGTTTTTTCTCCATGTAGGACTTTTAAGTATTTCGATGTTTGGAACCAAGCATCCTTTAAATTGCTAAAATGCGTGTGCATTCAGAATATCTTTACAGTAAATACATATATGTCATTCGGGTGATAAACGTTAATAGTTATTTTTAACTGTAACTGTAGTTGTTTTTCAATGTATAAATGTAAAATTACTACTTCTGACAGACATTTAAAAAAATAACTGACCAAAATACTGTATTGTAGTAACAGTTATTTTGGGTAGTTGTTTTGTTTTTCAGCAAATAGCTGCAAAAAAAAAATAACTGAAAAAACTGGTGTGTTTTTATAAAAGCATTTCCTTGCAAAATTTACTTAGTGTTGAAATAGCGGCGAAAAAGTTTGGGTAACATGCTAAACTGCGTTTTTGTTAAATTTCACAAGTTGGTTTTTTGGTAATTTATTCAAGTTTATGTCATCTAAAATTTACATTGATGATCATTAATACAAAACATGCTATGTAAAATTAACATTGACATTTTGAAAATAAAATAAGCTACAAGTATATTTTTCTAATAAAAAACACTTAGAATTTAGTTTGACACACACAAATCAGTGTGGCAATATTTATTAGATATGGCAATATCGCATATAAAATCATAATCGAGGTGGAGTTTCTTAAGGGTTTTATTTTTTGATACAATTTAATTAAATAAAAAGAATGTAAAATTGGCTATGAAGAACGAAAAATTATAAAGAATGTAAGTAATATATTATATATTTATTAATACAAAAATCTTCATACTAATTTTAGACGTTAGACATCGTAGACGCATTATGGTTAACTGAATCTAGCTATTTATATTCGTTTTAAGCATATTTATTTAAAAAAGTATTATTTGTTGTTAAATAAATTATTAATTTTAATAAAAATATTATTTAAAGAATGCATACTATGAAGCATTAATGTTGTCAAAATACAAAAAAAGGGTTTCTTATTGCCTAAGAAGGCATGAATTTATTGCTTATAAGAGCACATTAAAGAAGCGCTTTTCACCTGCTTAAAAGAGACATACCACGTGGGACTTCGCGAACAAAAAGCATGCCTTCTGGATTTGCTTTGAAAGCGCTTCATAATTAAATAATGCCTTCCGGAAGAGCTTCTGGGTAAGCACTATTTTTTGCTGGAATGGCATACAGATTTGGGGTACCTCAAGTTATTCCAATATTGAAATTTTTCAACGTTATCAGTCAAAAACTCTTCGAATGATTTAGACGCGTCATGGTTTGTGACAAATGACAATTCACACAGACTTAATGATACCAAAGGTGAAACAGATTTAGCTCAAAATATGTTGAAAGACTTAGCAATAATCACCCTAACCCACTTGCAATTAGTTTACTAGATGATAGTGAAGAAATCCACAGACGGAAAAGGTATCATGTTTTGGACGTACCTTTTGGAGAATAGAATAAATTATTATAATAAGTTTGTTACACATAGGTTATAAATAGTATCTATACACTTACTTAGTAAGTATAGTATACTATAGTATACTTAGTATACATATCGCTCATTTACTGAAAGACTGACATAACTCAAAAAATACGATTTTTGCAGAAAACGAGTTTAAAGTTTTCAATCCATATCTGCCTTACTCGACCCTTTCTATATTTATTTGGTCATGTTTTTTATAAATATGGGATTTTAATGTATTACTCTTTGCACCCACTTTAAAGAAAAAATAAAATATATTATTCTCTATCTCGAAAAGTATACATGATATTAATATGAAATTTGTACACAATATAAAGCATTATATAACTAATAAATCTGCGTCATTAATTCAAAAATCACATTTTTGATTTATGACAGTCTTGAAGTATATGAGCGATATGTTTTGATGTTTTAATCTGACTGGAGATTAACGTCCGTATTCATAAAAATATCTTAATTTAACTTTCAGATACATTTTAGTTAAAATACATTTTAAACCTCATAATTGATTTCATTTCATTTATTCAGTCTATGAAAACAAAAATTCCTAACAGACTATGATTAAATCAAAAATTTAATATAAATAAATATAATATCTTCAATATATAATTACTTAAAAACTATATTAAGAAACAATTTAAATTTATCCTTGGACGTGGAAAACTCTATATGAGATTTGCGTTCATGATTCCGTTGCAGACTAAAATTGATTTCATTTAAATAAAAAAACGTACGAGTTACCGTACTATTAAGACTCTCAAAAGAGCACGAAGCGCATAGGGCTTGGGCACCTTTGATTAAGAGCATATTCAGTGCGATGCAGTGTCACATTAAAAATATCAATGAATCTTAAACTTCTAGGAGGGACATAAAATGGAATAAGAGACAGCAAATCAGGACAGTCAGTTACACCATTTACTATATCAAAGACAAGTAAGGCCGACTGGTATAATCTACGATATTCTAAAGTCTGCAAACCTAATAATAGGCATTTCGATTTATAAGCAATGGGAATTCATAAACGAATATTAGCTTAAAATACCTATTTTAAACCTTGTGCAAAAGTTAATATTCGTTTATGAATACAGTTTTAAGGCTAAAATTTGTATGTTAACCAAGATGTATTTGAAATGCGGTTTTAAATTTTTATGAATACGGGGGTTAGTGTATAAATGTGTTATTAAGACATTTTTTTTAAATATAAGAGACGTGTACAATCTTTAGTATTGCAAAAAAAAAAAAAAATCAAAATGTTGGATATTCTTTTAATAAGTATTTTTTGCAATTATATTTCCTATTAACCAATTAATTACATGTGGTATTTTTCCCATAACAAATTCTCTTTGTTATCCCTCGTCATTTTATTTCCGGTACGGTCAAACCCATAAATTATACGGTATATTTAAACAATTATTATATTAAAAGTTTTTTTTTTTTTGCAATTGACGTAAAAAAGCTCTCTGCAATTTTTCTTTCAATTTAAAATCTCAATATACAAAAAGCGGCCAAGGACAAAATATTTAATTTAATTAACTAAATAAAATAATAAAGTACACAAATTGAAAATCTATAAAGAACCTGCCAGTAACAAACGAAACATTCAAATGATTGAAATAAAACGAAGAAATCTAAAATGTTTTAACAAACTCGTTTTATTTTAGCAAAACAACAAAAACATCAAAACAAATGATTCATTAAAAAAATTAACTTAATTTGTTTAATGTACTTTATTTAGTCTTTCCACACTCTGTTAAAAAAAAAAATGAGAAGGAAAGAAAACCAACAAAAATATTAAGAAAACAAAACCAAGCGATAAAAATTTAGCGCTTTTCTTGCAATATTTGGCGCTTTTTGACTTCTCAAAAAAAAAAAAAAAAAAAAAAAAAAAGATTTATTTCAAGTTTTCACGATTAATAGAACTTCTAATGCTGAGCTCAAAAGTACATGTTTTTTGTCGGCTACCCACGGTTCCCGAGTTATGGAACTCCATAGTTTAGAATTATATTTCATTGTATCTTCTTCATTTGTAATCCAATCAAAATAAAATACATATAATTTGAAAGCTTATTGAACACCTTTCAATTAATTACATTTCCAATAACCAATTAAGAGTCAAATTAAAAGTTTTTTAACCGATTTAAAAAAAAAAAAAAAAACGCTCATTTTCCCAATATGTATTTGTAAAGGTACGTATTAAGTACTTATTAATTGATTGTAGCTTATACTTTCAGCTTTATTTTAAAATATAATATTCCACTTTTAACATATAATATTGTTAAACGGAAAATTTGAAAACAAATAAGTTAATTAACCCTTTGCAAATCAATATTGCGAAATCAATATTGCGAAATCAGCCATATCTGACAAGAAAAAAAATCTCACAAAAAAGTACATAGAAAAACTTTGCTCAGCAAAACCACTAACTTATTTAAGGATGACTTTTACACTGAAAAATTTTGTTATCGAAGCCGGAGTAGAAACCCCGTAAGAACGGCAGAAGGCTGGTTACGCAGAAAAACGTTGTTCAGCAAAGCCACTAACTATTTTATGAATGACTTTTACACAGAAAAACTCTCCTTAGCGAATACGGGATTTGGACATATTGAAGGCCCTAAAAACTGATACACCACCGAATATACAAGTATGGGTATTCAAATCAAAGGAAATTTTCTCCCGATTCCAAAAATAGTATTATTTTTTGGATAAGTGAACCAGGGCGGCAACCAGAGCCATTTTAAACCCCCAAAAGGGGGTAAAAAAAAAATGCAAATGTTAATGAAAAAAAATATGACCCCCTCCGGAATAAAAAAAGAAAATTTGTTTGTTCTGGAGTTAAGGGGGACGGGGCCCTCTTTAATGTAACGTTTAATGTATTAAACAGCATTTCAAATACATTATATAGCGATTTACATTATAAAATTTTCATTAAATGTCAGTTTGAAATCAGAATCGTTTACATTAGGAAATTCCATAGCTGATTGGATTTCGATTGTACAACAAACATTTTTTTGTAAACAAAATAACCAAAAAAAAAAAAATTCCCAAAATACATTTTATTCAATGTCGGCAAACAAAATGTATGTACATTATGAAATATACAATGATATGTTTGCTAATGAGTGTGTTTTTATATAAGGATGATCAGTTTAAATCAAAATATTCAATGTTTTGTAAGACGTCTTCCCGGCGCCATTCAATGATGTTTCGTAGTTTTTCTTTGTCAACAAACAAACAAAAGTTGCAGTATTCAATTTGTAATACTTCTTTCAATAAAAACGCCATTTTAATTTGCTATATTTTAGTTTTTTCAAATTTATGAAAATTATATTTTATCTCATAAACATCTGATTAATGTTTACATAATTTTCTGCAAAAAAAAAAACATAATTTTATGCAAATAGTTTATTTTATTACACAGTTAAATTTCGCTGAATAGCGTATTTACATTAAATTTGGAAAAAAAAAAATATTTTAGTTTTGACTATTTTTTTCAGGTTCGATAAGAAAAAAAAAATTTTTTTTGTTGTACAAATGTAATGTAAACGATTCTGATTTCAAATTGAATTTCAAACTGAAATCTACTGAAAATGTAAGTTCGCTTTAATTAGTTTTTATTATTCCATGCAAAAAGAGCTAAATTTAATTCGAAAACCGCTAAATTGACATAGCGTTGTGTCGCTATTTCATATTCGCTTTTTTTAATTTTCTGTTCCGTCTTTCCCTCTCTCAATAAGCATTAATTTTTTAGTTTCTTTTTTTTTGCAAAACAGACCTGCCTGGGATTTTTTCTTCTTTTTCTGCTTGCTCCCCTTCTTCAAGTATATATAAATTTTTTTCTTGCTTCTCACTTTTTTATTGTGTATTTTCACGCCCGTTTTTAGGGTTTTAAATACTTTATAGAAATGCTAATGTTTTTGTAAACTTTAATTTAACCAATATATTTAATTATTTTGGTAGATTTTAAGCTTTTGCAAAACAAAAAATTTTAATTTTCTTAAATTGAAAAAAATTTTCAATGCGACATTAGTTGAGAGATGACGAAACGCAACTAAAATGGCGGATAGTTCGTCTGCTTTTCATACTTCGTTTATTAAACGAATATGCTCTCTCAGCTAAAAAAACAGAGATGCCAGATTGCTATATATTTAATTTTAAAAGTTTTGAAAGTGACAGTCGTTTTTTTTTACAGAAAATTGTATTATTTTGCAACGAAAATATTTAATTTTTTTACAAAGTAGTTACATTGAATATATTATTCTTGCATGGTGAATATAAAAAATAAAATTCGTTTTCATTGCATACGAAACATGTGGCAGGAACATGACCCTACAAAGAGTTTATAAAACTCCAAAAGAAATCAATTTGGCCGTAAACAGTATTACCTCGAAATCCAGTTTTAACTGGTATCATTTTGTATACTACCATATAATCGAAATCTAGTTTAAATTAGATTTCGATGGTAGTTGTAAATGCAGGGGAAGTGTGTTACTACTCGTTACTTTTTTCGATGCATTAATGCATTTATGTAAACTAACGAGTGTGATACCACTTTTAGTTGGCAACACAACCCACTTAGCGACTGGTATATCTTGACTTAACATAGTGTCCACATTAAATATTAACTTTAATATAATATGTGCGAGAACGCCACCAGAATAACGAATTATATTATCTATGTTCATATTAATGTTTAGGGTGGAGAACACGCATTCATATTTATATCATGTCTTCTCATAATTTTCTGTCTGCCGTTGAGTAAAGACGTCCGTTTATTCATTAAATGTTCAACTATGTGATTAAAAAATAACTTTAAATTGATTTATAACAGTTAAACAATTTTTAATACACTTTTTCTTCTATTTTTTTAGTTTTAGGCATTTAACTTTAATTTATTTTTTTGCAATCTTTTATGTATGTGTGTGTGTATTTTGACAGCTCATATCATAATATTGTTGTGTAGAGATTTATGATAACAACTCTATTTAGATATCAGATATAATACTAACATTAACAGTAATGTGTGGTCCACACGTAATATAATTCTCTCTGCGATTGAATTTGAAGTTTGCTGACAGAAAAATATTAAAGTTAATATCTAGTGTGGACACTATGTAAATGTCTTTGGATATTACAAAGTTGCCAGATTAATATTGTTTGAATAAAAAATTTTAAACAATATTTTTAGGCGGTTGTAATAGACAGGGTTTGAAATTTAAAATTGTTTTATAATTTGGAGTTTGTTAATAAAAGAAATTCTCAGAAATACAAAAAGTGAACGAAATAAAAATTGGATGTTTATTGTTTCAACAATTTTTGTCGGTTAACAAAAAAATTTTTATATTTAAAACATATTTCTCAAAAACAATTTGAATTAAATCAAAGTATAAAACAACAAGTTACAAACACAACAAATTGTATAGAAAAATTAAAAATATTTATTACACTCAAAAAAGCTGGGGGAATATTATCGAAGTGCAGTATAATTGTACATTTAAAAAAGTTTTACAGTCACTACATGACAGTTGTTTATGTAGGATCTATGATATAATACAAAACAACTATTGTAGCAGTTATTTAAAAAAAACAACCGAAGAAAAATAAAAAATGTTTTACGGTATTATCTACAAAAAATTAGAGTAATAGTTTACAACGTTTCGTGGTATACAACTCCAAAAAGCTTAGGTAAATGTTCGAAGTAATATATATGTATATAAGCCGAAGTTTTTTGTATTATAAGAATATTTTTTTAGATTAATTTTCAAAAATTATAACCTATTGAAAATTTGTTTTTATCAGTACATTTTTAAAAATTTGTGAAACGTGAATTTTATTACAAGAAATTAAATTATTTCGATAGAAAATCAAATTTACGAAAATTTTGTGAAGAAAGTGTTAAAATTAAAACTAGAAACGGTACAAAAATAAAATTTTGAGGTTGTGGTTATATCTTTGTAAAAATAATTTATGCTTTAACTTACTTATATTTATGCATCAGTTTTCGAGATTTACTTTAAACTTATTTTGGACTAGATCGCCCAAAGTAGGCAACGAAAAACAATTAAAATTTGTTATTTGAATTTTATGTAAAAAAAACCATCATTACTAATTTAAATTGATTTTTAAATTTAAAAATAAAAGAAATTGTTACAAATTTATTATCAAATAATTGTTATTAAATAAATTACCTTAAACAATTACGTTATAATCCCGTATTAAAGAATGAAATATTAGCAAAAATAAAAAATAAATCTGCATTATTTTTTTTTAATTGAATTCATAAGAAATCAACTTGAAATTACAAGTTTTTTATTTTTTCGTTGTTATTTTGTTAATTTTTTCCTTTACAGTTTAAGTTTCCATTTTCGTTTGCAAAAATTCCACAGCCGCCAGTTAAGCAAATGTGTCGGCTTACATCTCTGCTCTACTATGAGCTACAAATTTTGTAGTTTTTCCCCATTGCAGCTCATCGGTAGAGATACAAGTCGAGTGGTGCAAATACGATGCACCGCCGCCGACTTTTGTTTGGGAGTCGAGCCGCCGCCGTAGCAAGTGGCTAGTTTCGGCTTATATTTTTTTTTAATACAACCAGGGTTTGCATTTAATAATTTCTCATAATAAAGGTAGTTGTTTAAAAACAATAGCATTAGGACCGAAATGAAAATTTAAAAAATGCGATTCCATCAACGACATGCTTCTTCTTTTATAATCGGTTTTATTTTGCAAATTTTACATGCTTGATTTTGAAATATCTTGAACGCATGCGTGGTGTGCAACGATCTTTATAATGAAAACATAGTGTTTGCCAACCATGAATACAACCAATCTAACAAACTGCAATTTAATTATTGTTCCGGTATTGACAAAAAAAAAAATGATTTTGTAAAAATAAAATTTTTTTAAATACAAAATATTGATTTTGAAATATCTTGAACGCATGCGTGGTGGGCAACGATATTTATAATGAAAACATAGTGTTTGCCAACCATGAATACAACCAATCTAACAAACTGCAATTTAATTATTGTTCCGGTATTGACAAAAAAAAAAGATTTTGTAAAAATAAAATTTTTTTAAATACAAAATATGGAACATTGCATAATAATTTAACTTTTTTGTTAACAAAATAACTTTTTACTAACTTAACGCACGGCTACCAATTTTTATTTTGAGTTGGCAACATTGTGTTTTTTAACAACAACTATAATTTATTGTGAAATGCAGTTTTTCAATAATACCTGTATGTACCCGTATTGATGTTTCGGTATCGGTTATACCGATACAAATGAATAAACGATACCAATACCGAAACAAACAAAAAAGCGATACCATGCCGATACAAATACCGTTATTCGTTTCGATTGTCAACCTTGAAGTAAACTAATAATTAATTTTTTTGTTTAAATAATTACATCAGCTTCCGCCGGCTTTGAGCCGCCGCCGGTGATTTTTTGCTTAGCCACCGCCAACGTTTTACAGTCGACTTGTATCACTGATTTGCTGCTTGATGACCTGCAAACCGTCATGCAAATTTGGCGGAATTTTGGGCGATTGCCGATTTTTTTTGCGCCATTTCACAAATAATTTCAGGAAATTTACAGTAAAAATGTATGTGCAACAATAATAAACAATAGTTTAAAAAGAAAGATAGAAGGCCACATCCAGAATTGAAAAGAAGTTAGGAGGCCGGGGCCCAAAAACCGGTACTCGTAGTAGTATATAAGTGTGGGTATTTATCAGCATTTCAAAAATGATATAATTTTTAGGATCTATAACACGTAGTGCGGCCTACACCCGTTTATAAAGATTTTGTTAAAAAATTTGTATGGAAGAGTTTTTTCGAGTAGTAGTTGGCCTATCCCACAATCTTAGTCGGATTGACACGATTTTTTATAAATAGTTTCTGCTAAAGTATGCGACTCTAAAATATATATGTAAGTTTGTACCAAGATTTTAAAATTTTTGTTTATATGCTGTGAAAAGATTTCTGGGTTGTTCATTTAATGACTACTTGCGGTTAAGAAATTTGTTATTCTTTTACAAGATAATGTACTATGGAGTTCCGTATTATTTATATTCAAGATTCACATTCAAGAGATATACTACAACGCCACGTATTGTTGAACCCCTTATTTCATGTAGGATCTTTTAGGATCATTATTAGAACTTGTAGGGATTGGAACTACTTACCATACCATTTGCAAAATTTCACGTTAACACCTGGTATTTTTAGGCACAAGCTTTTAGCTTACTTCCGAAGTAATTCATAGTTGTATCATTCTATTTGCCTCTTATTATTAAAAGTTGTGATCGATAGGGACTTGATGTATAATGACGTTGTTTATGCCTCTGCCATATCCAAAATAATTAAATTTAAAGCATACGATTTGAAACATTAGACACTTTTTCTTTTTTTTTATATAATCCTGTTTTAGGGATATTTTTTTTTTATGTATATACGGCTATTTACATATAACATAAGAAATTTTGTAAATATTTATATGAATTTGTACAATGTATTAACAATGCACTTTGGCCTAAGTGGCTTATTGCGTTGCAAATAAAAAAAAAAATGTCATTAAACTTAAAAATAGCACATTTCTAAAACTGTATGGGAATGGTCGAATTTTTTTCGAGTAGTTGTTGGCCCAGGACACATTCTTCATCCGATTGAGGTGAGATTTATTATGAACATTGTATGGAAATTTACCTTTCCAAAAAGTATACATTTGTTATACTTATCTTTAATATATACCCTTTTACATGAGTTCAAATGAACAAAGCGTGCTCTTTCATGGTGTACTCGAGTTTCATGGTGTACTCGAGTTTTATCGTAAGCACTGCTACGTATCATAGATCATAAAAATAATATAATTTTTGAAAACCTGACGATATGTTTCGACGCATACCGTCTTTTTTGCCATGTGATTGTTTTAATAATCGGACGTAAATGTTGGTTCGTTTCGTCAACCTTAATCCACATCAGCGTAGTATAATACACATTCCTGCCAAATTTTTGCTGTCTACAGCTTTTTTAAAACGCAATCATTGTTTAAACAGGCTGACGGATATTAATATTTCGACATATTAGGAATGAAAATTTACAAGGGAGGTATCCCGACCCGAACTCGGAAATTTTAATAAACTTTAGACATCTTGTAAAGGAGCAAAAGAAAGAACCCGTATCTTTTTTAGCTGCCCAATCTCACTTTAAGGGGTTTAAAAATTAATTTGTTTTTTATGAAAATTTGTCTTTAATTTATGAAAGCAAAATGTATTTGTACTCAGGGTTAAAGTACTCATTAAAACAAAATTGCCTTTATAGTGGATCCAGAGGTGCCACATTTTTGAATTATTTGAAATATAGGGGCAAAAGGCTCTTCGGGGAAAGTCGTATAAAAACCGAACGGTTCCGAATATAGGGAAAACCTCAGACACCCCCTCCATTAAATTAAATAGGCATTGCTTTGCATTATTTTTAGCTTTTGCAAGAACAAACATGTATTTAATGGAATCGCTTTTCTAAACTTTTCTGCCTTGATGTAACTGTGGTAGCCAACTACCGTTATGAAAATTTATTGAATACCAACCCTGCTGTTAAACTACAAATAAAATGTTAAATTTGGACATCACAACATAGCGTGTAAACTGAATAATTTTGAAGAAAAGTGCTATTATTCGGTATTCGCCCGAATAGTAAAAACATTCGGAATACTGAATTGTAACCGAATATTTGTGACATCTCTTACAAAAAGGTGTTAGCATTTTTATATTTAAAACGTAATCTTATTTTTTTCTGTGTATAAGCAGTTTCTGCACAGTCTTGCAAGAATTATTAAAAAAAATTATAAAAAACATCGGCTTCAGCAGTCTTAGAGTCGCCACCAACCATTTTTTGGCAATCCGCCGCCGATTATTTTAAGTCAACTTGGACCTCTGTTCATCGGTCTCTTGGCAATTTCTATGAAGGAGACGTTTATTATCAAGAAAATGGCGATAGAATTCAAAACGAGCAGATACATTACGGATAATTCAAGAGATTTAATTAAAGTTGAAAAGTGAAGTGATAGTTTACATTGAAAAGTTTAATAAAGTGTTAAAAAGTGTTTAGTTACGAGTTTCTATAACAAATACAATGGAAGTGGCACTAAAAACAGGTAAATTTTTTAAAATCATTAAGAATATCGTTATAGACCTCCCGTTCGTTAAGATACGACAAATGGCGACTATCGAGAATATGTAGATTTTTTTCCTTTTGCTGCTGCGTTTTTTGTTTTGCTTTTCTGTACGATATTTTTTGTAGTTTTGTGGTATCGATGTCAGTTTATTTTTATTGACTAGGGCTGCCAAGTAGTGGATAAAGAAAACATTTTGCAGAGTTCTTTTAAATCAGTAGTAGTAGTTTGTAGAATACATTAAAAAAACGTACCAATGCAATCGAAAATGGATATACAGTGATCAACTTGAATGGATACATGTCTAGTTGAAAACGCTGTAAATATATAACAGTGTCCACACTAGATATTAACTTTAAT
Organism: Delia radicum; assembly: GCA_021234595.1. Lineage (NCBI taxonomy): Eukaryota > Metazoa > Arthropoda > Insecta > Diptera > Anthomyiidae > Delia > Delia radicum. Next base: position 240,604,584 of record CM037851.1, on the reverse strand, counting down.
ATTTTTCTGTCAGCAAACTTTACATAGTATCCACACTAGATATTAACTTTAATATTTTTCTGTCAGCAAACTTTACATAGTATCCACACTAGATATTAACTTTAATATTTTTCTGTCAGCAAACTTCAAATTCAATCGCAGAGAGAATTATATTATGTGTGGACCACACATTACTGTTAATGTTAGTATTATATCTGATATCTAAATAGAGTTGTTATCATAAATCTCTACACAACAATATTATGATATGAGCTGTCAAAATACACACACACACATACATAAAAGATTGTAACAAAAAAATAAATAAATGTTAAATGCCTAAAACTAAAAAAATACAAAAAGAAAAAGTGTATTTAAAATTGTTTAACTGTTATAAATCAAGTTAAAGCTATTTTTAATCGCATAGCTGAAAATTTAATGAATAAACGGACGTCTTTACTCAACGGCAGACAGAAAATTATGAGAAGACATGATATAAATATGAATGCGTGTTCTCCACCCTTAACATTAATATGAACACAGATAACTTAATTCGTTATTCTGCTGGCGTTCTCGCACATATTATATTAAGATTAATATCTAATGTGGATACTATGTTAAATTCAATCGCAGAGAGAATTATATTACGTGTGGACCACACATTACTGTTAATGTTAGTATTATATCTGATATCTAAATAGAGTTGTTATCATAAATCTATACACAATATTATAATATGAGCTGTCAAAATACACACACACATACATAAAAGATTGTAAAAAAAAATATAAAGTTAAATGCATAAAACTAAAAAATACAAGAAGAAAAAGTGGATTAAAAATTGTTTAACTGTTATAAAATATTTTAAAGTTAATTTTTAATCGCATAGTTGAAAATTGAATGAATAAACGGACATCTTTACTCAACGGGAAACAGAAAATTATGAGAAGACATGATATAAATATGAATGCGTGTTCTCCACCCTTAGCATTAATATTAATAGATATTAACTTTGATATTATATGTGCGAGAACGCCAACAGAATCAAGGAATTAAATTATCTATGTTCATATTAATGTTTAGGGTGGAGAACACGTATTCATATTTATATCATGTCTTCTCATAATTTTCTGTCTCCCGTTGAGTAAAGACGTCCGTTTATTCATTCAATTTTCAACTATGCGATTAAAAAATAACTTTAAATTGATTTATAAGATTTAAACAGTTTTTAATACGCTTTTTTTTCTTGTATTTTTTTAGTTTTGGGCGTTTAACTTTTATTTATTTTTTTTGTTTTTAATCTTTTATGTATGTGTTTGTATATTTTGACAGCTCATATTATAATATTGTTGTTTAGAGATTTATCATAACAACACTATTTTGATATCAGATATGATACTAACAGTAACAGTAATGTGTGGCCCACACGTAATATAATTCTCTCTGCGATTGAATTTGAAGTTTGCTGACAGAAAAATATTAAAGTTAATATCTAGTATGGAGACTATGTTATATTAAGGTTAATATCTAATGTGGACACTATGTAATATAATAAATATATATTTTTAACTGATTCTGAGAATTTTTCTATAAAAAATTGTCTCAGATTCTGAGAATTATTTAATAGCAAAATTTCTATAGAAAAATAGTCACAGGTAAGTTATTAGATTAGTCTTAGATTTTAGGAATAATTTCTCAAGATTTTAGGAAAAATTCTCAAGATATGATTTTTAATTTTTCTTTTTTATTTTCAAGAAATAATCAAAGATTTTGATCTTTCAATTGCACCACAACTTGGGACTTGTTTTTGAAAATTTTCAGAAACCGAAAATATTTTTTATACATATTTGGGTGTCCGTTAAAAGTAGTTTTGTATTTATACACCCAGTTTTATTGCAAATGGTGCCAAATATAAGAAACAGATTTTCTCTAGGAAAACTTTAACCCGTGCCGAATTTCGGCCGATAATGACCCATTTGTGAAAAAACTGTATTTTTATTAAAAATTTCTAAAACTCAAAATGTTGAAAAATCTAAATTTTCATTTCATTTATTCATTTAATCATCGGATATCATAAACCCACTTCAAAAATTACCCAAAAATTTGACAAAACTGCAAAAACGTGTTTTTTTTTTTAAATTAATTTTTGAAGATTTTTTGCAATGCCTACTTTGGAGATGTCGATTGTTATTTTTATACTATATTAGTTGTAATTAAAGAAAAAACAATTTAAAAATTATAATTCGTGTTTTGTGTGTAGAGCACCTCCTTTCCAGGACATTTAATAAAAATTGATTATTTTGACAAAAATTTAAAAAAAATATTAATGTTTTAATCAAAGTTTGAGCAATTTTAAGAAAAATATAACTTGAGTTTGTTTTGATTATAATTATCTTTACTTTTATTTCAAATATCTTTAACCCTTTGTTGCTTAAGGAAAAATTCCATAAAACGTAATTTATATTAGGACTACAAGAGTGTAAAGCCTTTAAATTGATAATAAAAAAATTTCCACTTATACAAATAATTATTTCTTGCAAATTGTTCCCTATAGGGTTAATGTTTTTACTTTTGACCAAAAAAGAACCACTAGGAAATTTACACGATGACTTCTCTCAGATTTTGATTAAATTCGGATATGTGATAAAGGGTACTTAACTAACGAACAAGCGTAATTCTTTCTTGTACCAATCTTACTTTTAAGGATTAAAAAGGTGGGGTTAAAAAATAAAGTTTCCTTTTCTTCACATTTATTCCAAAGAAATATACAGAAATGGGTATTAAATTAAATAAAATGGGATATTTAAATAATCTATCAAACTATTTACCAAAAAAATTTGAAGCGGTATATGTTTGTTTTTTCTGGGGCCATTGTGGACCCCGTCTTTCTAACCCTTAAAAGTATGATTGGTACGATAAGGAATTTTGCTTGTTCGTTAGTTTAATACCCTGTATCATATATTCCAATTTAATAAAAATCTGAAATAAATTATTCTGTAAATTTTCTAGTGGATCTTTTTTGGTCAATATTTTTTAAATAAAAGTAAAGATAATTATAGTCTAGTAAATTTTTTTTTTTTTTTTTTTATTTTTATTTTTTATTTATTTTTATTTTTTTTTTTTATTTATTTCAAATTTAAGAACCAAGCCTATAAGGCCAAATATGGTTATATTTTTCAGAAAATTATGATGAAACTATTAAAGTTTTGATCAACTTTTGACAAAATAATCAATTTTAACAAAATGTCCTGCAAAGGAGTCGCTCCACACATAAACATGAATTATAATTTTTTTATTTTATATTTTTTTTTTTTATAAATTACAACTACTATATTATCAACATAGCAATTGACGTCTAAAAATTAGGCATTAAAAAAACTTTAAAATTAATTTTCGTCATTTTTGATTCCTGGCTAAAGTAGGTTAATGATATCCAATAAAGTCAGTCATATCTGAATGATTTTGAGTATATTACTTAAAAGCATTATTGGAATAAAAAATTAATTATTCAAAAATTCTAGTTTTGGGAATTTTTAATAAAAATACAATTTTTTCAAAAGTTAGCCATTTAAGGTCGAAATTTAGCACGGGTTAACGTTTTCCATTTGCAATAAAACTGGGGATGTAATGAATGAAATTCTACAAATCGGCTTTTAAGGGACATCCTAATTTTTATAAGCAAAATTCTCAAAATCTACTACTATTACTTTTTTCAGAATCTGAGACTATTTTCTGAAAATAATGTAATCTGAGAATATCCTAGAAAAATGTTCAGAATTTAAATTTTTTTTATACAAAAAATATCTTGGAATCTGTGACTATTTTTGTATAGAAAAATTGTAACAGTCTGAGACTGATTTTCTATGGAAAACTTGTCAGAATCGTAGACTTTTTGTCTAAAGAAAAACTCTCATAATCCAAGATTTTTTTCTATAGAAAATACTCAAAATATTTAAAAAACATTTCACAATCCAAGACTGTTTTTCTTTAGAAAAATTCTCGGAATTGAGACTTTTCTATAGAAAAATCGTCAGAAAAGGAGAGCACATTTCTATCGAAAAACTTTCGAGTTCTGAGAATATATTTCTATAGAAAAACTCTCAGAATCGAACATTATTTTTTATTGAAAAATTTCTACAATCTGAGACAATTTTTTATGAAAAAGATTTACAGACTCTATTTCTGTATAGAAAAGTTTTCACAATCTAAAACTGCTCTCAAACTGAAAAAAAATTATATTTTGTTTTTTTTTTTTTTTTTAAGAAAATTCTCCCCAAAAAATTAATTGAACCCCAATTCCAAAAAGATGTGGTGGTGGTACCACCAGCAGATGGACCCCCTAAAGGATCGATGGCAAATCCTCCAGGTCAACCGCAGCAGCAACAACAACCAACGCAACAAAAGGCCAAACGAAAGCATCGACGAGGCAAACCAAAATCGAAAAATGCCAATAAACCCTTTAAAAAGACAAATTGGAGATTTCAAATGCCACGTTTAAATTACAGTAAATGTGGTTCTGCAGGTGGCAGTGGTGGTTGTAATCGTCGTGAAAAATTACAACGTTCCCGTTCATTGGTACCCTATAATACCAATAAATTTCTAATGGAAGAACATTTAGCCGAAATACCAAGTGCTTTGCTAACACCAACGGGAAGAACCAGAGATTCTAGTTTTTCAATGGATTCCGAAGATAATTATTTTTTTTCTCTGCCCGAAGATGAAGAAGAATTTTTAACAAAAGAATTTGCAAATGTTTATGAAAAGGCCAGGGTAGAACGTTTGGAAGGTATGACCAAACAGGAATTAATTGAAGAATGTTTACAAATCGAAGATCGTTATTCCAAAGATCAGGGCAATCAAAGGCAACAACAACAAAATGTACAACGTATTGCACAAGAATATATGGCGAAAATACGAGTACTCGATGAGAAAGTCAAAGAGTTGTCTAGAGAGAATCATAGTGAGTTTTAAAAATAGAGAAATTGGAAAAGAAAAAAAATATTTCACATCATTTATTTGCAGATTTACGTTGTCAACTAATGCGTTCGGCGGCATTTGCAGCCGCTGCAGCAGCCTCACCGCCCTCGGCTGCGGCACCCATGGGTGCGGCTTGTCAACCAACACCTATGGACTCTTCAAGTGAAGATAGTGAGAGTGATAGTTCAACGTCAAGTTCATCCTCATCATCTTCGTCTTCATCGTCCAATGGTGAACAACATAATCAACAAGTACGCCGAAGACGTAGCTGCTCATCACGTAGTTCTTTAAGTGAGTACAATGGTTATATAGAAAATAATTATATGCACAATAATGATGATATAGAAGAATCCGGTGAAATTGTTGAAGACCAACAATTGAATGCACAACCTAATTCCCTGGCGCCAGTTATGGACAATTTAAATCCAGACTATGAAAGACAACAATTGCTCGATGATGATCACATGGGAGATGATGATAATGAAGATGAAGATGACATTGATGGTGATGATGAATATGAGGACATTACAAATAATGATTTCGTTTCAAATTCTCCAAAACTAAATGGTTTTCATGAACATCAACAGGAACTGGAACAACAACAGGAACTGGAACAACAACCAAGAGTAAATATATCACAAGTGGATGAAAATAATGCTGGCATTAATGAAAATCCGTCAATGCCATAATCATTATCATCATCAATTGTTACACAATCAATGCTATTCATTAGTATAAAAAAAAACAAAAGTAAACACCACATCCCACCCTTTATCCTCGCCTCTCCCAAATATTTTGATTAAGAAGTTCTATTAATTTACAAAAACAAGTTAACTTTTTCTTTTCATCTTCAATATATATATTTTTTTTGTTTCATTTAAACAAAAAATATATATATTTAATTAACAACAAAATGGTTTTGTTTTATATAAGTTTTGTTTCTTCTTATTATTATTTAACAATCATACAAATTAAGCTATAATTTTATATTTTTGTAAAACAAAAAACATTTAAATGAGAAATTAAAAAAATTTATATATAATCTGTCGATTTTTGTTCATTACACCATCCAGTTTTATTGCAAATGGTTTGGAATGAAATATTAATTTTTTTTTTGAAAACGTTAATCCATGCCGAATTTTTGCCGAAAATGGGGCATCTTTAAATAACGTGTATTTTTATTAAAAACTACCAAAAATTCGAAATTTTTAAAAATTCTTTTTTTGATTTTACGTATTCATTAAATATACTTCAAATTATTCAGATATGGAATTCTGACTTGATCGGATATCACTCACCCACTTAAGACTGTAATCAAAAATGACGCACAAATTTGATAAAAGTGCAAAAACGTCTTTTTTAAATTAATTTTAAAGATTTTTTACAAAGACAAATTTGGAGATGTCATTTGCTGCCGAAAAAATCCATGCGTTATATATAAAAAAATCGAAATATTTCGTTGTTTCGCACCACCAAAGAAAGGTTAGTGTAAAATATACAAATACGTACGAACTTGTTTTGTACAATGCACGAAATGAATTTTCTTTTTAACGAAATATTTCTATATATTACGAAAGCTCTTCAAAATGGTACAATCATAAAAATCTTTATATTAACGATATTAACAATATATAAGAATTTCTATTCAATACCATAAAAATAATATGATTAGACAAATCTCAAAATGAAGCACATATTTATTTTAAACAAATAATTTCGTAAAATGAAATCAAAATTTTTTCGTAACAAAACAAAAGCCTTTCGTAAAATAAAAGAAACTTTCATATATATTACAAAAAAAGTGGATACGAATGATTTCGTTAGTTTCGTGAAATTTTAAAAGAAAAAGAAAAAAAATTTGAAAATATTATAATTCGTGTGTGTGGAACGTCTCCTTTGCTGAACATTTTATGAAAATCGAGTATTTTGTCAAAAGTTGAACAAAACTTAAATGTTTTAAAAAAATTAAAAAAAAAGTCAACAATACATACAAATTCTCAAACCAAATATACGGATGCAATGAAATGTAAAATCTAATAGGAAAAACAATCAACTACAATATGTAGTGTTTAAATATTAGTATACATGCCGGATTCCCAATGCGTTCCCAGTAATGGTAACACTACCTATTTTTTCTTACTTTTTCACTGAAGGGATTCACAATGGACAGTATTGGTATCCGAGTGGAGATGTCCCTTGGGCACATAACCCTTCCTAACCTAACCTAATGGTAACATTAGCAGTTGGACTGGCAACCCTGCCAATTAAAACTTGAACTTGTAAGAAAAGACAAAAATAGCTCATATTGTTCGGGTAATCAACTTAAAAAAGAAAAAAAAAACATTTGCTTTTTCAGTAAGTTGGTTGATATATATACCTCATGCATCAAAGCATCATCAAAAGCATGAGTTCTTGTCTGTGGAGGATTAGAATGAGGCTGAAGATGACCTAGTCGCTTAGGTCGAAAGTGCGGCACTCCCTCTAGCGCTGAATCCCCACAAGATTTGTTCGTCTTTCTCTTTAATTTATTGACAATTTTTGCTTTCTATTTATAATAGTAACATTTTAATTATGATCACAAAGCTGACAATTCAAAATGAAATGCAATTATAAAAGATTAACAATAAATACAAAATTCTAATAAATTTTATTTTATAAATAATATTTTTTTTGAATAATTGCTAACATTTACCTAACAGGAAATATATGTCTCATCACGCTACGTAACGTCGCGTTTCACACTATGGGTTGTAAATACGAAAAAAGTTTTATTAATTCAGTTGGACTGTTACACGGATGGTCCCGGGTTCGATTCCCGGTGACGACAACATCACTGTAGAAAAATAATATGCATGAGTTTTCTATCACTTATATGTATCGCTGCGCCCACCTTCGGTGTTCCCATAGCACTTAACCCCACCGAAGTAAAATATTGAATCAGGGCTATGAAACAAAAAAGCTTCAATAAATTCGCCAACTCTACATCAGGTGGCGACCAACAACTGTTCTAAGACTTATCATCTCGCGCAATTACTGCGTTGCCATGTTTAAAGCCCTTCATCTTTCACCACCTTTCATCTCTCCACTATCCCCTTTCAAAAGAATGCAACACATTAATTAATAGGAAGAATTTCCTGAGTGTTGCTTCTCTTTTTTTTAAAAAAAAAAAAAAAAAAAAAACTGTAAATCAAACTTAAAATAATCCAAATCATATAAAATAAGTTTTATCAAAAACGTCCGGAGCAATTCGCAGAGTTTTGCGTTTTTGTAAAAGACGAAAAAACAAACTTATTTTTTTGTCACATCACCTCACTCTCTTTAATTTGTTATATTTTAGGACCATGCATTTCGATTATTTTCTTTAAATCGGATTAAAAGTTCATAAGGATAAAGAATATATATAATTTATGGGGTCTAAGACCGATATTTCGACACATTACAAACGGAATGACAAACTGGTATATGCCCTCTAGAACGGTATTTTTTAACTTTCGATTTTTATCTATTATTGTTGCGATTATTGTAGAACTAGGTCTAAAAGTTAGACGGTGCTAATTTGAGAAAAAATTGAACATAATACTACAATAATCTGAACTATAAATTGAAATTTTAGAAAAAGTTTTTCTTCATACAAAAAATGCCGCTGTAATGCCCTCATCACATTTTTATTTATTTTTATTTATTTATTAGCATTTGTAATACAGTTGAACCTCGATTATCCGGGCCTCTATTAACCGGGTACATCTGTTAACCGGCATGCTAATGGTTTGATTGATACCTCTATTAACCGTGTTTACCTCTGTTATCTCTATTAACCGTGCTTCACCTCTATTATCCGTGCATCACACATATTTATTTGCTTGTTTTGTTGTTCTTTTCACCTACATAAAAGGAGTTAAAATTCGGGAAAAATAAATGACTTCTATTAACCGTGTTTTCGATTATCCGTGCTGAGTCCGGTCCCGTGCAACCCGGATAATCGAGGTTCAACTGTACTTTAATTTACATATAAAAAATTATTTCCTTATACACATTTTAAAAGTTCTATTGTAAATTATTTTTAACAAAATATACACTTTTTCTTTTAAATACATTAATGTTCATTTCGGTTTTTACATTACTTGGTAATTTGTTGAACAGTCCATACTTGGGACTTGTTAATTGAATGGACCGATTAATTGACGATTTAATTGGCATTGCTTGATGTCAATGGTAATTAAATTTTTTGGTATTACAATTGCTTAAAACAAAGAAAATGAAATTTTGTTTTAATTGGCATTGATCAATGACAATGCCTTTAACAGACAATTATAATTGATTATTATAATTGTTAATTACAATTGTCAACAAAAAAATTTAGAATAGTGAATTTTATCGTTGATCTATAAATTTATGTGTGAGATTTTATTTGTTCGGTTTTAGATCTTGACAAATTTTTCTCTAAATTAACAGAAAAATTATAAGTTTTATATGATAATTTACTTTGACTATTAGAAAAAAACACAGAAAAAGTTATTAGACACTAGCATGAATGGAATGCATTTTCTGACCCACTACGGTCTTCATCAACATTCTTCGTGCTATTAGTGTTAATCGTAAATATCTTCTATTTAACTCACACGTTAAAGGAATTGGGTGACTTTAAATCCCACATTACTCTGTGTGTTGAGTTAGAATGAAATTTACCATGAACGATTTCTATTTATAGTGTGTTTGTTTTTTCTCTAGTCATTATCATTAGAACTGCCATTTAAAAGTTTTAACTGAAAGTTAAACTGGCAACTATGATAATGACTAGAGAAAAAACAAACACACTATAAATAGAAATCGTTCGTGGTAAATTTCATTCTAACTCAACACACAGAGTAATGTGGGATTTAAAGTCACCCAATTCCTTTAACGTGTGAGTTGAATAGAAGATATTTACGATTAACACTAAATGGCACGAAGAATGTTGATGAAGACCGTAGTGGGTCAGAAAATGCATTATATTCATGCTTTTCTAATAACTTTTTCTGTGTTTTTTTCTAATAGTCAAAGTAAATTATCATATAAAAATTACAATTTTTCTGTTAATTTAGAGAAAAATTTGTCATGATCTAAAACCGAACAAATAAAATCTCACAAAAAAATTTATTTCAAAATTTAGAAAAAAAATTCTTTACTTGCGTACTAATTTTATAAATATTCGGTATTTTATCAAGTATATACATACCCAGCCAGCAAAATACGAACGGCAAAGCATTGGCCCAGTGCTTTCAACGGTGGTATGAGCGTTTGCAGAGCGTTGGATATCTGAAGTTTTAAGTGCTTTGCCAACCCCAAAATGATAACACCGGGCCGGGCTTGGTCGTTTCTTTTTTAAAACGTTGTCAAAGCACTGGCAATGAGCGCTTTGCCAGTACCAAAACCAAAATTTTAAAACGTTGGCAAAGCATTGGGAGAACAACCAATAAAGTGATTTTTTAATGATAAAATAACTGCTTTGCCAACCCCAAAATGATAACACCGGGCAGGGCTTGGCTGTTTCTTTTTTAAACCGTTGGCAAAGCACTGGTAATGAGTGCTTCGCCAGTACCAAAATCATAACTTTAAAACGTTGGCAAAGCATTGGTAAAACAACTAATAAAGTAAATAATAAATTAATAAAAAAACAGTGTACTTATTATAATTTTTTATAAAATTTTGGTTTTATTAATTAAAATAATAAAATTATTTCAAAAAATAAACATACAAATTCAATTTCTGCAATATAAATTTAAATTAAATTCAATTAAAAAAATCATTTGCATTCTGACTGTGAACTTGTAATTATTCATAGAGACAATTGAAATTTATAAAAAAAAGATTTTCTTTTTAAATTGGGTAAATTCAAATTTTTAGATTAAAAATTGGGAAATTTTCGAAAAAAATTTGATTTTATCTTTTTGAAATTAGAAAATAAATAACTTAAATAATTTTAATGGCAAAAGATAAATACAAGTGTTTATCATTCATTGCGACCTCCTTGTCTATCTATGGCTGATGCAAGCCAACGGCTTGTTTTAGATAATATTGTGGAGCCTGTTTCTGTGACGAAATGTTGCAACAAACAATCTGTAGGAATAATACAAATTTCATTAAATAATACAGTATAAAATTCTTATATAGTGTTATTACCATTTAACTGTGTGTACAGTTGTGTGCCGTTCAACTTTTCCTTGGCCACTTCCTTATTAGGCTTACCACAAGCACTAAATTTACGCTGTAAGTCGTGCGACATAACTGTGTTAAGCACACCACTAATAGCTTCTGTTTATGATTTGGCCCTGGCTTTAAAAGAAATAAGCTCACGCTGAAAAAGAAGAAAATGGCTATGTTAATTTTTAATGGAAAAGGATTAACAAAAATTAATATAAAATTAACATTATACGTACCAAAATATCAGCAAACTCCTTTTCAAGTTTAACTTTGTTGTCAAACTCATAAAAAGTTTTTAAATCCGAGATTGGTTGTTGTAAATTTAGTTTTTCAGTTAACTCGGATAAACAGCTTAATTTGTTGGTTGTGGAAAGGTACATTGCAATCATATTTTCCAATTTTTTAATGTCGTACTGGATACTAGATCGTAATTTCTTTGAATCGCTTCCCATTTCTTGTCTAAAACTTGCGAATTCTAAGAAAATAAATAATAAAAGTTTGTTCAATAAAAAATTGCAAAAAGATTTGCAATTACTCACCACTTTTATCTATTGAAATGATGTTAGCTTGAACTCCAACACTACCTCTCTTTACAATGGGAACATCAGCCTCTTTATCACTGGTTCCACCAGGTTCTAAATCAGTGCTTTGCCAGCACTTTATTTGTTGGACCATTGGCAAACAGTGCTCTGCCAGTGCTTGATTTTTCAGACCATTGGCAATTTCTGGCTGGGTACCCAGCAAAACTTTGGTAATGGGTGCGATAAAGTAATGCATTACCTTGTAATGTGTACTCCTTACCTGTACCATTATTTTCCAACAAGAAGTAATGATTTACCGATAATTGAACACTCATGGATTACCTTGTAATGAGACCTCATTACATTTTACATTACTACAAAACATTAAATGATGACTTACCGATCATCAATTACATAATGCATGAATTATAAACGTAAAGTAATTACGTAATAATGGTAAGGTGTATATTTTTGATATCACGAACGAAAACACGAAGCACAACAACTCATTTACATTTTAAGCAATAAAATATTATATGTATCGATAGCTCAGTTGGTAGAGTTCTCGCCTAACTAGTTGTTAAATACCAGAGACCCCAGGTGCGAATCCCAGCATGATCACGTAATTTATTTAATAAGAAAAAAGTTATTTATTTAATTAAAAAAAAATATCTGTAAAAAAAAAATTTATGCATTTTTTTTTATGAAAATCTATTTATAGACACATTACTTTTTCCCACCATGTAACCATATAAGTAACCAGTTACTTTACCCCCTACAAGGTAATGAGTTACTTTGAGGCTCATCGCCTGTAAAATTCATCAGTGAAGTAACGTGTTAAGTAATGCATGAAGCCCTATGGCGATACATTACTTTACCCATGATTTGGTAATGTGTGGTTTTGCTGGGTAGTTAAAAGCTGATCCATCATGACTAATCCATTACGAAACAGAATAAATAGTGTATACGTGATAAAACTTGCATAAAATAGCGAATACTTTTAAAGTTAGGACTTAAATTTTAAATTTGTATAGTTTTTTTTCCAAACAAAATACTTTTTATAAATAATTATTTCTTCGTCAATTACAATTGGTTTTTTAGTCATTGGAGCTATTTCATTACCATTGGTCTTATCAATGCCATTAAAAAAAACTTTCATTGGCATTGGAATGTTAATGACATTTTTATTTTATTTTATTTCTTTTACTTTTTCTATTATTTTGTTTGTGAATTCAGAATTAAAATCTGAATAGTTTTAAGTACATAAGAATAAATAAATTAAAAAATTAAAAATTAAATTTTTCAAAATTTTGTGAATTTTTAATAATAAATAAACGTTTTTTAAAAATGGGCCATTTCTGGACGAAATTTGCCACATGTTAACATTTTCACAAAAAAAAAAAATCGAACCATTTGCAATAATACAGGGTGCAGATGTAATGCACGATAATCGACAAATTGTTTATTAAGAGACATCCTAATGTATACATATGAAATAATTAATCAAATACCTTTAAATTGTTATTTATTTAAATCATGAGAAATATTCAATCAATACTCTAGAAACACTGACTGGCTTTTTAAGTTTTAAAAATTTCAGGTCTTTCTATTTTCCGAATTTCGGGCAAATATCACAGAATGTTTAAAAAAATTTAAAATTAATTCGTTTATTTAAAATAAAAATGATCAACAAAATAAAAGCCCGAAAATAAATCGAGAAAAAGCTAGTACAGTAAAACTTGTTTAAGATGTACTCGGATAAGACGAATTCTCGGTTAATACCTGACGTTTTGGCAAACATTTTAATAAATAAAACATCTGTTAAATCGAACTCGGTTCAGACGAAATGTTTTGCGAAACAAAAACTAACTTTTAATTCAAACTTCAAAAAATTTCCAAGTTTTAAAAGGCGACTAGCAAATGCAGTAAAAATAAATAACAATGTCGTAAACTCAACTAACAGTTTTTTACTACAACAATTTTGAAACAATTGAAAAAATTGCTAAAAACTGCTGTTTTTTCACAGTTATTTTTTCGGTATTTTTAAAATATATTTAAATAAAAAAATGTTTTTCTTTCGATTACAATACAACATTTTATTTCCTACATCCTACTGAAAATGTAAAGCCACCAAATACCAAACGCTACTCCAGTTATTAGGGTTTTATGCGTTGGAGATACAATTAAATTTTATAATTATTGTTTGCATGCTATGAACATATCAGTAAAAAGAAATATAAACTAAAAGAGAATTTTTAAAAACTCGATATAATCTTCAATTTTTAAATAACTAACAAAAATTAACTGCAAATTTATTGTTTTGGTAGTTGTTTACTAAAATACCGCTTCCAACTGTTAAAAAGCACAGTAGTTTTTTTCAGTTGTTTTTGTTAAATAACTGTCAAAATAGTTGTATTGTAATTTTCCATAGAAAAACAACTGTAATTGCAGTTAAAACAACTACCACAGATTTCTACACAAACAACAACATGTAGTAACTGTAAAACTTTTTGAGTGTACGCGCCGCAAAAAGTTCGCATGTAAAAACACACTCAAAAAAGTTTGACAGTAGAAATGACAGTTAAAAAGGGGAATTTTAGTTAAAAACGCGACAACGTTAATAACCTAAAAATTTAGTTATTTAACTCTAACCCTCCGGCAAACATTTTACCTCATAGACTCCGGGAGGGGGTCACCGGTGACCCGTGTGTATTTTGTATGGCGTTGAGTGCATCGTTTTTAATCTCTCTCTCCATTCTCATTCTTGTTTTTTGAATTAAGTGCGTGGATGTTTTTATTCTCTCTCTCCATTCTTATTCTTGTTTTTTGAATTTAGTGCGTGCATCTCAGTTCATGTTATGCTTTTAACATAAGCAGTTGATGATTTGTGGTTCGTGCACATAAAATAATTTTATTCTTCAATAAAATGCCGAAACGTGGTAGACGTGAAATGGATGTGGAACATTCTGGTGAATGTTCAGATTCTGCTGCGGCTGGAGGTGAATCTTCAGGTGCTGCTGCTGCGGGACAATCCACTAGTTCGGGAGAAGGACAAAAGTAAATTTTTATTCCATTTTTTGGTCTATTGTCATTGTAATTGTCCATTATTTTGTTGTGTCCATTGTGGTTTCTTATAGCAAAAATAAATCTTTAGATAGGCTTCCATGGAGAAGAGGTGTGCTAAATGTAAACGCGTAAGTTTTTATGTGCATGATTCGATTTTGATATTGTTTTGAACGAGTGTTTATATGTAGATTAACTGCAGCAAACATGACAGTGAAGATGAATGGTTACCTGATAATGATGAGGCTTCTGACATTGAAGATGAAATCGTGGTTGAATCACCTGATATCGAGGATGAAGACGAAGACGAAGATGAAAGTCGTGGTGGTATTGGCGAAAAATACATTGCACCAGACTTAAAGGAATGGTTTAAAAACCAGCTGCCACAGGGAAATGTACCATCACACAATGTTCTACGTAAAAAAGGTGATTCATTCATTGGTGGATATTGTGTGAATAGTTTCTAAGTAATGGTTTGAATTTAGGTGGACCTCATCGAAAGTTTCGAAAAGAAATGACTGCCAAGGAAATATTTGATGAGTTTTTTACGACAAACTTGAAAGATGAAATACTCAGACACAGCAATAAAAAGGGCTTAGATTTAGCTGCGGATTTCAATAGAATGCATCATGCTGAAATAAAAACTGTGTTCTTATTTATTATTTTCATATAAAATGTATGGTGGCCATTACGGGTCACCGGTGACCCGCTCCCGGAGGGTGAGGGGTATTGGACTTTGGCGCACTCCAGCCCGGAGTCCAAAAACGTAAGTAGCCTAAATCCAGCGAAAAACGCTTTAAAATATGCTCTTGATAGCTATCCTAAAATTTGATCACTGAAAAAAAATTTTCCTCGGAGATATTTGACTTCAAAGGTAAAATGGGTCACCGGTGACCCCCTCCCGGAGGGTTAGGGTTAAACTGTTGAAAAACAACTAACAAATGTAGTAAAAGCAACTAAAAATGTCGTTAGCACAACAGACAATTTTTTACTACAAACATATTTAAACAACTGAAAAACTGTTAAGCCACATTCACACTAGATAACAAACACATGTTTTCCCAAAACACCTATTTAAGCTTTTTATTCTATTCCAACAATTCTTTAATCGTTTTCACTCGTTTTGGCAAAACACGTGTTTTGCTATCTAGTCTGACTGCCGTATTATAATATTTTAACAAAAATAATTTTTTTTTCTTTCGATTACAACAAAAAAATTTATTTCCTACATCCTACTTCAAATGTAAACTTAAAATACCAAACGCTACTCCAGTTATTAGGTTTTTATGCGTTGGAGATACAATTAAATTTTCTAATTATTATTTGCAAACTATGAATAATTCAATAATAACAAATATAAACTGAACAAGAATTTTTTAAAACACGACAAAATTTTTTATTTTTTAAATAACTTACAAAAATTAACTGTTTCCTGCAATATTAATGTTTTGGTAGTTGTTTATTAATATACTAAAATAACTGCTTCAAACAACTATTACAAAACTACAGCATTTTTCTTTAGTTGTTTTTTAAATAACTGCCATAAAAGTTGTTTTGTATTAGTTCATAGAAAAACAACTGTAATTGCAGTTAAAAACAACTACTTATTACTACACAAACAACTGTCATGTAGAAACTGACTCATTTTTTTGGGAGCGCAAAATTTGTAATCTAATGAAAAGATTTCACAATTTTTGAAATTGTTTTTAGAAATTAAATATTGAGTAATTCCATATGAAAACGATCAAAATTGGCAAATTTTTGGACGACCCCTCTCCGATTTTAAAATAAATAGTCTCAATCGATTGCCCAGCAAAAAATAATGTACCTACATATTTTTTTTTTTTTTTATAGTGACTGGTTTAGTGGTGGTGTGCACCACTGTCATGTGACAAAATTGAAGAATTCTTCATAAGGGACCTCATTGAAAGTTGTTTTAAAAAAAAACTACTAAAGCGATTAGGAAAATTTTATTTTTCAATTAAAGCCTGATTCAATACCTTTCCTCATTGAAACAACTTTCAATGAGGTCCCTTATGAAGAATTCTTCAATTTTGTCACATGACAGTGGTGCACACCACCACTAAACCAGTCACTATAGAGCAATTCCATATGATATTTTGTTAATAATAAATAATAAATCAAATTTTCCTTCGGTTAACACGTACCCCGCTTATAACGAATATAGTTTTCTGGTCCCCGAAGTTTGACTTAGACAGGATTTACTGTATCATTGATTTAGTAAAAATCGAAATTTAAAAAGGGAATGAAAAGCAAAAAAGAGAACTGAAATTATTTTTAATTACTTTAGTTGCAACATAAATATCGATTTATATTTTTTATTATTTTTTTAAATTAAAAAGAATGAGAAACATTCGGGATTGAAATTTTAAAAAGACCGTTTAAAAACGATAGTTTTAATCCCGTACCAGATTATAATATTGGCTTTTTCAAAACTTTTTAAATGTTATAATAAAAAGTTATCACTTACAACATATGGGGAAAACAGTGGACATTAGAGTGAGGTAAGTTTCTAAAGATAGAACTGTTGTGTTGTTTGAGTTGTACTTCTGAGATTATGTATGCAAGAACAAAAACACCGTGTATTGAATAAAAACTAGATTTAATCACAACTAAACTCGACCTGACGATAGCTCAGTGCGCTAAAGCGCTCTGTCTAACGTGTAGTGCGAGTGCATGTGGCATTAGAAATCAGTTTATCAGTGATTGCACAGAAAATTTCGTATAGACGCAATCGAACAAATAAAAAAACATAACAAATATTACATTATTCACAAAAAAAAAACAGGGTCACTGACGAAGGTTCAATACCAGAAACTGCGCAGTCTGATTCAGAAAATTGAAAATTTACAATGTAGTTATGATTTTTAGAAAATACACTCATTCTTCTCTACCACGCCTTTCACAATTAAAAATTAAATGAAATTGCATATTAATTATAGTATTAATTGCAATTGTCTGAAAAAGACGTTAAAATTCAAACTCAAATCTAAAAAAATTATATTTCTTTTGCCTAAAATTAAAAAATTCTGCTGATTCATTTGAGAGTTCAGTTAATATGTTAAGTGAGTGATTATAAAATTGTTTTTTTCGACATTTCCTTTAAAAAAAAATTGAGTTATTTCGTCAGTTAAGATTGTTAAGCACAGTTTATTTTTTATTATTAATATTTGTTGGCATTTAAAATACACACTCTTTTTTTTATATGATAGCATACAAATAAGTACATATTAAAAATAGCTTATCTTTGTATTTATTATTATTTTGTTATATATATATTTGTTCCTTTTATTTATTGAATAAACAAAAATGTTGATGAAACAAAACATTATTTAATATTAAAGCTAGTATAATTAAACTCCCACATTAACATTAACGGTATTACTTACTTATTGCGGATGATAAACATTATTTTTTTATCAATTCAAAAACTTTCATACAAATCAAAAATAATATTTAAAAATTAATAAATTTTGTGATATTTTTTGAAAAAAATTCATACAATTTTTTTTTGTTTAGCTATAACAAACGATTTATGAAAAGTTTTTGAATATTAAAATTTTGTGAATTTTAAATTTTAAAAATTTGAAATTTTTTTTTTTTTGGTTTATTATCTAACCACCAACTGTAGAAAATTAATATAAAAGCTTGTAGATTATTTTTTGTAATTAAAAATAATAAAAAAAAAAAAATAAATAATAAAAAAAACAACAAAATTAGTTTAATTTCAAAAAAATTATAATAGTAATTTTATAATTTAATTGAATGTTTTTACTATGGATCACGTACAACTACAAGATATATGAATACATTCAAACAAGTTTGACAGTTGAATCTATTGAAAATAACAATTAAAACAACTGTAAATTCAGTTAAAATGGCGAAAATATAACTACCGTTAAAATGACTAAAACAAGGCAATAAATATAACTAACAATGTCGCGAAAATAACTGATACATTTTTACTACATCAATTTTGAAACAACTATAAAAATCGGTAAAAACGATTATTTTTTAACAGTAATTTTTTTTGGTATTTTAAAAATATTTTCTAATAAAGAAAAAATTTTCTATCAATTACAATCAAAATTTGTATTTCCTGCATCATACTTAAAATTCAAAGCAAAAATTCCAAACGGTAATACAATGAAATTTTCTAATTACACCCAAAATAGTTAGGCTATGGAGTCTACTGAAAATTACAGTTAAAACAACTGTAATTTTTCAGTTAAAAAGGCTACAAATGCAATAGCAGTTAAAATAATTTTTTTTATTTATTTTTATTTAATATCAATACAAAGGAAGCCTTCATGGCCAATTATATATGTATTGTAAAATAAATAACTATGTACAGTAATAATAAAAACCTTAAATATTAAATGCAAAAATGCATATTATCCTAGCGTGTAATTGGCTCCCCAGCCACATAAACATTACGAAAATATATTAAATATAAAAGTCCCATTTAGCCAAAGATACAAATAAACGTAGACAGAAGAAAAACAATTTTTTGTTTTATTATTCCGTCCCAAAAGTATAGTAAAACAATCATGTCTGCACATTATTAAAAAAATTTAAAAGTTTTCCCTTATAATTAGGATAAGAATACGAAAATAGCCTAAGTAGAGTTGGAAGATAGTTCCAAATACGATAGACTCTTACCAAAAACGAACGATCAAATATTGTGAGATGACTCAGAGGTACATCAATTTGAATGTTACGTGTTGAATTTATAAATGTAAATTCATTTACAAGAAATTGAGGTTGTCCACATTTCATGATTTTATAAAAATGAAGTAATAGACGTAGTTTTAGATAATCATGAAAAGAACACCTCAAAAACTCAGGGACAAGTTCAGAAACACGAATATGATCCTGTATTCTCACGTCGAATATATAACGAACAATTTTTCTAATAACTCTTTGAAGTCTATCTACATTATAAGAAAAAGTTCCAGAAAACACCTCAAGGCTGTAATTAAATTGTGACATTAGTAAAGAATTAGCCAAAAGATATCTTACATGTCTTGGTGTGTACGCTCTCAAAGAATATAGTCTTCTTAAAGTAAGACAAACCCTATTTGACAGAGAATCAATATGATCATCAAAATTTAGATTCGAATCCAAAATAACACCAAGGCATTTAAGAGAATTCACATTGTCAATTAACTGACCATTAATACTAATCTTAGGAAACAATTAATAATTTTAAATGTAGTTGTTTTTAACTGTTGAAAAACGGGTAACAAATGTAGTAAAAACAACTAACAATGTCGTAAAAACAACTGAAAATTTTTTACTACAAATATTTTTAAGCAACTGTAAAAATTGGTAAAAACAACTTTTCTAGACAGTTATCTTTTCTGTATTTTGAAAATATATTTTTAACCTTCCGTTTTCTCACTTTATTTGTGTTGCAAGCATTTTACACAATTGTTAGGGCGTATTATAATCCAGTGTAAGGACGAAAGTTTAATAATAAAAATATCTTCTCTCAATTACAATAAAAATTTGTATTTTTTACATTCTATTTAAAATGTAAACCCCATTGAAAAGGTTTATATATACTCACTATACAACTTGCTATCCTTATATATGCTTATATGTGGCAATATATTACAATATATGTTCATATCTTATATTTAGTTTATGAACATTTGTTAATATGGCGTAATATATCCTCAGATATCATTGCATCGTGTGTTATATATCAGCATATCTTGTATATCTGATCATATAAAATATAGATCTATATATGGCCATATACTCTACAATATATGATAATTTTTTTATAAGACATTTTTTTGAGCAAAAATAAAAGTTATTTTTTCAAGCAAAATAAAAGTTATTGTTTTACTTATGTTTTTTGAACAAAAATAATTATCATAATTATTACTGAAATCTAACTGAACTACTGAGAAATTTTTTCGGTATATTAACTTTTCTGTGTAAATTGGCTAATAGTTTCTTACTCCACCCTACTCAGTTTGTTTTTGTAACCCTGATTTTACGAATATTATTTAAGATCTGGCAACCTTATTTTTTCATAACGAATAGAGAAAGTAACGAATAAGAACAACCAAACGTAAATGTCAAAAACGTTCACCGCATTGTAAAAATAAATTTTCTTCGTGGCTTGGCATTGTTTTTATTGGAAAAAGTTAAAAAAAAAACCCAAAAAAGTTTAATAATTTGTAGAAAATATACGTATTTACATTGTTAGCCATTAATAAGCAACATGGCACGTAAAGGTGGAGCACCCACAGAGGATTTGTCAAATGTTGAATTTGAGACCAGCGAAGATGTTGAAGTTATACCATCTTTTAATTCTATGGGACTTAAGCAGGAATTGCTAAGAGGCATTTATGCATATGGTAAGAAGGAGTTACACACACAAATAATTCAAATTTTGAAACAAAATTCCTTAAAACATTTTATAGGTTTTGAAAAACCATCCGCCATTCAACAACGTAGTATCAAACCAATTGTTAAAGGTCGTGATGTTATTGCCCAGGCCCAATCTGGTACGGGTAAAACGGCAACTTTCTCCATTTCTATATTACAAAGTTTGGATACTTCTCTAAGAGAAACCCAGGTCTTGTGTTTATCACCCACACGTGAATTGGCCGTACAAATACAAAAAGTAATTTTGGCTTTGGGAGATTTAATGAATGTTCAATGTCATGTCTGTATAGGTGGTACTAATTTAGGTGAAGATATACGTAAACTAGATTATGGTCAACATATTGTTAGTGGTACTCCCGGCAGGGTATTCGATATGATTAAACGTCGAGTTTTGCGTACAAGAGCCATTAAAATGTTGGTTTTAGATGAAGCCGATGAAATGTTAAATAAGGGTTTTAAGGAACAAATATATGATGTCTATCGTTATTTACCGCCCGCCACTCAAGTTGTATTAATATCAGCCACATTACCCCATGAAATTCTCGAAATGACATCAAAATTTATGACAGATCCGATAAGAATTTTGGTAAAACGGTAAGTTTCACACATTTCAAATAAATGTTTAATTGATTATACTTTAGAAAAATTGGGAATCTAAAGATTTTCTATAGAAAAAAGTTTTTGGAATGTTTATAGGAAATTATATTTAAAATCGACGGTTTTTTCATTAGAAAAAAATATCGTTAAGTGTGGAAACTTATGAAAATGTCTTAAAAGTATGAGGTTTTTGTTTTAGCCAAAGAAAAATTATATTAATCTGACGGTTTTCTACAGTATAAAGACTTTTTCCTAAAGAAAAAATAAATAAATTGAAGTGCAATTTTGTAACCACGTGTGAAAGGTTTGAAATTTGTAATTTTTGATAAAATTGTTTAAACAAAGTTATATTTTAACTAATTTTCATAGCATATTGTTTTAAAATACTTAAAAAAATACCATTAAACGAGGTTGTGAGAACAAAGTAAATAATTTAATGTATTTTTTTTAAAACTTTCCCAATTTTCAAGCCAAAGTTAGAAAAAAAAATACTTGTTGGTATTATTTTTTAAAACTTTCCCAATTTTCAAGCCAAAGTTAGAAAAAAAAATACTTTTTGGTATTATTTTTTTTTTACATTTAAAAATTTCCAAAAACTTTAAAAGTCTTTCCCAAAAATTAAAATTTTAATGTCAGCGAACAAATAAGTTTTGGACGACAAGTCTTATCTCATCAAACAGATTGCAAAAAGTCTAAAATCAATTAATTCTGCCCATATTTAATGAAATTTAAAAATCCGAATTAATTTTTACTGTTGAGGTATTCCACTAAAATGTACTGATCCTCATCGTAAATGAGTGACTACACAATTTATTTTTCAAAGGCCTTACTTCGCCTTTAAACTGGGCACATTTGGTCGAAATCGTACCAGTAGTTTAGAAGGTGCATGTTTACTACATACATACATGGGAGTAGTTAATTGAATGGACCAATTGACGATTTAATTGGCATTGATTGATGTCAATGGTAATTATTATTTTTTGCATTACAATTGCTTGAAACAATGAAAATGAAGTTTTGTTTTAATTGGCATTGATCAATGCCAATGTCTTTATTTATATTATTGTTTGTTACAATTGTCTACAAAACAATTTATTTCAAAATTTAGAAAAAAAAATCCTTTATTTGCGTACTAATTTTATAAATATTCCCATCGTGACTAATCCGTTACCAAACAGAAATAAATAGTGTATACGTGCTAAAACTTGCATAAAACATTGAATATGTTTAAAATTAGGACCTTAA
This sequence comes from Delia radicum, assembly GCA_021234595.1. NCBI lineage: Eukaryota > Metazoa > Arthropoda > Insecta > Diptera > Anthomyiidae > Delia > Delia radicum. The sequence continues at coordinate 240,581,596 of CM037851.1, read as the reverse complement.
TTTTTAATTTTTATCGTTTTTCCCAAAACAAAATACTTTTTATAAACAATTATTTTTTGGTCGATTACAATTGGTTGTTTTAGGCATTGAAACCATTTAATTACCATTGGTCCAAGCAATGCCAATTCAAAAAAATTTCATTGGTCAAGTATGGTTTACTACCAAAATTTGAGCTCATTTTGAGATTTTTTCGCACACTTTTGGGTTTAATGTCGTATTTCACGATATTGTTGTCAACACTGGCTTCTCTATTGTGTTATTGACTAAAACAAAATTTACTTTTAAGCAATATATGACAAATAAAAAAGTAGAAAGAAAAGGTCGACTTTTTCATTAGAAGAAAGTCGACTTTTCGAGTTTTTCATCAAAAGAAAGAGTCGATTAGACTAAAGTCGATTTATAGAACCCTATCAGTGGGCTGTTTGAAAAGTTCTCGGCCTCCAAAGTAGGGTCTACCAAAAAAAAGGTGTGTTTTTGGTACGCAGCTTTCGGGACTCACGGCTATCTGAAAGCAAAACGGAAAACAAGGAATTGTTTAGTATGAATGCCTTAATCGTCCCATGCTCAATGATAGAAATAAAATTATTTATCAAATGGCAATAAAGAAACGTCCTTAAAGAATTACCTGCAAAGTCTTGACCAAACATCAAATACTGATTATAGCCTCTGGAAGGCAACAAAAAAGTTAAACCAACCCACAAATTACGAATCACCTCTTCGACTCGGTGATGGTACTTGGGCAAAATCAACACAAGAAAAGGTGGACACCTTCGCTGATCACCTTGAACATGTATTCACACCTAATAATACAAATTCTCATGTAACACCTCCAATAATAGATGATACTGTTTATGCACCTTTAAAAATTCGATTTTCAACCCTAAAATCAAACGCAAAAAATCTTAACGTTAAAAAGTCTCCAGGTATAGACAAAATTACTCCAAAAATGATATGTGAGCTTCCAGATACTGCCCTTAAAATTCTTCTTTGGATTTTTAATGCCATTTTACGTACTGGATTTTTCCCCTCATCTTGGAAAATATCTGAAATCATAATGATTCCCAAACCTGGAAAAAATGTAGCCCAAGTCACGTCTTATAGGCCAATAAGTTTGTTGCCTATACTGTCAAAGCTTTTTGAAAGAATAATTTCAAACATACTATCATCCTTTATATCATCACATAATATCATTCCTATGCACCAATTTGGTTTTAGGAAAAGCCACAGTACCATAGAACAAGTACATAGGATTGTAACTCTCATTCGAAAGGCGTTTGAAGCCAAACAATACTGCTCTGGTTTATTCATTGACATATCTCAAGCATTCGATAGAGTCTGGCACGAAGGCCTTGTGCACAAAATAGTCACGTTATTGCCCACAAACACACATAAACTCCTCAAAAATTATCTGTCGGATAGGTCCTTTATAGTGAAATCCAAGGACAGTATATCTACGAAAAAAAAAATAGCAGCGGGGGTTCCCCAGGGCAGTATATTGGGTCCACTGCTGTACATTCTTTACACTGCAGATATGCCAACACATTACGCAATTCATACTTCCACTTTCGCGGATGACACAGCATTTATGAGCATTCATACAAATCTCAAAGTTGCGAACAAATGTTTACAGTCTCACATTAAAAATATAGAGCAGTGGCTTGAAGACTGGAAAATAAAAATAAACGCATCAAAGTGCGTTCATGTTACTTTTACGCTCAGAAAGGAAACCTGCCCTCGCCTATTAATCAACAACACCCCTGTTCCAACACAAAACCATGTAAAATATCTTGGAATTCACCTTGATCGTCGACTCACATGGGCACACCATATTGATTCTAAATCCGTCCAAATAAAATTGAAAACTGCTCAGTTATACTGGCTCTTAAACAGTAGGTCCACGCTTAGCCTAGAATGCAAAGTATTAATCTATAAATCTATAATTAAACCAATCTGGACATATGGCATACAGCTCTGGGGTACAGCGTCAGCTTCGAATGTCGAAAAGCTACAAAGAAGACAATCAAAGATTTTACGATGCATCACTGGTGCTCCTTGGTTTATTAGAAACCAAAACATCCATGCCGATCTCAATATCACAACTGTTCGTGACGAAATAAAGGGAAACTGCATTAAATATGTTTCCAAGTTGGCAATTCATCCTAATCCCCTTGTTCAAAACTTGCTTACATTTTCAGGTCACAGGCGTCTAAAAAAATTGGACACCTTGGACCTCGCTTTAAACTAATCTTGTAGATCCCTGCATACTAAAATTGGATTTGCTGCACTGGCAACAAACCAAGAGGAGATAAGATTTAAGATTTGATAACTTATTGTAAATTTCTTTAAGAAAAGATTCAATAAATACAAATATATGAAAAAAAAAAAAAAAAAATTATCAAATGGCGGCCGTTTGAAAATGAAAAATCGGTATTTGACCATTTTTTTCTAGTCTCGTGTGAAACAAATAGACTACAGATGATTGAGCATGGTAGCCACGTTAATTCTGAGTCGATTAAACTCTATATCATCAAAATCGGTTCAGTAGAACTTGAGAAACCCTGCGTACCAGTTTAAAAACGTAGTTTCGAGAAAAACTCGATTAGGTGTTTTAGTATTTTGTGAATGCCTCATTTAGGCAAAAACATTGATTCACAAAAATGAATGTATCTCCCAAACTATTTCGAATTTAGAAAAATCCCTAAAAAAATCGAAAAAAATGTTTTGAAAACAGGAGACCCTTTTAAATTTGTTTCTGTTAACGCTAAATTTTGCCAGTATCCAGGCTTATTTTTGCATTTCATACAAAATGTATGCGACAATATTTTCGCTTTTAGGTTAAGCTTTTATTGTAAATGTACACTAGGGTTATAACTTTTAATTTCTTTTAAAATATAAAATTTTAAATATCCTAGAGTAAAGTCCATAAAAAACACAATATAATTTTTTTCGCTGTTTTCAAAAAAATTCCTGCATAAACCTCTTTAAAGTTCGCCATACATTTTTGTTCGCTAAAATTTTAAACTAATTAAACTCTCACTGTAACTTTAAAGATACAGCCATTGAAAATATTCCTACGGCTTAATTTTGAGCTTAAATAAAATGGAAACTTCACTAGTGAGTTAAGAAAACCCAAAAAAATAAATTTTTTAATAAATATTTAGAATTGATTAACAAAAAAAGCATGAAAGTTGAAAAAATTAAAATGTGCAAAATTAATTAAAAACTCGAAAAATGCATTTTTTATAATATCGAAAAAAAATTCAAAAATAATTTTAGAAAATTTTACAAAAATACATACAGTGTCGCACAAAACAAAAGCAATATGTTGGATTTGGAATATTTTATGTTCCAGGTCGGTTAGAAAAAAGATTTTGAGTGGATCTTTTATACTCTTGAATATATTAAGTTTAAAAAAAACCGATTAAAATCAATATGTCGGAAATTTCAAACAAAAATATGAGGTTGTGTAAAACAAAATCAACCAAATTAAAAAATTTATGAACATTTAAATTTGTGGGAACTGGGACTTTTTATATAAAATAGTTTCTATAGTAAGTCTAAATTATGTTTATGAATTATTTTCAATATTCTATAGTTTTTTGTGGTCAATGGAGGAAAATAAAAAATACTCTATATGAAATAAGTATATGGTACAAAATGTCATAAAGTTAAAACTAACTTTAAATATCGAAAAACTTAAAACTATTTATAGAAAACTAATTTGATTGTAACTCCTTGTAGTCTGTAGGACAACTTAATTTAAGGGTTTTGCAATATAGAAAATATTTGAATTAGACGTATATTTGTGAATTTTCGAAAAATCCGTTATTATATAAATTTTAACAAGCATTAAACAGTCTGATTTAATAAAACTAAACGAAAATGTTTTGTAATTATTAATTGATCATTTATCAACGATTTTCAGCCGAAAGTAGTAAAAAAAAGATTTGCAAAAAGTCTGTAGCCCTGTGAACTGGAGGGACATTTAGATGGATTTTTTTTTTACCCTCAAATTTTCAATCCAAAATCGTTTTAAACTTTAAATGCAAACAAAAAAAGTGTAACATAAAAGTTCTACATAGCATTCATAATCCATTTTCTACTGAATATCACAAATTTTAACATCCCGGTTTATAATGTACAATTTATATATGTACAAATATGTTCATATATAGACATATATGGTTACCAATATGAACAAATATAGAAATATATGTTTTATATATGGGCATATATGGAAATATATGCGATTATATATATTCAAAAAAGACTCATATGGTCATATATCGAGGTAATATATGTGATTTTATATTTGCAAAAGGTGCTCATGTATGGTCATATATGTAAGTATATGTTATTTCATATTCGCAGAAGTGGGCCATAAATGGGCAAATATGGAAGCGTATGGAATTTCATATGTGCAAAAAGGACTCATATATGAACATATAAGCAAGTACATGTGACTCAATATACCCAAAGACTAATATATAGACGAATATATTAACCCAATTTTTTTTTATTAAATTTGAATAGCAAAAAATACTTTATATTTATATGATATATTTGTTTAAAGTTGTAAAGATGACAGAAAAGATTTTGAAACATATGAAAATGGTGTATCCAATAAATTTTATAAACCCATTTTAAAGACAAATTGAAAACATCTTCAATTCTTAATCTAATTCATAAGAACGTTGATTCATATTTTTATTTTGTAGCACATACATACCTAAATTTCATGTTAATTATGTTAATAATGCACCAGTAGAGAATCCCGACTATTTACGGTACTCTCCTTGTCATTAAAACAAACAAATTGCAATTAAGTTCACGCTGAACCACAAAAATGAAAAATCTCTGAAATTTATATTTATTGAAAAAATAGAGTGACAAATTTTGGAGAGGTACCATTTATTCCCAACTGAAGGTAGGGTGTATCTCGAAAACTAACGAATAAAAATGAAAAGTTTTCGAAAAAAATTATTGGTATAACCACAATCCAAAAATAGGTATATCCACAATCCAAAAATGGTTTTTTTTGTGCCTCTATTTAAAACGATAAGGCGATTTTCGCCTTTTGGAAAAAGTGAAATTGGTTGAAAAAGTATCTAAACTTTAATAAATATTGTTCAAATATTGTCCAAATATTGTACAAATATTGTTCAAATATTGTCCAAATATTGTTCAAATATAGTCCAAATATTGTCTACTTTCTACCAAACAAAGTGTAAAAACGGTAATGACATATACATAATTATTTTTTGGACTACAAGGAATGACACCGGCACTGCATTGCTTTAATACAAATAATAATGACTTTGCATAGATTAGATCAGAAGGCACTATGCACCGCGACCAATGTAGGTCTTTTGTGCTGCCTAAAGTTACCTACAGATTCAAGCTACCTATAAAGCCAAATATCCTATTAGGCAAAATGTTCGCGATGTCGGAAGGCGAAATGAAGCGATCATCTAGAAACCTAAGTCTCCTATCACAAAGCCTGGGACATTCGCAGAGAACATACTCCGAGGTCTCAGACACCATCTCACAAAAATTGCACATATCCGTGTCCGATTGACCCTTCCTGTGCAGATGGTATCTGAGATTACAGTGTCCAGTTAAATACGACTCCAGGGTCCTCACCTACCGGGCCTATTGGGAGTCTGAATGCATTCCATGACCAACCCGGACGATACCTTATAAGCCATTAAGGCCCTCAGTGCAGCCTGACTGTCAGAAAGAATGTAGATGCGAGATCTGAGCGTTCCCCTTCGCAGGCATTTCCCTGCACATACACAGATGGCCCAAATCTCCGCCTGAAAAATGGACGGATATTTTTCCATAGGTAAAGCACGCTGAAAGCCTGGTCCAAAGACGCCAGCACCCGTGTTCCCATTCGACTGCTTAGAGCCATCAGTGAACCACAACTGAGAACCACCTTCCGGTTCCCAGGATTGATTGGTCCACATATCTCTGTCAAACAACAAATAATAATGACTTACTAATAAGTAGTTAATTTTCGCATTATGTCAATACAAAAATAATTCGTTACCTATAAGTGCTTATTTTTATTATTATTTGAAATGTAAAGTAATGATCTAAAATTTTTTTTAAAATCGATTTTTACTTATTTTTGATTTTTTGCTGAAGCCGAAAAATAATAACCTTATGTGCAAGCAAGTCGTTTACGTTTTTAATTATCAAGTGTAACATGATCCTTTAGAGGTATCCTAATATAATGTGTGTCTTTGGACCAAAGCAAGGACTCTTTTTTAAAGATAAAGCCTTAGTCTTACTTAGATTTCATTATCAAGAGTTTTTAGTCAACTTAACCCTTAAATGCATGAGGTCAGCACCCGGTATGGAGACCAAGCTACCCTTATGTAATGTCACTCGCTGAACTCGAATTGGGCATTCATTTTCCTGGGAAATTAATCGTTTTCCCGGAAAAGAGGAAAAACAACGATTTTTGAGGTATTCTATATGTGCTACACTAATACATTCTATACATATAACAAATACAATATATCAAATTTGATCCAAATTCATTTTAATTAGCTAAAAATAAGTCAAATTTGCTTACCAATACTTGAATAATATATTTTATAAACTTTTTATTTTCACTTTTGAAATTCGCTATTGAAATTCACTTACTGACAATTAAAACCAATTATAAGTGAGCTAAAGCGATATTTTTTGGAAGAGTAACATTGTTTTGTACAATTTAAAAGTAACGGTATCACTATTTAGTTTAATTAGCGGGATTGTCGTAGGATTAAATGTATGTATCATATATGGTACATTATGCATGTAAGGGTTAAATTTGTCTTTTAGATTGTTAAAAACTATGTTTGTTTAAAAATAATTGTTTTCTGAAATTTTACGAAATTTTTAATTTTGGAGCTTTCTCATTTCTTAAATATAGTTTTCTATCAAAATAAAGGGTCCGCCATCTAACTTTTTTTTTCAACTAGTGCTTATTTCGTGAATGATAACACTTAGCTCATGTCTGATTTGACAGATAATTAGTTTTATCCTTCCGCTGAACGAATACAAAGTCCAATTGGTTCAGGAGTTGAAGCCAACTGACCATCCAATGCGTTTTCGCTTCGCTAAGTGGGCCTGCGATCGACTTACAGAAGATGCCGATTTTGCCAAAAAAAAATCATATTTTCAGATGAAGCTTATTTTGATCTTGGCGGGTATGTAAATAAGCAAAATTGTCGCATTTGGGGCACAGAAAACCCGCACGCATACATTGAAAAGCCGATACACCCAAAACGAGTCACTGTTTGGTGCGGATTTTGGTCCAGAGGCATAATTGGGCCACAATTGGACCGATCGTGTAGGCTACTGCATGGCCAGCCGAGGCAGCCATTTGAATGAAATTATTTTCCATTATTAACCGGAAGGATTGTACTTTCAAATAAAAAAAGAAATTTCAGAAAATATTCAGTAGTTTTTTTTATAGCATTTTCAAAAAAAAAAAGTTATTTGGCGGACCCTGTATATTAATTTTTACACTCAAAAAAGTTTTACAGTAGAATCGGCTGAAAATTACAGTTGCAAAGGCGACTAAGGTAATTACCGGTAACACAACTAAAAAATGTAGTTGTTTTAACACTTTAGATTAGATTATAGTGGCACTGCACCGCGACCAGAAATTGGTATTTTGTGCTGCCAGCGAATACACCCTATAGGTTCAGGCTCCCTACGAAGCCAATTATCCTACCAGGTGAACAGTTCCAAACGTCCGATGGCGTCACTATTCGATCACCAAAATAACGCACCCTCCTGTCGGAGAGCCTCTGACATTTGCAGAGAACATGCTCAGAGGTCTCGGGTTCCAATTCACAAAACCTGCACGTATCCGTAGAGGATCGTCCCATCTTGTACAATTGATACCTAAGGCCACAGTGTCCTGTGAGGTAACCCGTTACGGTTCTTAGTTCGCCCCTCGTCATAGACAAGAGTTTCCGCGATCTCTCCCCAGAGGGAGATATTAACAGCCTCGCCTGTCGCTGCCCATGTGATCTGGACCAATAGGCCCCAAACTCCGACTCCCTCCATCTTCTGAGCTTCTCTCTGACATACCCATTGGGTACGCCACACTTGAAGAAGAACTTACAAATGTAGTAAAAACAACTAACAATGTCGTAAAAACAACAATTTTGAAACAATTCAAAATTGGTAAAAACTAATCTTATACTTAATAATAATCTTCTCAACACTAAAATATAAATTATTTAAAAATTTTTCAGTGATGAATTGACATTGGAAGGTATTAAACAATTCTTTGTAGCCGTTGAACGTGAAGAATGGAAATTCGACACACTGTGTGATCTCTATGATACTCTTACTATCACGCAAGCGGTTATATTCTGCAATACGAAACGTAAGGTTGATTGGTTGACAGAAAAAATGCGTGAAGCCAACTTTACCGTTAGTTCTATGCATGGTGATATGCCACAAAAGGAACGTGATGAAATTATGAAAGAATTCCGAGCTGGACAATCTCGTGTCCTGATCACCACTGATGTTTGGGCACGTGGTATTGATGTACAACAAGTATCGTTGGTCATCAATTATGATTTACCCAATAATCGTGAATTGTATATACATCGTATTGGTCGTTCGGGTCGTTTTGGCCGTAAAGGTGTGGCCATTAATTTTGTTAAATCTGACGATATTCGTATTTTGCGTGATATTGAACAGTACTATTCTACCCAAATAGATGAAATGCCAATGAATGTTGCTGATTTGATTTAAGGGAGTGAAAGAGATGTAGGAGAAGTAAAATATATCGTACATATTAATATGATATGCAGAAACTTTTTTTTATTATTATTATTTAATCTATTCTAGAGATTACATGGAAAATAATGTCTAAGAAGGCATTTTAGAACAAAATTAAGCAGTTCGCTTATTTAAATGAATATTCAAGAAATGTATTGCAAGAAATGCTTAATGTACTTTAAGAATTTTTCTTTCATTCTACAACTTCTGTATAAAAATTAAAACTATAAGATTTTTTCAATAAAATAAAACTATACTAATATAAAAAAATTTACCTTTTTTGTCTTTTTTTGTAGTAAACAACCTAGTAATTCCTGGTTCACACACGGCAATTATAATTGCTCAATTCTTCTTCAATTCTCCTTTGAACTTGCTCTTGTATTCACACAGGAAAAGTTTGTTTCAGCAATTTTCGTATATCAACCTGCAGTATTGAAAATTGCGAATGACAAAACAAAACGGAATTGGAGTACGGGCAATTCTGTACCCCCTATCATTCTCTTTCCCTCCCTCTTCTATAAACTCAAGAATTGCGCAATTATAATTGCCGTGTGTGAACCTAGTCTAAGAGATTCGCAGGACTTTATTCCATAGAAAAGTTCTTAGATTATAAGGATTTCGTGCTATTAAAGTTTTTATATGTAAAAAGGGTTCTCAAATGATGGGAAATTACAAAAATAGTATAAAAGAAAGTACTAGAGCCATTTAAGTAAACTTTAGATCCTTTAGGTTTTGCGGAAAATGCTTAAATGCTTAAAAAAAAAAAAATACAAAAATGGTTATAAAAAATCGCGCGATTTTTTTTCCGGTTTAATTTCAAAAATAAACTTTCTTAAATAACTCATATAAGTTGTCGTACTCGAACAAAACTTATTTTTTTAATAAATAAATTAAAAATATTTCTTTCTAGGGCCTACAATTTTCATTGTATTAAAAAACCATTTAAAAAACCCTTTTCCCTGCAGCGCTTTTCATATTTATTAAAACAATACAACAAACATATTCCACCACAACTTTTAATAATTCTCATTATGCCCTAAAAGTACTTTATTCAATACTATTTCGTAATTCCCTTTCATTTGAGAACCAGTTTTGCTAATAAAAAAATTACAATTTTTCGCTTCTTCGCTGTCCTAAAATGGCTCTACTTTTATACTTTTTTTTTGTAATTTCATTTCATTTGAGCAAAATTCTTACACATAAAAAGTTAACAATTTGTTGTCCCCCTAAGGGTACCAAAATAGACCATTTTTAAAATAGTGAGGCAATTTCCTTTAATTTCTTGGACCCGCTTTCCTTCGAAATGCCTCTTTAACAACCGCCAAAAAATCGGAAGGTGGATTTAAAAAATATCCACTTGTATGACCGGAATAATTAAAATTTATACATGAATCAGATAGTTCGTCTTCCGGGGGACAAAATGATAATAAAATATTGGAAAGATACATCATACTTTTGCAAAATGCACTTTCCGTCGAAATTCGAATTTTCAACAACCGCAAAAAAAGTTTACGACCGAAATAATTATAATTTAAACACTAATCAGCTGGAGAAAAAAATCGTAATAAAATCTTGGATAGATGACTCCTACTTTCTGAAATATAAAATTGATACTAAAATCTTGGGAAAGTACCTCCTACTTTTTGCAATATAGCGTTTCATTCAAAAGTGCTTAAATTTTTACAATTTTCAAAATTTTTTTACGAAATTTTCAATTTTTTACGTTCGGTTTTTTTTTGTGTGAAATATCATTATTTGTGATAATTTATATTAAAATTGTTTTAATTTATACACGCAAAAAAAAATGGGGGAATATTATCGAAGTGCTTAGTAATTATACAACTACATAAGTTTCAAGTTTTACAAAGTTCTAGTAAAATATTTACAAATTTTTGTAAAACATATACAAGCCTAGTAAAAATTTCTAAAAAAATTCATGTTTCACAAGAAATTTGTAAAACTAACTTGAAACTTATGTAGTTGTATAATTACTAAGCACTTCGATAGTATTCCCCTAGTTTTTTCTGCGTGTAGCCATTTTTTCACTTCAAGTTGGCAAAAGTTCTTAACTTTGAATTGTTTTAAATATTTATTTAGTTTAATCCATTTTTAAGCTCGGCATTTTGCGTATTTTTTTTAACAAGCTAACGGCAAAATTACAAACAATTCTGGCAGCTCTGTCCATGGTGCTTTTTTTTATCAGAAGTTGACAGCACTGCTCGGTTATTTCAGTTTCGTTTTACCTTTTGTACGAGTAGGATAGACCTAGCTTGTTTGAGTGAGCGCTCTGTCTAGTTTAATTGATCACAATGAACTAGGTCGCTCTTCTTGTTCAATCGATCTTTGGCAATTTCGTTCAATCGTTCGTTAAGGTACACTACGCAATATTTTTGTGCAACTTTTGCTATTGTGCAAAATACTACCAGTGTTCTAAGACTTAGAATTTTTATATTCCATTAGAACAAAAGAGTGGTGCCATATTTTGTGCAAACGTATTGTACATCTTATTGCACTGTGTAGGGCAAAATTACATTAATACTGCAATAACAGAATGTATTCTATGCACGTTGCTATTGTGAAGTTAAGAAACAGTTTTTTTTCTTAAAATCTTTAAAGATAAACAAATGTTTATACAATTTTGCAAAAAGAGTAACAGAGAGAGTGAGAAACAAAGTGCGGGAAATTTGTCTTCGGTGTATGCGTTCAACTTTTAAATGAGTGTGTTTGCGTGTGTGTAAAGTTACACTTGCTTGTTTGTTATTTCTAACTTCCGTTTTGTTAAAGCAAAAGAAAAGGAAATCGTGACCGGTTCGTGTGCGTGGTCGGTTTAAATATGAATGTGTGTCGGTTTTAAAGTAAGAGAAAAAAGAAAATACATTAAAATTAAGATGTATACTGCGGAGCAAAATTGATGCAATGTTTTAAAATTAAAACTCAAGATGTACTTATTCTCCAAATCTTTTCTCAAAACCGAATCTAATTAGGAATAAAGGTACGATAATGTGTCCTCTTCATAATCATAGAGGTCCAACATTTTGGTCCACCTATATCTTCTACAATCTTAAATTGTTTAGGAAAAGGGAATTGGCTCACTTTTGTACCAAGACTCCGATTAACTAAAAACTGAAGTTTTTCAAAAAAGATTTGGATAATGTATAGATTTTGCTTTTTTAGTTTTAAAACATTTGCTGACTTTTGCACCACAGTGTTTTTGTACAAATGACTTTTTGTGATTAACATGGCTTCAAAATAAAAATATATTTGTTGTCTTAAGTAAGATGGATTTTCAGAGGAAACTAAAAGGTTTGTATAAAATATTGCTATATTATTAAGGTCGTTCACAAGGGGTATACCAAGAATTACCAATGTTTATTGTACTATGTTCAAGTGTGCTAACAGAGTGAAAACCGAACCCAAAATCTTCGTCAAATTGAAAACAAAATTTTATCATCTATATTTTTACAATACTTAGTGCACCTAGTGAAAACCCTTAATGTTGCATTTGCAATTTTTCTATTTGAAATCTTAGCAGAAAGTTTAATACAGGGTGATTAAGTCGCGAACCGCAGAATTTCTCCAGCGTATTCCTTGGCTCATTTCATGAAAATATGTCCACTAAGACCATCCCCGAAAATGCAAGAGTGCGAAATGGCAGCGGTTTGAAAATTTTCGGATTGGTGGTCGGAGGGTAGTAGGGTAAAACTGCTAACTTCTGAAACAGTGGTTGGATTTTTTGGTTTTTGGCTTGTTGGAAAGGTCTTTGGGATGGATCCGATCCTCTTGCTTACTGTACATCTGCTCCTAAAATTAAAAAATTTTTGTTTTTTTCAAAATTACAAAAAAAAAACGCGAATACCTTAAAAACCATTAAAAATGCATTAAAGGTTTGTTCTACAGATCTTACAGATAAGAAAATTTTGATTTAAAATTCATGGAGAAATCCTGAATGACGTAATTACTAATCACTAAAAATTTAATGTTAACTTTTTTTTTTTAAATTTGGATGTAAATTTCCATACAAAATATTCGAAAATTTTCAAATTTTTAGCGACCTTTAAACGTCATTTGATTTCTCTGAGATTTTTTGTTAATTTTTGTAAAATTAACCCAAATTTGGTAAAAATACTATTTTTCTAATTAATATTTAACCCATTTTTAGCCGATTTTTGTAAAATTAACCCAATTAATTTCAAAATTAAGTCCTTAAACGCAAGCTAGAATAATGTTTTATGCATTAATCTGCTAGAGAATCTTCCAAAGAAGAGATTGATACCATAATCTTGTATAAGCTCCTCCTACTTCCTGAGATATTTCCATCCCGGACAGGGTTACTTTCACAAAATACGGCAAAAAAGGCCTATTTTGAAATTAAAAATTAAACAATTAAACTCGTGATACAGTTATGTTTTATGCATTAATCTTCTAGAGAATCTTTCAAAGAAGAGATTGATGCCATAATCTTGGATAAGTTCGTCCTACTTCCTGAGATATGTCAATCCCGGACAGGATTACTTTCACAAAATACGGCAAAAAGGCCTATTTTGAAATTAAAAATTAAACCCTTAAACGCGTGCTGCAATTATGTTTTATGCATTAATCTGCTAGAGAATCCTCCAAAGAAGAGATTAATGCCATAATCTTGGATAAGCTCGTCCTACTTCCTGAGATATGTCCATCCCGGACAGGATTTCTTTCACAAAATACGGCAAAAAAGGCCTATTTTGAAATTAAAAATTAAAGCCTTAAACGCGTGCTACAATTATGTTTTATGCATTAATCTGCTAGAGAATCTTCCAAAGAAGAGATTGATACCATAATCTTGGATAAGCTCGTCCTACTTCCTGAGATATGTCCATCGCGGACAGGATTACTTTCACAAAATACGGCAAAAAAGGCCTATTTTGAAATTAAAAATTAAACCCTTAAACGCTTGCTACAATTTTGTTTTTTGCCGATTTTTGTAAAATTAACCCAAATGGGGTAAAAATACTATTTTTCTAATTTTTGTGTGGTCCATACACAACGATCCAGCCTTGAGCATGACAAATCGGACTACGCCTAATTTCTTCATACGATTTTAATATGTTAGGAAATATTAAAAAACATTTACCGGAAAACATATATATGTTTGGTTGCAAATATATATATGTTTATTATAAGTCTACTAGAGTGCTGCATTAAGCTATAAAAATTATAGAATATGCTTACTAGGAAACCTACCAATCTTTTTACCAAGTTTTGTCAAAATAATTCTCACAGAATCTATGCTTGGTAAAAAATTGTTTTTAATAAGCAATGACGCTTTATTCCAAGTGACCAATAAATTTAGCAAATTTTTTAATTTTATTTAATTTTTTTTGGCTAGAAACTAAAAATCGTTATCTTTTCCAAAGAAATAAAATTAATGTTATTATTTCAAAAATATGTTTAATTTATTTACAAAAAGAATTTACTTTTCTTATTTTAAAATAAATTACTTAAATTACACATGTTTTAAATAGTATATAAGTTTAATAAATATAATTATAATTCCGTTGTCTCTAATTTTCTGGCTAATATTTGAGCATTATTTGTTAACTTGTCTATTTGATTATAAACATTAAAATGACGATTTAAATCATTAGTATGATTAAATAATTTTGCAGTTCCCTTTAAGGTTTCGTGTATATTATGTGTACCAATGGCAAGAAAATTGTCATCCAAAGAGTCATGACCGCTTTGACTAAAAATAACAAGAAAATCAATTTGTTAAGAAAATAATAGTAAAGAAAACTTTTAACAATTCCTTACACACCTTAAATTTTCTTCAGTTTTAAACCATTCATTTTCGTAACCTTTAAGCCATATAGGATTTGAACCCTGAACGCTGTGCTTATTGGTATTCGGTACTCTTGTGGTGGGTTCATTGGGAATTTGTAAAGATAATGATGAGTTTCCTATAATTATGAATGAAAATTAAAATCTTAATATGGTTGTTAAATAAGTCGTTGAACATAATTTAACTCACGGAATATATTAACTTTAGCTGCTCTTAGCTGTCTTTTATAGCCATTTCTTTGTGAGGCACATAATGCCAGAGTTACCACTAAGAGAGTGGCTAAAAATAGATTAGTAAATATCAGCCATACATACATCGCATTCGTTTGTGGTCCTGCTTGTAGCAATTGAGCTTCGGCTGGTTGTGTATCCAAAACATTCAGTTCTTTAAAAAGATCATCCAAATGTTCTATATGAGAATCAATTAAATTTAATACTTCAGCTACTTCATATATAGAATTATCCTCCTTTCCCACCAAGTGCATATACAAATCTGTTTTGGTTTTATCCACAGAACCATCTTTGTTTTCGTGGACTTTAATCTCATCTATATTTACTATAGTTTCCGTTATATTGCTTAAAGTTCTATGAAGAGATATAAAATTAATTATAAAAATTATAAAACTGCGTTCACAATTGTGGAGGAATAAACTTCACTATGTAGAGTGGAGTAATCAATTATTGTGAATCTAGTTTTAATTCTCAAAACTTACTCTCTGAATATTTCAATTTTATTTCTTAATTCATTTGGTTGTAAACGAAATACAAAACGTACTTTTTGATCTTCTCTTAGTAAATAGATAAAAACATGAGCTACATCTTTCATGCCTATGGTATCATTGGCCAATACCATAAAATCAAAATAGCCTTTCATACCCTTTTGAGGATCAAAATTTAATTGTATTTCACCCGTTTCCTGATCCACTAAAAACGGAGAATTGCGTACATTTTCCAAACCTTCCGATAGAGTTTGCCGTATATCACCAACTTGATAGTAATTGATTTTAGCATTTACACCTTCATCAAAATCTTCAGCTTCTACACGCATAAATTTAATACCGAAATCAGCATTCGTAGTTATACCACCGGTAAAAATTTTCGATTTAAATCTAGGAGGATTATCATTAATATCCAAAATCCGAACTTTTACTCTAACAATAGTACTGTCTGACATTAAGAACTCTTCGCTATTTAAAGAATCATTTGCTTCCCTTTCATACAAATCACCATAAAATTGTTCTTCTTTAACAGATCTTAAATTTCTCGAGTGTTTATAACGATCATAAAATGTTGATTGAGGATTACGTAAAAATCCACCTTGTCTTCTGGTAAATGGTCTTAATGGTTCATTATTTATTTCGATATCTAGTTTTTTGCTGGTTGCCGGTTCTAAGGAATATTCATGTTCAACACAATTTTCTGTAGCTCTCACATAGAGATGATAGTATGATTTTACTTCACGATCCAATTCTTTTTGGGTAGTTAGTATATGGGTCTCTGGATCTAAATTAAAATATTGTTCTTCATTGCCTTTTACTATGAAGTAGCAGACTTGACTTGGTGGATCATCTAAATCATCAACTTCATCCTTATCGATGGTGTCGGGTAGTTTAACACGTTCTGAACCGGGATCAGTATGTTCTGAAAATTTGAAAAATAATATTATTGTACAAACAAATTTTGTGAAAAGAAATAACAAACACACTCATGAAAATCATTATTGGTAATACCATTTTTTAATATTAACAGTTTTTTTGTCATAGTTAAAATTTCAACTATGCAACTAAGTAATTTTTGGGTGTAGAAATACTAATAAATCCCTTTTTTTAACATTCGCAATAGAAATACATTTAAGATATGGTTGCCAATTATTTGGTAACATATGAACTAATATAATTTTTGCCCAAAAATTATTCAATAACTAATAACGCTTTGCCGAGTTTTTTTTTTTACTTTTTCTGCTTTTATTTGCATAATTTATGCAAAAAACTTAGCTACTGACATATTTTCAACCTTTATTTTCTGAATGCTTGTAATGTAAAAACAAAAAGCAGCTCTGATACTTTAATAATACATATATGATAATATAAAAAGGGCTTAGGGAGTGCCTTCCCCTCAGCTTTTAGATATCGATGAAATTAAGGTATTTAATAAAAATATTGGCCCAAATCGATATTTAAAGTTAAACATTTGTTTAAAAAATGTTCGATTTTCTTTTAAATTTTTTTAATATTTTTAGTGCTACATTTGATAGACTCTGAAACCCAAATTGCATATTATTCTTGTAACATTCTATTAAAAATAAAAACGAAAAGCGAAGTAATTTTTAACTTTAATTTTTAAACAATTTTTCTGTACCGTTCTTAACAAAAAACTTAACAGTTAACTTTACACAGGTTTTATATTTAAGTAAAAAATAAAAGTACTTTGATATTTGATACTTTTATTGGTATCAGATCTTGTCTTTCAGTACAGCTATTACATTTTAATTTGGGACCAAAGTTCCAAAGTTTTGGTAAATTTTGTAAAATTTGTTTTTGAAATTAATAAACCGGTTAAGAAGTTAATAAAAGTTTGCATTATTCGTTTTCATTTGTAGGCATTCTACTAAAAGAAAAATTCTGAAAGACTTTTTCCTTTCTCCTATTCTTCTTTTTCTTTTCCCTTTTTCCAATTTCGGTTTCTGTTTAAATTTCCCATTCCCCCTTGAAACCGCGCATGTGGCTTATGGTCGTTTAGGAAAACAAGAATGAAAGCTTGAGAAAGATCGGATGAGACCCCAGCTATAACAACACAGAAATAAATTACAAAATACTGTTTGTAATATTAACCCTCTAACTGGCAAACGATGTTTTGCAACGAAATTCATACCATGTGCTTCACTCGAAAAACAAATAATAAGTTCTTCAACAAAATTACATATTCTACAGTAATTAATATAAAAATTAATTACGATTGTCATTATCTGACGGGGTCAAAACACTTTCTAACATAAAATTGTTTACCGTTGAATAATTTAGGCGATATGAGCCAACATATTTTAGGGTGCATTTTGGAAACTAAAGCATATAATAGAGAAGTTTTGAACAAAAATTATTTCTCTTACCAAGATATAACCATGTAGAGTAAGAAAAATACACCATGATTTGTTTTGTTTGGGCTCTGATGAGCAACTGTTTTATTAACATTTTTGTACTTAAAATTTACCTTAATTATATTTCGTGGGTAACCATCAAATGAGTGGTTCCCACGGTTCATATTATGAAGGTGTCAGATTAATCAACCAAAAAAGTACGGCTTTTAGCCAATCACAATTAAGTGTCAAGTTTATGACAGTGATTGCTATTGCACGACAATGTTGACTTATTAATCACACTACACCTCCCTTTTTGGGAAAAAGATTGATCAGTAGCTAATTGATCAATCTTTTTATATAACTTAAGTGTATATAAAAAAATTAATTTTATTTAATTAAGTTTGTTTTAATTTCTAAATTTTTATTAATTTTTTTTTTTTAAATTTTAATTTTTATTAAATTAAATTTAATTTTTAAATTTTTATTAGTTTTACATTTTTAATTTTTATTTAATTTAATTGAATTTTTAAATTTTCATTAATTATACATTGTTAATTTTTATTTAATTTAATTTATTTTTTAAATTTTCATTAATTTTACATTTTTAATTTTTATTTAATTTAATTTAATTTTTTTTAAATTTTCATTAATTTTACATTTTTAATTTTTATTTAATTTAATTTATTTTTTAAATTTTCATTAATTTTACATTTTTAATTTTTATTTAATTTAATTTATTTTTTAAATTTTCATTAATTTTACATTTTTAATTTTTATTTAATTTAATTTAATTTTTTTAAATTTTCATTAATTTTACATTTTTAATTTTTATTTAATTTAATTTAATTTTTTAAATTTTCTATTAGAATTTTAATTATTCAGTTTTTATCCTGTCCCGAGATCGAAATTGTCGAAGACGATTTTTGTGGACTTTCATAGTCCTTATATCGTCAAGTGCTAGCAAACAATTGCCGTGGTCATCCACCTCTTTGATCTCAAAGGGACCTTTAAAGAGTGGTTCTAATTTATGACCAGCACTGTCTTCCAAGAGAACTAGGTCTCCTATTTCAACGCTCATAGGCCTAGTCACCTGATCATATTGGCCTTTGTTGGTCAATTTTGCCCTATCAAGCATCACTGATGCTCTTCTCCAAGCCGTTTGGAGCCTATACTTCGCCTCCTTTTCATATGAATCGATGTTATAAAGTGGACTAATTTTGTCCGACTTTAAAGCGTCTATTGATGGTGGTATTTTACCAAAGACTAATTCATATGGACAGTAATTATGTACTGTGGAAGGTGTTGTATTAAAGCAGTACGTGAAGTAAGCTAACCATTCATCCCAATCAGTTCTATCCGAGGATATGTACGAACGTACATACTCATTGAATGTTCTATGGGATCGTTCTATGGTACCCAATGTCTGATGATGATAGGCTGTTGAAGTGACGTAGTCGATATTCAACAATTGACATAATTCCTTTATGGTCTGATTCTTATATTCGGTTCCCATATCAGAAATCATTTTCCGCATAGGACCATAAATCAAAACAAAACCTTCGAAAATCGCTTTGGCGACTGTTCGAGCAGATTTGTCAGGAATTGCTACTGTGACTAAGTATTTGGTCAAGTCACATATTATTGTTATAGCGTATTCATTACCCTTGTTTGATCTCATAAAAGGACCAATTGTATCGATAATGATGGTATCAAATGCACGTGTTGGCGTTTCCGTTTCAACCATGAGTTCTCTCGTCTTAGGCATTGATTTGCTCTTTTGGCACTCTACACAAGATTTCACATAACGAGTGATATCCCTTGTCATGTTCTTCCAGTGGTATTTCAATCTTATTTTCCTGAGCATTCGTGTAATGCCAGGGTGACCTCCAAATAATGGATTATTATGGTATAATCTCATAATTTCAAGTTTTTCGGAATCTGTTTTGACCTTTGTCAATGTTGGTGTGAGTACTATGTTCAATCTTCGAAGCTTTTCATTACCCACTTTCTTGAAGTGGTCTAATTTTACGTTGGCCAACAACGCATCATCCAATGACATGCGAAGAGTCGTGATTTTAAGATTACTGGCTACTTTTTCAAGCCTTGGAAATAGATGATCTAAATCAACAGTTCCATTAGTAATAAAATCTCGTGACTCAAATTGGAAAAGCCTGGTTTTCCCTTTTTGGATAACCAGCTTGTCCCTAGCAAAATGCAATCTTGCATTTTTATTGTACTCTTGGGCATTTATTGCCTCATATATCCGTATATTCACCGATTCCGTGTTTGGTTTTCCGTTGGTCACTTTGTCTAAATCTTTGGCAGCCTGAAGTCTCGTAGTTACCTTCAGTATTCCATAATTTTCTGCCTTTTTAATGTCATCGAATTCTAATCGAGACAATGCATCAGCTGCGTGATTTTCATTCCCCCTGATATATTCCACTGTAAAATCATACTCCTCCAGATCCAATCTCATCCTCGTAAGTTTTGATGATGGATTTTTCATGGAAAATAAGTATGTTAAGGGACGGTGATCACTTCGGATCAAAAATTTTCGGCCATAGATATATGGTCTGAAATATTTAATTGCCCAATGGATAGCCGCTAATTCCTGCTCAATCGTAGACATATTGCTTTCGCCCTTTGTAAAGGATCGTGAAGCATAAGCCACAGGTAGCTGCTTATCAAAGTATTTCTGACTCAGAATTGCACCACAAGCAAATTTGCTTGCATCTGTTGTTATGCAAAATTCTTTTTCGAAGTCAGGATACTGCAAAATAGTAGGATTCAATAATTGGTTTTTTAGATAATTGAATGATTTTTCACATTCACTGTTCCAATCGAATGGTACATTTTTCCTACATAACCTTGTTATGTGCCTTGAATACTCGGCAAAATTAGGAATAAATCTCCGATAATAGTTGCAGAAGGCTACGAAGCGTTTAGCTTCATCACCGTTCTTTGGTGTTGGGTAATTTAAAATTACAGAAAATTTTCCATCGTCAGGCAATATACCTTTGTCTGTACACTTGTGTCCCAAAAATGTGACTTCGTTACAGAAAAAAGTACATTTGTCTGGATGCAATTTCAAGTTATATTTTCGACAAGTTTCGAAAACATTTCTTAAATTTTTCAACATATGTTGTTCGGAGCAACCAATTACTACTAAATCATCCATATAAAGAAACGCTTGGTCGGATGATAATCCCGAAAAAGCTAGCGACATCATTCGCTGAAATGAGTTCGGAGCAATTTTTATACCGTATGGTAATCGTTTAAAACGATATGATCCCTTATCCGTCGAGAAAGATGTTACGTCCCTAGAGCCTTCTTCTAATTCAATTTGATGGAAACCTGACATTAAGTCAAGGCAAGAAAAGAATTTGGCTCTGCCCAATTGGTCTAGAATATCATCTATTCTAGGGAGTGGAAATTTATCGGCTACGAGTTTTTTATTAATTCCTCTGTAGTCAACTACCAATCTCCATCTTTTCTGATCCGTACCGGGTAAAGATTTCTTCGGTACTAATAAAATTGGGCTGTTATATTCCGAAATGGAGGGTTCTACAATGTCATCTCTTATAAGCTTATCAACTTGAATGTTCACCTCTGCTTTGTGAGAGTGTGGTATTCTGTACGATTTTATATAGACTGGGTCATCATCCTTTAATCTGAGCTTTTGTCTGTAGAAATTGTTGGTTGTCATCTTTTCAGATTCCAGTCCAAAAATATCAACATACTCAGAACATAAGTTCTTAAGTTTGTCTTTTGCAAACTCCGGGAAATTTTTGGATAATCTATTCAATTTCTCCTGGTCTCCGCGAGGATTTTTGGTCGGGTAGACAATTTTATAGTCGTTAAGACTTTCGGTTTGAATTTTAATATTCAAAATAACTACATCCCTATTGGTTGTGTTAACAATTTTGACCAGTGGTCTTGATTTTGAGACTATGGTGTTCGCTATGAATATTCCATTCTGAATTATTTGACTCGGAATTAGTACATTTTCTTCATCAGTTTGAATGTTAACGTGACGAATTACCTCAGATCTTGCAGGCAATGAGATCGAGTTAACTTGTGGCGCACAGCGCATTGCTATTGCAATGTGTTGTGGAAGATTACCAGATCTCAGGACTAACCAATCTTGGTCATCCTGGTAATCCAGAAGACATTTATATTCACGCAAAAAATCCATACCAATGATTCCATCAGAAGGAATCTGGAAATCATCCTCGACCACATGAAATGTATGCGGTATTAGGAGTTCCTCAAATTTCAAATCAGCATGAATTTTACCAAGGGTAGTTGTTAATCCTTGGCCAACACCACTTAATTGCGTCGTTGTAGTCTCATCTATTTGTCCGTTTAGGATTTGTCCGACCTTTATTATAGAAATATCCGCTCCCGTGTCAACTAATAGTGTTGATTTTCGATTATTCAAGGATGTTCTACAGGGAAGATAGCTATAGAGATTCAAATTTATATTGTATATTGTGTGGTTTAACTCAGGGGTACCAGTTCGTTTCCCGAAATGTTTTCGGTAACGTGTCGCACATTGTGTCGGGATCCGTTGTTATTTGAACGGTTCCGCCCACGGTTGTTATTGTAATTATTATTATTATTGTTGTTGCCATTGTAATTATTATTACGGCCATTTCTATAGCCGGATCTATTACTATTTGGCTGATTTTGGCGATTATTGCCATTACGGATTTGAGATTTATTTTTCATAAATAGAACGGAGTTTTGCTGCCCGTAAGCTTCCGTGCAGCTATTGACGAATTTAGCCGTCACTTCGTTCATATTTGAAAAGGTTCCTGATTCCATGACCAGTTTAACCCTTTCGTTTGTCGCATTTTTTGTAATTGCTTTAACTGCCGCCTGGGTTGAGTACCTCTGGGCTAGTTGGTGTGGGAGGCCATCTGTAATATAGGCACTCTCCAATGATTTGGTTAGGGAGTCTATTTCTGCCACGTAGGTATTGGCGTTTTTGCCACCTTGACGGACATTCATTAATTTGGCCGATATGACTTCGACCGACTCGCCTTTGACAGTTCCTTTTAATGTAGTTATAACTGCATTAATTGTGGTTTCATTCGAAATTAAATTTCTGGCTGAGCCCTTTAGTTTTGTCTTAATTATATTTACCGCCACGACCTCATGGGTATCCTTTACGGAATCCAAGAGTGTCAGTGCGTCGAGGAAACTCTGTAAGTTTTCCGGTTTACCATCGAAATCTGGTAAAAGTTTCGATGCCAAACTGAGAAATTCAGTTACTGATTGAGGCATTGTGTTCTCTATATTGGACACTATGCCACCAATATTCATGCTAGATATGGTTTTCGCGGTTTGAATAACTGGTTTTTCGGATTCCACATTTAAATCTTGGCTAGTCCAAGCATTAACAAGAGCAGGGTCGTAGACCACTTTCTCATGGATAGTTTTTGGTAATTCCGCTTTCAAATTCCTCTTTGTTAATAGGTTTGAAAGTTTATTACGAATGTCATCGAAGAATGCATTCGCTGCCAACTGATGATTATTGGTGAGACGAGAATAATGTTCGTCAAATAATGCCCTAACTTCTTCAAGACTGTTGAACAAATTCTTAATGTGTTTTTCCACCGTTTCGTTCCTTGAAGGTCCTTTGTAGGTATTTAAACACTTAAAGGATTTGTCGAAATCCTCTCTCAGAAGTCTTGCTTTGGCAACTATCTCTATCCAATCCATAGGATGGCATGATCAATTTAAGTTGAAAAATTTAGGACAAAATGATGTGATAATAGAAAAAATTAGACTCTATCAAGACCGTTTCCTAAGGACGCGGTTCTGATGTAATTTTTTCTCAACGACCTCTTATGTAGTTGATACATAGTCGTGAGTAATTGAAGTGCTAATATACATATTATTATTATTAAGTATATCACTGGAAGGTGTACTTCTACAGTGATTTCATTAATAACATTAGCGTTGGGGTTCTCGATTTTCGAATCGTGATTCCCCATCTTTAATTATTGTTAAAAAAAAATATAATTCATAAAAAATATTTTGTTAGTATGAATTCAAAACAAAAATTCAGTTATGTCACATCATCCCCTATCCGTTTCCTTCAGGACAACAGATTGAAGTGGATGTGGCATAAATCAGTCACTCATTACTTGGTGACTGTATGATTTCTGTCGCGCTGTGAGAGTGTCCCTTGAGAATCATCCCAGCCGACGGAAATTAAAAAAAAAATTGGTTAGTAGTTAAAAGAGAATTAATTATAATTAATTATTTTTTTTTTAAAAAAAATTTATTCACCATAATGGACTATTAAAAAAACACTTAAAAATTATAAATTTTATTTTAAAAGTTATAAGTATTAATATAATAATACTTTTTTTTTTTTTTTAAAAAAAAAGAAATTTAAAAATTTTAATTTAAAAGTTCTAAAATTTGAAAGTTATAAATTCAAAATTTTAAAATTGAATTTTTTGCTTTAAATTAACGATTCATATTGCACAATAAAAAAAAATTATTTAAATATTTCAATTATAAATATATATAAGAATTAAAATAAATTTAAAATAACTAAAACAGAATTAATTAATTTTCGGCTTACTGTTGTTGTAGTTTTAAGTTGTTGGTGTTTTTGTTAAAGATGTTGAGTTTTAGTGTCCGATGGTGTATCGGCCACACCATCCTTGGGATACTCGGCGTGGTATCCCGCAATGTTCATCCACATTGCATCTTCCTTCATTTATAAATCAGGATGCACTTGCTTCGTTATTTTGTAAATGTAGATGGCGTAATTTTTCTTACGTATTTATTTTAGTTTATTACTTATTTTGTATTGCAAGTCATGTTGTTGTTGAAGTTGTTAAGTTCAGCTTCTTTATATTTCCTGTTGGCATGAGTTTCTGGTTTTTAAGGTTTCACAAATTATTTTTATTATGTAAATTATTGCTAGCGAAATCAATAATACTATCGATATAATTTCAACATAGCCCATTTTTTCAGTTTTTTCTGTAGCTTGCTCATTGTTAGTAGTCAGCAATGAGTTACGGGATTGTTGAAAGAATTTTTTTTTTTTTTTTTTTTTTCACCAAGTCATTTTTTTTTTTTAAGAATTGTTTTTTTTTTAAAGCATGAATTGTTTTTTTTTTAAAGCACCGCTATTTGGTTTGGTGTTTTTTTTTTTTTTCACTGGTACGTTATGAAAGAGTTCAGTAATTTAAAGTTATAACTGTTGCTGGACTTTTTGTTTTTTTTGTTTTCATAATTTTCACTAGTACGTTATAAAGAGTTCAATAATTTTAAATTATGTTGAGTCCTATTGTATCATTCGTATCAGTAGCAAAAAAAAATTTAACAATTGTTAGGTTATTTCATTTTGATTAAATTTGTTTTAACTTTTTTATTTCACTTCACGCTGGCAGGATCGCCATGTAGAGTAAGAAAAATACACCATGATTTGTTTTGTTTGGGCTCTGATGAGCAACTGTTTTATTAACATTTTTGTACTTAAAATTTACCTTAATTATATTTCGTGGGTAACCATCAAATGAGTGGTTCCCACGGTTCATATTATGAAGGTGTCAGATTAATCAACCAAAAAAGTACGGCTTTTAGCCAATCACAATTAAGTGTCAAGTTTATGACAGTGATTGCTATTGCACGACAATGTTGACTTATTAATCACACTACAACCACACTCCAAAAACTATTTTTTTTCTGTTCCTATTTAAGAAGATATCACGATTTTCGCTTTTTAGAAAAAGCCAAATTGGGCGAAAAAGTACCGAAACTTCAATTTATATTGTTCAAACTTCAACGCTTTGCTATTAATACTTAATGTCTACTTTCTGCTAAATTTCATAAAAATCCGTCCATTAGTTTATAAGTTAAGATGATGTCCGTTAGAGTAATCCTAATAAAACCCTGTGAGTCCTTGGACCAAAGTAAGGACTTAAAGCTGCAATCTTACTTATATTTTATTATAAAGAGTTTTTAGTCAACTTAAATTGGTTTTTTAGATTTTTGAAAACTATTATTTTTTCAAAAATAATTAGTTTTTGAAATTTTACGAAATATTGATTTTGAAGCTTTTTCGCTTCCAAACCGTGGACGGCACACGAAAAATTTCTTAGCAAAATATATAGCAAATTTAGTTTTCTCATTTGACGCATTTGTGGTAAGTTTTATGAAGACTGCTCTGCGGCATCCTTACATGTTAGAGGGTAAATAAGTGTCGTAGAACATTTTTGTAAATACAAATAAAAAGTTTTTTAAATTGGCACCAACAATGGGGTTTTGTAAATACAAACACCTTTTTTGTTGTTTTTTTTTTGTAATTTAGAATTTTTAATTTTAAAGAATTTTTATATGAAAAATTACTATTTACAAGCACTTCAAATAAAGAATTTGTTAGAAATAAATTTGAATTTAAAAATGAGGTTGTTCATTGTTTGTGCCATTAGTTTTTTCTGTTAACTCTTATAGTGCGAACTCTGAGAAAACTCGATATAAATCGAGAGCCAACAAGATTTGCTACAAACGATCAAAGACCTTGGAAATATCTAGAGCAAACACTGAATATACTGAATTCAACGCTCTGAAAGAAACGCCATTGAGACTGATGAAGTTAAACTTGTGATACAATTTTTGAGTTCTTTCGAATAAAAATCCTATCGTATAAAGTAGGAATAATTTAAATATTTACCTGTAAAATTAGCATAAATTTCATCGACTATAAATTGTGGTTCATATTCATTGACATTTCGTATGTAAATGGTCAAATCTAAATCAGCACTCAAGGAAGTCGGCAAACCCTGATCATAAGCCTCAATTCTAATCTGTAAAGTAAATTGTATAAGAAATGTTAAGATTTCTTTGATATTCTTTTATTTAATTCTTCTTATTTTAAACGGGCTTAAGATCATTTATTTATTAATTATAATTATTTATTTCCAATATTTCGTCTCCACATTGGATGGCTTCTTCAGGGAACAATTATTACAATTTGATTGAAAAACTTGTTTTAATAATTAAAAACTTATATACATATATATGTATATTAGAGTGATTTTTTGTTTGTATGAAAAAAGTTTTTTTTCGTAATTTCAAAAAGGTCCGGGCAGAATATAATAAAACTGGGTCTAAAATTACGATTCTGAAGTTTTTGGACAAATCGGACCACGTCATCACGTGGCTCATCGAGGTCAAAGTTTCGGAACCCTAGAACAATTCGGCAAAATAAATTACATCTTTTAGACTTGTGATATGACTTTTCTTATTAATTTCCCTACGCTGAGTTCAAAAATGCTAAAATTTTTGAAATCGCTGAATTAGTTTTTGAGATATCACGATTTGAAATTTGCTGAAAATTTCGAATTTCTTGTTTTATACATGTGCGACATCTAGT
Organism: Delia radicum; assembly: GCA_021234595.1. Classification (NCBI taxonomy): domain Eukaryota; kingdom Metazoa; phylum Arthropoda; class Insecta; order Diptera; family Anthomyiidae; genus Delia; species Delia radicum. The sequence goes on along the minus strand of CM037851.1, from coordinate 240,554,504 downwards.
TTTTTTGTTGGCAAAAAAATATTCTATCGTAGACAACAACCTCAAACGGAATATAACCCAAAAAGTTTGAATTTTCTTATTTAAATAAATTTAACGAATTTTAATTATAAATGTCAAGGAGTACCAGATGTATAACATAAATTGTATGAAAACGGGAAAACGGGAAATTAACGGGAAGATTATACTCATCATAGTTTTCCATTTTGAATTTAGTCTCATATAAAAATGGTCATATATCATCACCAATAGATGGTTGAACCAGTTATATTGTCAATATTCATAGGAAATTGAACGCTTTGCAAAAATGGTTTCTTATACATTTTTCATTAATCTAACCATATAAAAGATATTCAAGGTCAAAGATTGAAATATCTAGAGGAAAATAACTTTTTTGTTTTGAATTTTTTATTTTCCTCAAGGTATTTCAATCTTTGACCTTGAATATCTTTTAAATGGTTAGATTAATGAAAAAAGTGTAATAGATCATTTTTGTATAGCGATGAAAATGGTTCAACCATCTATTGGTGATGAGATATGACCATTTTTATATGAGACTAAATTGAAAATGGAAAACTATGATGAGCATAATTTTCCCATTAATATTAAGAGCTCATACTTGGTAAGTACTTTCTAGAGGCACCCAGCAAATAATTTGACAAAATTAATTGATATCACAAAAAAGGTTTTCAATACTACAGTTTAATTTAAAGTTTTTTTTTCCTTTTGAACTAAAAAATATTTTGTAAAAAAAAACTTACAAAAGTCTGAGATACTTTAAAGGTTTTTTTGTTTTTAAATTTAAGCCAAAGAAGTTGTTTCACAAGGTATATCTTTTACAAAATATCTCAAAAGTATTTTTTTTCGGAAGTTTTGTTTTAAAAAATTGTTAATCGTAATCGTATTTAGAAAAATAAATTGGCAAAAAAAAAAAGAATTTGGAAATTTTCTTGGGGAATTTCGGGAATTTCGGTTTCCTAATTGAGGACATGAATCAAAACTTATCTGGCAACACTCAATTCTAATTATACTTTTGCCTGCACTAACTCCTCTGAGGTTGTTGTCTATAATAACTTTATAGAGTAATAAATTGATACACAAGATGGCGCTCATATTATAAAAAAAAAATTCCTGATTTTAAACGAAATTGAAATCGTGATATCTCAAAAACTTATTTATCGATTTCAAAAATTTTAGCATTTTTGAACTCAGCGTAGGGAAATTAATAAGAAAAGTCATATCACAAGTCTAAAAGATGTAATTTATTTTGCCGAATTGTTCTAGGGTTCCGAAACTTTGACCTCGATGAGCCACGTGATGACGTGGTCCGATTTGTCCAAAAACTTCAGAATCGTATTTTTAGGCCCAGTTTTATTATATTCTGCCCGGACCTTTTTGAAATTTCGAAAAAAAAATAAAAAAATCAGTCTAGTATATATACTAAAAACTTATATACATATACATTAGCTTGTCCCGTTAAACAGCGTTTTTGCGATTTCGTTGTAGTAACAGCACTCGAACGACGCTTATTAAAGCCCTTAACAATAATAGTTCAGCATAAAAATTTTTGAAGTTGATCTTCAGTTCCCTACCAGCGATTTAAATTTGCGGTTCTAGTACATTTTGCCTAAAAAAAAGTTTCGACGATTTTTTTCAAATGTGTCTCAAAAGTTTCGTATTTTAGCCCTTTTTAAGAAAAAAATAATTTAAAATTTTTGGTAGAGTAATTTTGGACCACTGGAAGATGTTTTAGTTTTCATCAAGCTAATTTTCTTACAATATTTTCTTTAAATTTTTGCATTAAAACACTCAAAATCTTTTCATATATGACCTGTAAGCTAATAAGTAATATAAAATAAGCTAGAACTAAAAAAAGGTAATATCTTGAATTTTACAGATTTTTCTCGCGTTTAGCGAAAAAAAAAAAACATTTTTAATCTTACAATAAACGTTTTGGAAATACAGGTCATATATGAAAAGATTTTTAGTGTTTTAATGCAAAAAGTTAAAGAAAATATTGTAAGGAAATTTACTTGATAAAAATTAAAACATCTTCCAGTGGACCAAAATTACTCTATCAAAAACTTTAAATTATTTTTTTCTTAAAAAGGACTAAAATACGACGCGTTTGAACCACATTTGAAACAAATCGTCGAAACTTTTTTTTTGTCAAAATGTACTAGAATCGCTAATTTTAATCGCTGGTAGGGAACTGAAGATCAACTTAAAAAGTTTTGATGCTGAACTTTTATTGTTCAGGGCGTTAATACGCATCGTTTGAGTGCTATTACCGAAAAATTTTTTCTATCGGGACACGCTAATATACATATATGAATAGGTATATAAGTTTTTAATTATTAAAACAAGTTTTTCAATCAAATTGTAGTAATTGTTGCCTGAAGAAGTCATCCAATGTGGAGACGAAATATTGGAAATAAATAATTATAATTAATAAATAAATGACCTAAATCTCGTTTAAAATAAGAAGAATTAAATTATATAACCTCAAATAATATGATCGCCAGGTAAAAATCTCTACCCACCTCATGTATCTTTTGCTTATCTCGATCTAAAGATTCTTTTAAAAATAGATGACCTGTTTCCGAGTCCAAATCAAAAAGTTTATAACTACCTAAGGGATCAGGTTTCAAACGATAATGCACCAAAGCATTCATACCAATATCTTCATCGGTAGCCATAACTTGTAGAATTAATGAACCCACTGTAGTATTTTCGGGTACTCTAACTGTAGTATTGTGTAATGGTTGTATAAATACCGGAGCATGATCATTAAAATCGGAAATACAAATATCCAAGGATTTGGTTACGATATTCGTAGGCACACCCAAGTCACGAGTGGTTATGATTAAAGAATGATTACCATAACGATTGCGTAAAGATGAACGAGCATAAATATAAGCATTCCAAGCATCAATTTGACGTAATTCAAATAAATCTGTATGACATTGGAAGGTTATGAACGGTTTTAACGAAGAAACGTTGTCGAACTCACCTTCGTTATTGCCTTTGGTTATTTTAAACTCTAGTCTACCATTAGGAGTCTGAGGATCATCTAAATCCTTGCCCTTAATGGTGGCAATTTTTTCATTTAACTCATGATATTCGGTAATTAAAACACACGATGATGGCATATTTACCTCAGGAACATTATCATTTTCATCCAGAATTGTAATGCTAGAATAAAATTTAATTAAACATTTTTGAAATAATTCCTATTATTAATTTAACAAACTACTTACAAAACTTGTTTAAAAGCATTACGACTTTCACCAGCCAAAAATCCAAATTGATAATTATCCCAGGCTTCTATAACCAACATATAAAAATCTTTTGCTTCTCTATCTAATTTATCTGTCACCGTTAAAACTCCGGTATCAGCATCAATGGAAAATTTGCCTTGGGAACTTATGCGATCCATAAGAAAGGTAATTTTACCAAAATCACCAGAATCAGCATCAGACGCTTGTATAGTACCAATTCTGGTACCCACCACAGCCGATTCACTAATAGTATAATTCTTAGAACCACCAATAAAATAAGGATTGTTATCATTTTCATCTAGTACCGTTATGTAAACATCGACTAATGCTGATCTTGGTGGCACACCATTATCGGTAGCTCTTACGGAAAAATTTAACCATTGATATTGTTCATGATCAATTTTATTAGCCACTACAATTTCTCCTGTCTGAGAATCCATATGTATTAATTGTCGTATCAACGGATTACCTTCCAAACTATATGTTATAGTACGATTCTTATCAATATCATATGCTATAGCATTTGCAATCATTACACCATTCATGCTATTCTCCGTAATTGATCTTTTATAGAAGGGTTGTTTAAATTTTGGTTTATTATCATTTTCATCTTCAATTTGTATGGTTAGAAAACCCTCAACAATTTGTTTACCTTTAGCTGCTGCTAAATCTTCTATAACAATGGCCAATTTTATATGTTCCACTTTTTCCCGATCTATTATTTTAATTAATTGTAGACTTCCATCTATGGGATCTAAATCAAATGCCGATATATAATCATATTCCGTTGTTTTCACTATTGATCCGTCTTCATTGCGCGCTTCGGAATTTTGTGGATTTACTTTATAACGTATAATGGGATTTTCATCAGAATCATTGGCTTGGATCTTATAGATTTCTGTTCCCACGGGACTATTTTCAATAATATATAATATTGGCAAATTTGGCATAATGGGAGATTTATTATTGACATCCTTAATGGTGATATTAACTGTGGCGAAATTTCTTAGTTGAGAGTTACCAATACCACCATCTATAGCAAGCTAAGTGTAAAATTAAAAAATGTTTATTAAAGTAATTTAAGAAATATACGACTGAATCGTACGATTTATGTAAATTTAGAAACCCAGGAGTGAATTTTCGGATTTAAGTATCTTTAGAAACATATGAATCTTCCAATTAAGTTCCATTTATTAAGAAACTTACGACTGAATCTTTCGATTAGATATCTTTAGAAATTCACAACTTAATCCTTCGATTTTAGTACCTTAAGTATTAATTTTTTAATATCAGTACCTTTAGAAATTCAAGACTTGTTTTTCGATGCTGTGCCTTTGTTTTAGTTCCCCAAATTTCACGACCTAATAAGAAAATATTTTAGTTTTGAATTCCATTAAACACCCACACTTGAATGAAAAAATCGTAACTTTATGGTACCTTCACTGAAAAAAGTTTTACAGTAGAATCTACTGAAAATGAGAGTTAAAACAACTGTAATTTCTTTTAAAAAGGCGACTTAAATAACTAAAAATGTAGTTGCTTTTAACTGTTGAACAACAACTAACAAATGTAGTAAAAACAACTAAAAATGTCGTAAAAACAACTGACAATTTTTTACTACAAAAATTTTGAAACAACAGTAAAAATTAGTAAAAAATACTGTAATTTTTCGGTATTACTACTTCTGTTGATGTTTCTTAAAATACCAAAATCACAGCTTCAAACAACTGTTAAAATATATAAAATATATAGCAGTCTGATTCAGAAAAAAATTTAAAATTTGCAATGTAAAGGGTCCGCCATTTATCGTTTTTTTTTCAACTAGTGCTTATTTCGTCAATGGTAACACTTAGCTCATGTCTGATTTGACAGATAATTAGTTTTATCCTTCCGCTGAACGAATATGGTCCGTATGTTCGTTATCTTGTGAAAAAAGTGAAAGAAACTGGCATCCTCATCGATAAACCAAAGCGTGAAAAGACAAAAACAGTGCGTACACCCGAGAATATTGCTGCTGTGGCAGAAAGTGTGCGTAAAGCGCCATCAACAGCAATTCACCGTAGTTCTCAACAATTGAACATTTCGGAGACATCATTGAGACGAATTTTGCATAAAGACCTTGGTATGACGCCATACAAAGTCCAATTGGTTCAGGAGTTCAAAAAAAAAAAAGTTATTTGGCGGACCCTTTAGTTATGATTTTTAGAAAATACACTCATTCTTCTCTACCACGCCTTTCACAATTAAATTAAATAAAATTGCATATTAATTATAGTATTAATTGCAATTGTCTGAAAAAGACGTTAAAACTCAAACTCAAATAGTGATTTTCTTCAGTTGATTTTTCAAATAACTGTGATAACAGTTCTTTTGTATTATTTCATAGAAAACCAACTGTAATTGCAGTTAAAAACAACTACACCCAAAAAAATAAGTTAGTAGAAAAGTTAGTAAAACGTCTTGTAAATCAGGTATACTATTTTTTAGCAAAATTTTTTGCTAAAATCGTGTTTTCAGCTAAAATTTTTGTTATACTTATTCAGCACTTAACTGTTTTATACTGATGCTTTACTAATATACTAATGTTTTACTAATTAATTTTGCTAAAAAAAAATTGTGCTGATAAGCACATTAATAGTGTGGACGACAACCAGATTTAAAGATATACGCAGAATGAAGTAGATGTCGCGGCATGTCAAGATGTAGTAGAGAAGAGGAAAATGATACTAAAAAGTACAACTCTAATAAGACATATAAAAAAATCAACAATGGAAGTTTTTGTATCTCTTTTTCATACATAAAACAAAATTGAGGATTAAAATAACTTAAATTTTGCGTTGTCACCGGCTTGTGAAAATAATTGTCTATTAATTAAATAAGAGACAAAATAAAATATTTATTTATTTAAACTAAATGTTTATATGTGTGGTCAAATTGAAAACAAACATATACAGAAATGTAGACAGAGTAAAGTGAAAGACAAAGACACACATCTTAGGTAGATTTTTATGGTTCCTTTTTCTTATTGCAAAAAGGGTTATTTTTTTCGTTTCGTTTGTTTTTGTTTATTTTTTCGTTTCTATAATTATCTTCGGCAGTTGCGATAGCATCATTTAGACAACCATTGATGTAAGTAATTGAAAGACAATTTTTGTTATGTTATATATATTTATTTCTATATATTTTCAGATATTAAATTAATTCATGTCGTCAATGTGGGAAAATGAAAATTTTTATATTTCGTTATTATAGTAAATTATTTTTAAAAGAATCACAAAAATATGTTTTATGATTTTCAGCAAATAAATTAACTAAATTACAATTTTTCTACAAATTTTTTGCGTTTTTTTCAGTCTACTAAAATTCAGCAAAAAATTTTTTAATTTTTAGCAAGGCTTTTGTATTTTTAATCTACTAAGTGTTAGCAAAACTTTAGCTGAATCTACAAATTTTGTTGCTAAAAATCAGCTAGGTGATTTTCAGCAAAAGATTTTGCTGACATTAGCAACTTTTTTGCAAGCATCCTGCTGACTAAAATTTTGCTGACTCAGCAAAATTTTTTGCTGACTTTACAAACTTTTTTTTTTGAGTGTACTACTGATGACTACACAAACAACTGTCTTACAAAAATAAATCTATTAGCTTTACAAAATTTTAGCTATATTCGATGTAAATTTTAGTTAATTGGAAATAGCATTTTACTCTGTAAAATTAGCAAAAACTTTTGCTAAATAGTTGTAGACTCAAAATTGTAATTTTAACAAAGTTTTTGCTATATTTATCTCAAATTTAGTAGAATTCAAATAATAGTTTATTTTGCTAAAATCAACAGAAATTTTTGCTAAAAAATTGTAGATTGCTGATTTTATAATGGCAGACTTTTATTCGCAAAAAAACTAAAAAAAAAGGTTTTGATGATTTTAACAGATTAAAAACTATTAGTTTTTAAAAACTACTTAAATTTACTTGTCAAATTCAATATAAGTTTTAAAAACAACTAGTTTTTGGTCGTAGTATAATATTACATTTATACTAGAACCAAAATGAGTAGTTTTTAAAAACTATTTGTATTTACTTGTCAAAATCCATACAAATTTGAAAATAAAAACTAAAAGTTTTTAAAAACTACTAGTTTTTGGTCCTAGTATAAATGTAGTGTTATAAAACTTTAAAAAACCCTATCTTTTTTCTATACTCGGGACGTTATAACATAACGTAATTCACAAAATTAGTAATGTCATCTGCCTATTCCCTGTGGGCGTTGTGATGAAATGGTTAGCGCGTTGGACTGTTACACAGATGGTCCCGTGTTCGATTCCCGGAGACGACAACATCACTGTAGAAAAATAATATGTATGAGTTTTCTATCATTTATATGTATCGCTGCGCCCACCTTCGGTGTTCCCATAGCACTTAACCCCACCGAAGTAAAATAATGAATCAGGGCTATGAAACAAAAAAGCTTCAATAAATTCTCCAACTCTACATCATGTGGCGAGCAACAACTGTTCTAAGACTTATCATCTCGCGCAATTGCCGTGTTGCCATGTTTGAAGCCCTTCATCTTTCACCACCTTTCATCTCTCCACTATCCCCTTTCCAAAGAAAGCAACACTTTAATTAATAGGAAGAATTTCCTGAGTGTTACTTCTATTTTCTAAAAAAAAAAAAAAAAATTCGGATTTAACCTTTCTTATATCCTATTTTTTCTTTGAGAATTCTTCCGTTATAATTCATTGGTATGACATTTTCGCTATTAGTCAAAAAAGCAATTTTTCGCTACATTTTGTCTTTATTTTACGGCAAATTTGAATTTGAATCTTAAAGACATGCCTTTTCCCTTAAAAAAATTTTTGAATTTTTAGATATCTCTTTTATTCTGTAAGATATCTTCAGTTGAAATTTATTAATTTGGTGCTTAAGTCACGATTTTTGTATTTATAGCGAAAATATTATATTATAAAAATTCAATAAACGATTTAGACGAAAAGTATTAATATATTGGAATGGTTGTAAATGAATTTTAAAGACAAATGGAACGACTTCAAATGACATTACATATTTTTTTCAATAAAGCTTAACTCGCAAAGTTGTAACGTCCGAAATATAGCGAAAACCCGTTTTGTTTTTATTTAATTTAAATTTAGAAAAGTATACTAAGTCTCAGGGTCTTGAGTAATAATATATTGGAATGGTTGTAACTGAATTTCAAAAACAATGACTTCAGATGACATTACATATTTTTTTGAATAAAGCTTAACTCGAAATGTTATAACGGCCGGAAAATAGCGAAAAAAGTGGTTTGTTTTAATTTAATTTAAATTTAGAAAAGTATACTCCAGTCTCAGGGTCTTGACATATTTAAAATTTTGTAGGCCTGTATAATCTTCATTTAAACCCACGATGAAATTGGTATAGAGTTTAAAATTTGATATCTAACAAGATGTTGGAGCCGTCCTTTTATATTTTCAAAAACTTACCACAGTCAAGGTATATCGCATTGTTTTATTATCTGTCAAATCCGGATCCAAATTAGCACCTTGAGCCACTGATATTACACCGGTTTCAGAATTTATAACAAATTTATCCTTAGCACCGGATTGTATACGATAAACAATAACATTATTTGGAGCAGAGCCATCACGATCGATGGCGGAAATTTGCATAATTGAACTACCACCGGGTAAATCTTCAGGTATAGTTTTTGAATAAAAATTTTTAAGAAAAATCGGTGGATTATCGTTAATATCTTGCACATAAATTAAAACTGGTACTACGGTCGATAACATTGGTATACCAGAATCTCGAGCTCTAATTAATAAATCTAATAAACGCACTCCCTTATCCACTGATTGTGTTTCTGCTGCTGCAACACTTTTATGTGACGGTTTATGTTCAACTAATTCTTCATAATCAAATTTATTTAATGGTTTCAGTATTCCAGTTTCAGGATCAATGGTAAAATTTGAACGATACATTCCCTCGACAATTTCATAAGTGATTTGACTATTTTCTGTACCATTTAAATCTATATCATGAGCTTCTAGTTGCAGCGGATGTTCGAACTCGTATTTATTTTCAAGCAAAGTAGTTTCATATTGTCTTTGTAGAAATGTAGGAGCATTATCGTTGATATCCTCTATATCGATTATTAACTGGGCTGTATTACGATTTCCAAGACCCAAATTATCAATCGCTTCCACTGTTAAATAATGACGTGATATAATTTCACGATCAAATGCAGGCCCACCAGGTTGTTTAATGCTCACTAAGCCAGTAATTGGATTTAAATGTAATCTAAATTTTGTTAATAAGTATAAAAAAAAAGTAAATTTAATATATTTTTTATTAAATTCAACTACTTACAAATTTGCAATGCCTCCTCTTAAGTTTTTATATCTTATGCCCATTGTACCATAATCTCCGGAATCCTCATCGTAAGCTTCCAATTTAACCACATTTGTACCCATTTCACTATTTTCCGCTACAGATACATTATAAATTGTTTGTGTAAATTCTGGAAAATTATCATTTTGATCGCGTATATAGATTTGAACATGAGCCGATGAATAACGACTGGGTTCATCGACTTCACGAGCAAATAACGTAAAATTTATCTCTTTTAATTGTTCAAAATCTAATGATTTTGGATTTTTAACTCTTATCATAAAACTCGCTTCGTTAACGGCTATATTGGGTACTATTTCGAATATATCATTTTGTGGATCCAAAAACAAGCGAAATGTTCCATTGTTGCCTAAATCATGATCGTAAACAAAATGCTTAACATCACCATCTATGAAATTCAAAGGAGTATTAGCTTGAGCATTTTCATTGATTTCACAGCGATAGACAGTTTCGCCAAAGGTAGGAATTTCATCATTTACATCGGAAACTATAATTGTAACTTCAGTTTTAACGGATGACAAAGCTGGAGACATTATTGTTGAAGCCTAATAAAATAAAATGTGTGTAAATTACATAAAAATTGACTTAAATGTTTGCTCAAAATTTCTTTGCAATAATGAATAAGTACACACAGAGAAATAAAGTGCCAACCGAATTGAAAAGTGTATATTAATGGTAATAACTTATTAGTTCAGTTACTACGATGATATTTACATTCGATTTCTGAAAATTTTGGGTGTTGAAACTAAAATTCTGTTGAATTAACCGAACTTTGTTGTGAAAACTAATATAAAGTTGTGGCAACTGTCTGAAATTCGTAATTACCGAATTTGAGTCGTATTAACTGAATTTCAGTTGGTAAATAGCTAATTTTTTTTTTTTGGCTAGGGTTCTTTACAAACCATTGATTCTATCAAAAGATTTTTAAATTAATTTCTTTAGAAGTCCACTATTGGTTCAAAAGGTTTTTTGACTTTGGGTTTCTTTCGAAACCCAGATGGTTCAGTGCTGGGCTCAGAATGTTTTTCTACTTTTTTTTAGAACAAACGAGTAAGTAAGTATTTTATATTCCTAGGTATTCTTAAGATTACAATGGCTGAACCAGAATACAACTCTCATATATGGGCAGGGGCTCCACTGTCTATTCTGAAGCTTCTGGACCGTGTTCAGGGGAGGGCGGTGAAGCTTATCAATGACAGTAGTGTATCCAACTCTATTGATTTATTGGAGCATCGTCGGAATGTGGGTTGTGTGACACTTTTCTATCGATATTACCATGGGAGATGCTCATCTGAGATAAGTGAACTTATTCCACGAGCCCGAGTTTTTTTTTCGCAATACTCGCTTATCTAGTAGAGCACATCCGTTTGTAGTTAATTGTCCTGTGTTTCGCACAACGCATTACAGAGAAAATTCGTTTTTTAGTCGAACGATTTGTATGTGGAACAAACTTCCCGCAGAAGTCTTCACTGTTACTTACAATTTAGAAAAATTTAAATCAAATATCCACAAACACTACTCCCTCTTTACTCCTTCCCATACCCTATTTTCCTGATCAATACAATGCACTGCATGAGTAGGGGGCATCCCCTGAGTGTTGGTTAAATAAAAAAAAAAAAAAAAAAAAAGAAACACTTAGATGGTTCGATGGGTTTCCGATTTATTCGAGAGTTTTTCAATTTCAGTTTCATTGGAAATCAGTAAATAGTTTGGACAGTTGGTTGTCTTTGGAAATGTACTATTAAAACGGAGGTTTCTTGTGTTTCACATTTTTTTGTAGCCCATGACAGACTACGAAGATTATTTGGCTTCCGAAAGAAAAATTGTCTAGAATTGTGGTATTTTGAAACTCATGATAGCTTTTTGTTTTTTTTCTATATTTTCGTTTTGGTTTGAAATGATTCTTTAAATTCTTAGCCTCATTTGCACGATGTCCCGTTAGCTACTAACTGGAACTTTAATTGACACATTTCTTGTTGTTTCCCATATAATAATTTATAATTTAACTGTTTGTTAAATTTTAACTTGATATTCAGTAATCGGGCATTAGTATTTTTAATAAACACACGATTAAAGGGAGGGTTCGTGGGTTCTAAAAGTTTCCTGAGCTTCTTTTAAAAGCCATCATTAAATAGGATATCTTTTAGATTTTAAAGGATTCTTTTGCTTCTTGGTGTTTTTAAAAAAGACACTATTTAAACGAGGGTTTTTGGGGGTTATTCAATTCAATTTAAAACTTTTATAGTGCATAAAAAACTTATTTAAAAGTTTCCTTATCTTCCTAAGCTTCTTTATAAAGCCCCAATTGAATATAATGGTTTTCGGGGTTTAAAAAATTCTTACTTTTCTTATTAAATAGGATGATTTGAAACAACTCTTTAGCTTCTTGAGATTTTTTATAAAGCCACTATTAAATTAGAAAGTTGTAAGGTACTCTTTAGCATCTAGGGATTTTTTTGAAAAGCTACGAGTAAATAGGAATATTTAAAAGAACTTGTGAAGGGTTTAAAAGGGCTTAAAACGATTATTTTGATTTTTGTGGTTCTCTATAAAGCTATGATAAAGTAGGAGGGTTTTAAAGGGCTCTTTAGCGTTTTGGAATTCTTCATAAAGTCACTATTAAAAAGGAGGGTTTTTAAAGAATTCATTAGCATCACGATTTTGGGGTTTTAATAACCCTAAGCCTGCTTGGAAATTTTTATAAATTCACTATTAAATAGTATGGCCCTTGGGTTGTAAATAATTCCTTAGCATATTGAGATTCTTATTAAATCCAGGATTAAAAGCTGGGTTTTAGGTTTTTAAAGGTTTTTTAACCTTCTTGGGATTCTTTAAAAAAAAAAGTCACTATTAAAGTGTGCGCCCAAATAAACGTTAACACAGAAAAAGTTTGATTAATAGAGACTGAGTTAGCCGATAGTTTAAAATATAACATTTTATTGATTTAAATTTTATACAGATTTATATTCTGTACCATCATAAAATAAAAGTAAAGATTTTAATACAAATTTATTTAATTTTTCTGGTATGCCTCTCATAAGTAATTTCTGTTGTGATTTGTGTGTCCACTTATGTATATCGAAAGTTGGAAATAGATTTGATAACTTTTTTTGAAGTTTTTATTTTTTTTTTTATTTGTTACTATTCCAGGACGTCTCTAAGACTATCCGTTACATAAAACTTCCGTCCAGGAAGCTATGAAAAATCCGCAAATACATAACATTTGTCGTCCATAATACAACTTTAAAATTTTTGAAAAAAAAAACTTTTTTAGTAGTTTTGCTCATTTTTCGGCTTCAGTATTCTTCTTAGCATTCCTATCCGGAATTTTTACATTTTAAATATACTAAGCCCAACAATTTTTTTAACTTGGCTCACAAAATGTTACGAACACTTTACGCATCGTGCTACTTCGCGGCCAGAAACCTTTAGATCAGCTCGCAATTGTTAGGTCCTTGTTAAACTGTACTACAGAATTGAAAACAAACTGGCTGGATACGTGCACCTTTTTTGTAATTTTTCTGAAAGTCCAACTTGGACTATTAAAAGTTTAAATAACTTTCTCATGCACTTGCATTTGATTATTTATTGTGAGCTAATTATGCAACTGATTTTGACAAATCAAAAACTTTTATTATCTGACACGTTTTTCAAACATAGTCTGATGAATAAAAAATATTTAAACCAATCGCAAAAATAGTTATAAAGAAAAATGTGTGTTAACGTTTATTTGGGAGGTTTTATTTTAGGGGGTTTTTGGGGTTTAAAGATTTTTGTGATTTTTTTAAATCCATGATTGAAAAAGAGTATCAAAGATTTCTTTAGCTTCTTGGAATTCATTTGAAACCTACGATTAAATTGGAGAGTTGTTTAGAATTGAATTCTCTATTCAATTTTAGGATTCTTTGACAATTTTATAAAAACCTTTCGTAGAAACTTTTAAAATTATTCTAAAATTGTGCAAATCAAACTTTTTGTTATCAATATTCATCTTACCTTCGATATTTCTGTAGCAGTTATTTTTAAAATATAAGCACCATTAACTTGATTACTAGGATCTTCACGGTCCAATTCATGTATTGTATAAATCCATCCCGTATTACGTTCAATACTAAATAATTCATTTGCTTCAAGCTCATAAGCTATAGGATTATTTATACCACGATCACCGTCCACACACAAAACACGCATAACTCTGGTACCCACTGGTGCATCTTCGGCAATTCTAGCTACTGGTTGAACTTTTACAAATTCTGGTGGTTGATCTTCTATATCTTTAACCTTAATCAAAATAGCGGCCGTTCCAGTATTAACTGGTCCCTGATTTGCTCTATCCACTGCTAATACCCGTAGTTGATATAAAGCTTTAGTTTCATAATCTAAATTACCCGTCAGACTTAAAATGCCCTTGCCCTGATTTGTAGTTATCGAAAATATATCATTGTCGCCTTCCGATTCTTGTAAATAATACACAACTTGACCATAGGCACCTTCATCGGCATCAATTGCTTCTAGCGATGTTATAATACTGGGAGCACTATTTTCTTGAATTTCAATAGCACTTTGATAGGGCAGGAATATTGGGGCATTATCATTAATATCTTCGACCAAAAGTAAAAAACTTTGAGTGACATAGTTGAAATCGTTGTAATGATTATCAGTTAATGTTAAAACTATAGAGTATTCATCCTGAGTTTCTCTATCTAATTCTTTGGCTAAGTAAACATAAGCTTCATTGGAACCGTTATTATCTATACGTATGACTTCACTATCGGGGGAATTACGTTTGCCAAAGGTTATGGGATCATTATCAGGATCAAAACCTCTTAATGTATAAATTAGAGTGCCTGATTAGAAATGAAACAATGTTATTTAAAAACAATACAAAATTTTAACTTTAAATTGTTTAATCTTTACTTACCCACTTCCGTTTCCGGACTTTCTTTTAATCTTAAAACAATTTCCGATTGTCCCTCTATTAAAAATCTTGGCGGACGATTGGCTTTAATGGGTTGCAGTAATACTAACAGTATTATTAAGTGACTTAGTTGAAATATTCTAATGTATCCGCTTCTTTTTAATCTAACTTTATTTTGTTTTCTTTTAAACTCGGGAGTTGATTGTTTTAGCTTTAGAGAGATCCATAAAGATCTCTTTAATATTCGATGCATTGTTTTTAAGATAATATGCATACTATTATCAGGATATCATGTTGATAAATCTGAAAAAAGAAAAATATGAGCCCGGTTAGATTATTAGATATCTATGTACGGTGCCCATTAACGCATTTTTAGGTAGGGGATTATTTTTTAGCCCATTACCACCATAAAAAAAACAGGCCGAATATTTTTCATTTATAATGCCTAGAAAAAAGTGCGTGTTATTGATTTTTTTTAATCACTTGGTCAAATACTTTCACGCGAGTAAGGGATAATGCTAGTTCCTCTATCCCAACTCTTTTGGCTGAACTATTACACAAAGAAAATTAATTTTTAACGGATATCAATCAATCACTTACTGTGCCTACGATGTTCTTTCGAACTCAAACCGTTAAAATTGTTCTTGGGAATCTCGACGTAAATAAGTCAGCGGGCCTGGATGGCATACCAGTACTGGTAGTGAAACAGTATTCTTTGACGTTAACACTCTTTACCACCTCCTACTGTATATTTTGCCAATGTCCAGCCAATCCCCAAAAAGGGTGCGGCTAATAAAACTGACAATTACCGCCCAATTGCAATATGCTATGCGCTCTCGAAGGATATGGAGATCATGGTTAATTACCATCTTGTTAATTATCTAGAGTCCCACTCACTTCTTAATGATCGGTATGGCTTTCGTAGTAGTCGTTTTACGGATGTCGGATCTTTAAAGTCGGTCCATTCACAAATTTCGTGTGCGAATTTAAGCAGTAGTGTCAAAGCTTATTGCATTTGGTGTCGGTGATGACTTTTCTCGATTCATATCGAGTTTTCTCGGATCTCATCCGATGAGTTTCATGTAAATTCATGGGTACCACAAGGTTCCATTCTTTCTCCTTCTCTCTTTATTATATTTCTAAACGACTTTATCTGACTAGCTTCAAATCCTATATGCTCTTTTACAGGTGTCAGCAGACATCATTTGCCATTAATTTTCCTTTGATCGCAGGCCAAGCCTTGTGTAGGTTGGCCGTAAAAGGCAGATTATGAATATCTTACACTCTTAGGACCTAATGACAATCTCTGAGTGGGGTCGTGCGAATTTGGTCGGTTTTAATGTTAGCAAAATCCAATGTGGTTTGTTAACCAATAGGGCCATAGGTCACCAATGTCATCTGAATACATGGATGGTATCAATATTAACGAATCTGAATCTCTTGATGTTTTGTTTCACGTTATTCAAGTGTAGAAAGAAGCATTCAAGTATCTTGTCTTTATCACGCAAAGAGTTAATATCAGGGTAGTATAATTTAATTAAATACTCAATGATATTACAATAGAAAAAACACTAATTAAAATATATATGTATGTAGATTAAGGTGGTCCAAAAAACATTTTGTTTAGAGGTCGCAGGTCAAAATTGAGATTTAGAAATTGTATTTGTTTTATTATTTTATTTGAATTAAAAAATGATAAAAAACTAAAAATAATTATTGTGATCGCGACACATTAAATATAATATATTATAAAGTGTGCATAACGAAATTAAAATCGGAGTCGCTAAGTGTATTTATGTAGAATGTGCTTTTATGAGACACAACATTTTTGTTATCAAATAAATTTTAATAAGCTAAATATTAGCGAAAACAGCAAAAAAATTTATATAAATTTAAGTTCAACTGGAAGGATATCTGTTATCCTTTCTAAAACTAAAAACAAAATCATATATACTGAAAGTCCTTGGTAAGTAGAAATCAAAGCTGCACTAATAAAAAAAAGTCAGTTAAGTAAGCAGCCAATTCGCTGGAGGATCCTTGCAGTAAAATTGCTTATATCAGCAAAAATTTGCTAAATTCAGAAAATTTTTTTGGTGAATTTACTAATTTTTTTGCTGATATGAACAATTTGTCAGCAAGGATCCTCCCTGCAAAAAGGTTGCTGACTTTACTGACTTTTTTTTTTTGAGTGTATAATAAGTTAGATTTTTCTATGACATCGTTTTCATTTAATTAGAAAAATATCACCAAAAAATCCATTTTTTTTGGTCTTTAAAAAACACGAATAATTTATAAAATCAACAAGTTTTTTTTTTTTTAATTTTCGGTTGCAGATTCCTAATCTGCGTTAAATTTAAGCTCAGATTTCAGAATTTGTTTATAAAAGACGTGAACAAGTTGGATTTTTACATACATCTTTTCAGAAAATTTGATTATTTTAACAATAACACGGTGCGACAGTCCAAAAAACCTGGGACCGGTTTTCTTAAACACATTATTGTAAAAATGAAATACACATTACACAGTAGTACAAAATTGAATGAAATAGAAAAACCTGGGGAGTGATATTATTTTTCTTGTAGGTCTTGTCGAGTTAAAGAAGAATCCAATAGTGAAATATGACGGACACCTCCAAAATCCGGATTTACGCACTTATAAGCCTGTAATGTTGTTGATAATGATCCGATTTTCAATTTCTTACTACTTAACTTTGGAAAAAAGAAACTGTGATCTTTCGAATGATATATAATTTATCTAAGGAAACTTGAGAAATTTGGGTGTTATTGTCGAGCAAACACAAATTTTGTAGATTTTTCAAAAATTTTTCAACTTTGGTGACGTTTTTATACATTATTTTATTAAGAAACTATAATACTATTTAATTTATTCAAAAAGTACGTTTATTTACGATTACAGCGCATATTTGGGTTTAAAAATAGATAAGCAATTGACTGAGTTAAATATATATTCTTAGATAAATTATATATCATTCGAAAGATCTCAGTTTCTTCTTTCCAAATCTAGTAAGAAATTGAAAATCGGATCATTATCAACAAAATTACAGGCTTATAAGTGCGCAAAGGTACAAAAACCGGTTTTTTAACCGTAAATCCGGATTTTGGAGGTGTCCGGCATATTTCACTATTGGATTCTTCTTTAACTCGACAAGACCTACAAGAAAAATAATATCACTCCCCAGGTTTTTCTATTTCATTCAATTTTGTACTACTGTGTAATGTGTATTTCATTTTTACAATAATGTGTTTAAGAAAACCGGGAATGACTTAAAAGTTAATCGATTTTTTTGAATTTTGATTTCATATTACTTTTCTGCATATAAATTTATACAAAATTGGATAATTTTGTAATGATACATTGCGTGGGATAAGTAATAATGAAATTTTAAGTCATCCCCATATTTGTATGAACTTAAACTTTTTCTGCTACCTCTAAATGTATACGAATTTAGCTAAAACTTTGCACATCGAGTTTTAAGACTTCTATGAATAGGGGCAACATTGTGGAGATTGCAAAATCTAACTTTCATAATTTTTTGGGTCACTCTAATGTGGATATTTTTTTTTTTTTGAAAAATGTATCGTATTGTGCCAATTCCGTAGTTATTTAAAGTACTTAATTTATCTTAACATACGCACATGTTCCGGTAATTAAACTGATTTCACATACGAAATATACTACTACTCTACATTTTCAGTTTTCAAAAATCTATTGAGAAAAACGTTAATAAATTTAAGTCAACATTCTCATAAACATACAAACAAAAAAAAACAACAACAACAAACAAGATTGTTGTTCATTGACATGTTATTGCAACAGAGATCTCCGTTGCCAAGAAAAAGAAATAAAAAGTGACCAGAAGTCCACTTTATCACATTAACGTACGTGATTTAAACAAAGAACGAACATACAACATATAAATCACAATAGAGTTATGGTTACTGAGCATATTTAACATATCGTACCTTTTCATGATACTGTTTGTATGTATGTATGTTTAGTACTTGATTATAAACTAGTCCAGTTTAATTGCTGATTATAAGACATAATTTTAATTGTTTCATTCGTTTATTCATTGTACCATGTTTTTCCTGTAGTTTCAAAATTTAATTGAAATCATTCTGGCTTCAGAAACTAATTCCGGTGTTACTACTTTTATGAATTATGGTATGTTGACTTTTTTTTTAAATTCTTTTATATCTACTTCTCATAACCTTATGTTAAGGAGAATATTTCTTAATAATATTTCAACCTTTCTTTAGAGGTTAGTTTTGATATTTACAAAAAAAAAAAAAAATACCAGAGAAACGCTAAAACAGGTGTCATACATAATAATAAGAAAGAAAGTAAGTCAAAATTTTCTGAAAAATCATATATAGTTGCTTACAGTTTTGTTAGTTTTTTGTTTTTAGTTTACACTTTAACCGCTTACCTATAGAAGGAATCTGAGATTATCTGACTCAATTTTCCCTCAAACACAGTGGGGAGCACTCGTGTGTAAGTATTTTTTACACCTAAAGATTCAGACCGAAAAACATTTGACACAAAGGCATAAGGTACGCTGAATCCAAATCTGGTCTCACTATCACTCTCCGACATAATGCGTTCGAGCTTTATTAACGGGAAAAGTGTGGTTCAAAATGCTCCGATTTTTCACCTTCTTGGTAATATACTCTTACCCTTTTTTTAGTTTTTGAATTTTTAAGATAACTTAATTAATAATATTCTAAGCACTTTTACCTCGGATTCTAAGGACTTTTGTGTAATTACACAAATTACTTGTAATTTTGACTTGCTTGTATTTATGTGTAATAACAAAGTCAAGGTGAAACAAATCCACTTTTTGAAATATTTAAATTTTGAAATTATAAATCCTGATTTATCCAGGTTTGTAAGGAAGTAAGCCAAAAAGAATCCCTTACAAACCTGCTTACATATGCCATGATTTTTATATGGCGAATTCCCACTTGGAAGCATTACTTTTGGGCAAAGTAAGTGCGGATTTCAGCTCTTATAAAAAGCTGTGATTTCATGGCTTGCAGTAGAAGCATATTTCATGTCTATATTATTACAATTAAAAGTAATAACATGAATATACCATACATAATTTATTTCACATAAAATTCTACAGATATTAATTTTTTGTTGTTAAAATTTTAAACATATCACAGAAAAAACTAAAAACGGGTTTGAATTAAAAATTTTATTGAATCAATTAATATTTTAATTGATTTTGCACCTACCACTGAAATGATAGTATTAACTAAAAAATTTGCAGACAGTTTATTAAAACTCTTTCAATTAAAATAATAATAATATCAATTAAAAGAGTTATTGTTTTTCTTTACAACCTCAATTAAAAAGTTTAGTTAAATAGATTAAAACTTTAATTGAAACTTGAGGTGAAAACAATGGTAGTTTTAATTGAAAACTCGTATTTTTTTATTTTTGCTATATGCCCCCCATTAAATAAAAAAAAGAAATGTAGGTTTGTAAATTAAATTGACATTTTATTTATAATAAAATTAAAGCTTTTTAATATAAAAATGTATTATGAGAAAACAAATAAAAGTAAAGACAAAATTTTTGCTTTGCTTGTCTTGTCTTGAACTTTTTCTTGTAATTGAATTGCTTTCTTAAAAAAATCACACACAACTTTAAAATGATAGTTTAATGACACTTATAGTTATTTAAAATTTAATTATTTACAAAAATAATAGTTAAATTGTCCTTTTTCGATAAGGTTTATTTAAATCCACATGTGCACTTTTATTACCACAGATAAAACACGAAACTAAATTAAGTTTTCGTGCGTACACGAATATCTCAACAAAGCGAGTGTTGCAAACTCTAGTGAAATAACTATGATTTTGCGTGTATTTGAAATCGGTAAACTATTCAACTTATTAAAAGTTAATCATTTGGGATTTTTTTTCATTTTATTTACAAATTAAATAATATATTGATATAATTAAACCTTTGTTTGATTATTTAATCTAAATAAAATAAAAAAAAATAGTTTGCCAAATTTTTAAAAATTTTGTTTACATGTTGTCAACACTGTATGGATATATTAGAAAATTCAATATTTTTTTTTTTTGTAAAAAGTACAAAAAATTGGTTGATGGATCTACAAAAAAAAAAACTATCATTGTTTAATAAACTTTCTAAATAACTAGTATGTTTTTATTTTGCCTTCTTTATATTTTGCAAATATCGGCATATTCCTAGAATATATATTAATTTATAGTACATACCAAAAAATTATGAAAACTTGTAAAGCTTTCCTAAAGGTTTCAAAACTATAAAAATAATAATGAAAACGAAAATTTTTAGTATATATGTATATACATCTTTATTTTGGTGCCTTTATAAGCTCTTAGATCTGGTGCCAGTTCTAGAGGGGTTAGGAAATCGTTTTAGATATGAACAGATCTGACACGAAAATTATCCAATATTCCAGATCCTTTTAGAGCTGGTGCTAGATCTGATGAGATCTGGGTATAAAGTGTATCACAAATATCATAGCTTATCATATATGATCAGATCTGTCACCAGATCGAATTATATTAATTCATATCTAATCACATTCAAGCATGTCTATTTAGATCTGATTAGATCTAATCTTTTTTACACGGGATATTATTAATTATTTTGATTAATAACGAGTAAAAACGTTTTACATATAATCATGCATTATTTTATATCAATATATATATGTTATTGTATGTCATTATATGTTTATGTATGTTTATATATAAAAATTTTTTCTTCAACATTTTTTAATACGATGCCACATATAATTACATCTTCTTACATATCGACCAATATATAATCGTGTTTGACATATTCATTTATATATGGTTAATCTAATTATGTACGAATACATGTATAAGTAGATATACAATAACATATAGTGTAATAAAGGGTTCGCCATTTAACGTTTTTTTTTTCAGCTAGTGCTTATTTCGTGAATGGTAACACTTATCTCATGTCTGATTTGACAGATAATTAGTTTTATCCTTCCGCTGAACGAATATGGTTGTGTATACGCTTGGACAACGCTGGGAAATATTGCGACATTACTTTGAAAATCATTTTAATGTTGCAGAATATGGCAAGGAGTGGCCGTTACAGTCAATGGCGATCGTTATCGGGCCATGTTGAACGAATTTTTGTTCACAAAAATTATAGAGGAGGATATTGGCAACATTTGGTTTCAACAGGACGGCGCTACGTGCCACACAGCCGAAGCTACACTCGATGTTTTGCGCCCTGTTTTTGAAAATCGCATTATCAGCCGCAGAGCTGATGTCGTTTGGCCACCTCGGAGCTGCGATTTGACACCGATGGACTATTATTTGTCGGATGCCGTCAAAGATAAGTGTTACGCCAACAAGCCAGAGACAATTGACGCTTTAAAGGACAATATTCGTGAAGCCATTGGTGAAATACAGCTGCACACAATCGATAATGTGCTTAAAAATTGGACCGATCGTGTAGGCTACTGCATGGCCAGCCGAGGCAGCAATTTGAATTAAATTATTTTCCATTATTAACCGGAAGGATTGTACTTTCAAATAAAAAAAGAAATTTGAGAAAATATTAAGTAGTTTTTTTTATAGCATTTTCAAAAAAAAATTTATTTGGCGGACCCTTTATTAAAAAAAAATGTATTTCATTTTGGATAAAACGATATCTTGACCTATTCATAGTTACACAGTCAGAAACTGCCAGTAGTACAAAAAAACAAGCACTGGCATACCACTGGCTAACCGAGAAATTGTAAGTAAACTACTGGCAAAACACTTGTTAAAGACGCTTTACCAACGTTTCAGTATTTGTTTTACAATAATTTCAGTGGTCTGCACAAAAAAATTATTGGCAACGAATTTGCTGTGACCACTATGACAACGTTGGGAAAAAGTGTTTTCTCAGTGCTATCCAGTCAGAAATTACCAATAGCTTAAAAGTCTAACTACTGGTGAAGCACTTAATTTATAAAAAAAATTACAGTCCGAAGGTTACGAGTTTGAGCCCGGTTTAAGGCCGGTTTAAGGCAAACAATTTTTTGGTGATATTTTATATTTTTTAATATTTTTTTCATATAAAAAAAATTTTTTGTTTCCGAAAAAGCTCTTTAAGGAACAATATTTTTTTTCCAACGTTGAGCAGCCAACATGGCCTCTTTGTGTAATGATGTTATCATTTTGGGATTGCGAAATTACTTGTTTCCAGCATTTGTACCACTTGCGACAGTGCCTTGCCAGCGGTGGTCTGTTTGTCTTTTTCTGACTGGGTATATGTAAAGATACATCGTTCCATACCAAAAAAATGTAGATCTTCTTTTATATAAAACTATATATTGCCGCATTTAAAATCGCATTTAAAATCTGATTTAGTCTGTCCCGAATTTAAAAATTTTGCGAACTTCGTCACGTACTCAAACAATAGGTATTATTGAGCTGTTTATAGATAAAAACTAAATTAGTTGCTACCCGCTGGCTTCTTAGTGTATTTTTAAAAATTTTGGACAATATTTTGGGAAAAACTTCCACTGGCTAAACTAAACTACTGGCAAAACACTTGTTAAAGACGCTTACCAACGTTTCAGTATTTATTTTACAATAATTTCAGTGGTCTACACAAAAAATCATTGGCGAAGAATTTGCTGTGACCACTTTCAGTGCTTTCCAGTCAGAAATTACCAATGGCTTAAAAGTCTAACTACTGGTAAAGCACTTATTTTATAAAAAATGTTACAGTCGGAAGGTTCCGAGTTCGAGCCCGGTTTCAGGCAAACATTTTTTTTTGTGATTTTTTATACTTTTTAATATTTTTTTCATATGAAATAAATTTTTTGTTTCCGGTAAAGCTCTTTAAGGAACAATATTTTTTTCCAACGTTGGCAAGTTGTTTCCATCAAATCTTATACATATGCTGACATATTTGAGGAGCCAACAGTTATCACTTACTTATGTCTTAAGCATCTACATTCTTTCTGACAGTCAGGCTGCACTGAGGGCCTTAATGGCTTATAAGGTGTCGTCTGGGTTGGTCATGGAATGCATTCAGACTCTCAATAGACTCGGGAGGGGCAACTCTCTAACCTTGGGGTGAATTCCTGGTCATGAGGGGCATGAGGGCAACGAGAGGGCAGATTATTTTGCCAACCGCGGGACCCGAAGACCGTTTATTGGTCCTGAACCATTCTGTGGTCAGCGCCAGGCTAAGAGATTGATCTCTTTTTCCAGTAGGGAATCGAGGAGACTCTTGTCGCTTGAAAGGGGGGGGGGGGGGGTTTGAGGACCCTGGCGCGTATTTAACTGGACACTGTAATCTCAGATACCATCTGCACAGGAAGGATCAATCGGACACGCATATGTGCAGGTTTTGTGAGATGGTGTCTAAGACCTCGGAGCATGTTCTCCGCGAATGTCCCAGGCTTTGTGATAGGAGACTTAGTTTTCTAGGTGATCGCTTCATTTCGCCTTCCGACATCGCGAATATTTTGCCTAATAGGATAATTGGCTTTATAGGTAGCTTGAATCTGTAGGTAACTTTAGGCAGCACAAAAGACCTACATTGGTCGCGGTGCATAGTGCCTTCTGATCTAATCTAATCTACCAAGTATTATATATCTCGTTAGCTCAGTGGTTAGAGCCGTCGGTTGCAAATGTGGCGGCCAGGTTTCGAATCCCAGCGGGTCCTAACCATTTTTTTTAATTTTATTTTGAAAAACCTATTTTTAGACCACCAATTTCATGGTTTTACCAACTTACCAATTACATACAAAACTGATACAATCTAATACAATTCTATCGGGACATAATTCGGATAAAATTGTACTGGAGATTTTTTTTGTATTAATTCTTCATTTACATAACCGAGCCCTTAGGGCCAATATTAAAATTATTAAAGCTACTAATTATCTCTGACGTCGCGACGTATACAATTTGTTGACGTATTAAACGCGTCAAACAGAATCAGGGCATTAATTTCTAAGAAATTTCTTTTTCTTTTATAATTTTTTTTTATAAAAAAATATATATAGCCAATTATTTTAAATATGCACTTTCTTAAACCACTGTATAAAACATTAAAGTCGAACAGGAAATTTTTTTGGCTTAATAACTTTTTGGCACGTGATCATCGATTTGGTACATCCTTGTTCATCCATTCGTTAGTTTATTATTGTGCATCCCTGCTTTAATTTATTATTGTTTGTTGAAGTCAATCCTAGTCTAAATATTTGAATCATTTTACTAAATATTTGAATCGCTTTCAATTCATTAAAAGTGTAGTATTTTTTTCAAAATTACTTGTGAAAGCTACGTTTCCATTAAACGTGGATTGGTAAAACATGTGTTTTGGTAAGAAAAAGTGATTTGCATGTGTTTTGCAATAAACTATGTTTTGAACATGTTTCCCATAATTTTTTTTTCACCAAAAAAACATATTTTGCCCAAGGTATTATAAATCCCATTTTCACTGCCAACTTGTTTTCCCCCCATTATCATCATTATTATTAAAGCCTGATCATCATACCATTAAATTACTTTTGTTAGTTGAACTTGCATTTTGTGCAAATATTCTGTTGAAATGTAAAAAATCAACAAAAGAAGTTTGTATGCTCATGAGCTGCGATGGCCACAGTGACCACTCAACCCAAATCTTTGTGTTACAAAAAAGCGTTGGCCATAAAATAATTAGCAACCCGATTAAAAAAAACTGATGTGTAGCTTTATCTTATCTAATTTAATATGACCGCATAATAAAACATATAAAATTTCATCGGTAAAATGGCCCGATTAAATTGTATCAAATTACACCTAATTGTATTATATTAGATTAATTTAGATACAGTTAGAAGGGATTTGAAACAGTTTTGTCCGAATTTTGTCTTCATCCAATTTTATTAAATTATACGTTATACTATAAGATTATATCTAATATTAATATAAAAAGGATATAATATGGTCTACATATTATTTTAAATATATAAATGTCGTATAATTAATTAAAATTTTCATAAAATCAAGAAAATTGCAAATAAATTATAAAGTGCTCTTTTTAAAATGCAGAAAATTTTCATTTGAAATTATAGGAGTTATAAATGAATTAAAGATTTCTTTTAAATTTTTAAATGATAGCGCAAATATTCAAATTAAAATTAACATTTTTGCGTTAATTAAAATAATTAATCACAATTTAATCTTAAGTTTTTGCAAATTCTAGTTCCAAATTCCAATTATCATAAATTTCATATCAATATATTAAGCTTTCTGCTGAAATTTTAAAAAGAAAAATTACAATACTCAATTACATTAGAAATTTTCTAAATTTTTAATTGCAAACCACACCAGAAAAAATGCAAGCTACGTACATTGTACGAAATATTTCGTTGTTTCGCACCACGAAAAATATCCGCTCTTTAAAATGGTGCAATTATAAAAATCATTAAAAAAAGATATTAAAGCAAAATTAAAGGCCGAATAAAAAAATAATTTTTATTTTTAATAAAAATTATATCAAACTTGTAAAAAAGGCAAAGTACAGTCTAGTTTACTCTTCCTGTTTTTGTTTATAAACAAAACAAAAAAAATAAAAAGGAGGAAAAAAAACAAAAAACCTGTATTGAATATCCACCAAAGGTGGAGCTTGCTGTTATGTGCAACAACTTTTCAATTTATTTTTCGATCAATGGTGATAATCTTTAACTTCGAGCTCATATATCAGTTCTCATGTAGTGAGTAAACTAGTTTATATGAATGTTTGATGTTTGGCATGGGATTGTTACCTCTTTCAAAACGTGTTCTGATGATGGGAACCTAGAAAATTCCCGAAATAGATCTATCAACACATTCCTGAAAGGATCAAATAATAAATTTGAAAACAAAAAAACTCTATAGATTACTTGAATAATTTTCATTTTCATTGCACAATTAAAGGTAGAAAAAAAAAACATAATTTTAATTTTTAATAAAAATAATATCAAATTAGCAATAAATATTAGGGTGAATTTCAAAAATTAGATTTTGGGATATCATCATTTTTTGGATTCTTTTTGACTAAAAAAAAAGGCACAATTTTTTTTGAAAAATTTTAACTCCTTCCCCTCCTTCAAAGCTGCCAAAAACCACGATTTTCAGGACTAGTTTCTAGTTTCTATTGAATATAATGCAAATATTACTTCACCAAACGATTCCTAACACAACATTAATAGTGTGAGCATTTGTTTTAACACTTCCAGGACGCACCAAATAGCCACAAGAGTGGGCCGAAAATTCATTTGTTTCAAAAAAATTTAAAAACAGCTTTTTTTTACACCGACAATTAAAACGTATCTCAAACTGAGAAAAATTGTGGAAAAACTATGTACTATGCTAATGGTTAAAAAGTTACTGCCAGCGTTAAAAAGTTCTAATAATAAAAAATTCAATTTTTATTAATATTTTCATTTTACGTTACTTTTCAAAATTATCTTAAACTTTATTTTTCCAAAATGTCTAGCATTTTAAATTTAGCAGAAAAAAAATCAAGACGAATTTCAGGTAAATATACTCTTTTCTGTTTAATAACGCGGTAATTAAACTATTGTTTACAAATCCTTTAGATGTTCGAACGTGTACTAATTTGGACGTCTTACGTTGTTTTATGACCATCCATTGTCTCAATAAAAAGAAAAATGTGTGTACTTCAGCTCCAAAAAATGACTTGGATTTTTGTTGGAACTTTAAGAATTTTCAAATATCAACGGGAAGTATTTTTATCCAATTTCAAGTAACGTGATAGCCACACAGTTAAGGCATATGGAATATTTGAACGAAGACAACGCTGCATTTGACATTTTTGATGAGCGAATTCCGTTTGAAGAAAAGGAAGAATTGTGTATTAAACTATAAGGAGGCGTAAGCAAAAATCAAGTCGAAGAATTGTGGTCAATAGATAAAAATTTAAATTTTGGTACAAATGACTTAATAGAAAATTGGGATTATGTCACTCCTTCTACAATGGATGAAAATACCACAGCTTTTCTTAATCTAATGCGTTCCACTGCTGAACTTCTTTTAATCAGGATTTCATTGATATCGAAGAACAGAATGAAGCTTTAAACAATGATAAAGAAGAAAATGCAACATTAACAAATAAAAATTTCGTTTTTTCAAAATCACACTTAGATTTTGTTACAACACAAAGTCTGAAAACTTTAGTTAATTTTGGAATTAATATTTCTTTCATGCGATATAATGCATTTGAGTGGCCAAGACACGAAAGTTTTGTAAATGGAATCAAAATTTCGAAAAATATAAAATCAACTACCATTTACACTGAACAATTGGTTGGACGAATATCACGATTCATGTTTATTGAAAAATAAAAACGAATTTAATAGTTTAGCTATTACCACGGTAGATAATAGTGAAAATTAAATTATTTTGATTTTTTACAAAGAATTGTCGATGTAAAAAAAATCTGTTTTTAAATTTTTTTTTAAAAAATTGGTTTTTGGCCCTCTCTTGTGGCTATTTGGTGCGTCCTGAAAGTGTTAGAAAAATTGCTCACATTATTAATTTTTTGTGTAGAATCGATTGGTGAAGTAATATTTGCATTATATTCAATAGTCTTTGCTCTATAGAAACTAGGCCCCAAAATCGCGGTTTTTGGCATCCTTGAAGGAGGGGAAGGAATTAAATTTTTTTAAAAAAATCTGTGATGATATCCCAAAAACAAACGAAAAAGGTATTTGAAAAAATCACCCTAATAAATATATATAAATTTTTTAACAAAAAATTTATTTTCCAAAATAAAATAAAATTGTTATATTTACGAACAAATATTATACGAAATTATTTCGGTATATTCCTAAAATTGCAAAAGTCTTTACTATTTTTGTTTCGTAAGCTAAAAAAATAATTTCTTATATATTACGAAAAAGGTGGCTACGACTGATTTCGTCAGTTTGGTAAAATTTTAAAAGTCGGCATTAAATTTATTTTCGTATAATGTAAGAAACTTTCTTGTATTTTACGAAAAAAGTAGCTACGAAAGTTTTTTTTTCGTAAAAAGGTGCATGGATTTTTTTCGGTGAACAATTTAATTTATAATATTTAACATGTTTAAAGCGAAATTTAAGTTTCAGTTTAAATTTGACATTAAGCACTTTAGATTCGATGTAAAACTAAATTTCAATATGATACCATATATCGCTATACGTAACATTGTATTAAACCATATAATATGATATATGAAATCATGCTAATTAATATATAAAGGGTCCGCCAAATAACTTTTTTTTTTTTGAAAAAGCTATAAAAAAACTACTGAATATTTTCTCAAATTTCTTTTTTTATTTGAAAGTACAATCCTTCCGGTTAATAATGGAAAATAATTTCATTCAAATGACTGCCTCGGCTGGTCATGCAATAGCCTACACGATCGGTCCAATTTTTAAGCACGTTATCGATTGAGTGCAGCTGTATTTCACCAATGGCTTCACGAATATTTTCCTTTAAAGCGTCAATTGTCTCTGGCTTGTTGGCGTAACACTTATCTTTGACGGCACCCCACAAATAATAGTCCAACGGTGTCAAATCGCAGCTCAAAATGAGCTTCATCTGAAAAGATGATTTTTTTGGCAAAATCGGCATCTTCTGTAAGTCGATCGCAGGCCCACTTAGCGAAGTGAAAACGCATTGGATGGTCAGTTGGCTTCAACTCCTGAACCAATTGGACTTTGTATGGCGTCATACCAAGGTCTTGATGCAAAATTCGTCTCAATGATGTCTCCGAAATGTTCAATTGTTGAGAATGACGGTGAATTGATGTTGATGGCGCTTCACGCACACTTTCCGCCCAGCGTTGTTCAAGCGTATACACAAATATATTCGTTCAGCGGAAGGATAAAACTAATTATCTGTGAAATCAGACATGTGCTAAGTGTTACCATTCACGAAATAAGCACTAGTTGAAAAAAAAACGTTAGATGGCGGACCCTTTACCATATGTAATAGGTGTTCAGAGTTGGGCACACAAGGTCACGGAACTGATCGACTTTAACGTGGTGAAGTCCAGAACCAATCCTTGCTGTTGTAACCAGCTAAGAAGACTCACAACCTCCGACCCTCTTGGGCAGGGGGACACCGGGCAATGGTATTATAACACCCGTTAAAATGCTAGCTAGTGTGAGCAACGAAGATGTCGGGCTGGAGGCTATAAGTTGGCAGCCCCAACACCAGCCTTGGATGCAGAGGGTCAATCTCCCACTTATCCGAAATTAATATGATTAATGAAACCCTGGCCCTTTGTTCCAACTAGGAATTACAGGATTATATATATATATATATATATATATAAATATATGTATGCACAGCGCATACTCTAGAGACATTTATTCGTTCCCACGCATAGTTTAGGGACATTTGCTTACTTTGGGGACTGTCCCCAAAGTTTTCGCGCCTTTTCATACATCTAGCGTTTAAGATGAGGACAATTTTTTCGATACACCGCATATTTCGGGTACAATTTTGGCCATGTCCCGAAAGTATGCGCTACGCATACATATATGTATGCGTAGCGCATCCCTAAACTATGCGGGGGAACGAATAAATGTCTCTAGACTATGCGCTGTGCATACACGTATATATATATATATATATGTATGCGCAGCGCATACTTTAGGGACACGCCCAAAATTGTCGCCGGAATATGCGGTGTATAGAAAAAATTGTCCTCATCTTAAACGCTAGATGTATGAAAAGGCGCGAAAATTTTGGGCACAGTCCCCAAAGTAAGGAAATGTCCCTAAACTATGCGGGGGAACGAATAAATGTCTCTGGACTATGCGCTGTGCATACATATATATATATATATATATATATATATATATATATATATATATATATGTATGCGTAGCGCATACTTTAGGGACATGGCCAAAATTGTCGCCGGAATATGCGGTGTATAGAAAAAATTGTCCTCATCTTAAACGCTAGATGTATGAAAAGGCGCGAAAATTTTGGGGACAGTCCCCAAAGTAAGGAAATGTCCCTAAACTATGCGGGGGAACGAATAAATGTCTCTGGACTATGCGCTGTGCATACATATAATATTATATATACATATATAATATTATATTAATAATATTATATTAAATAAGATATAATTGTATATGAACGTTTTTACTCGGGAATAGAGCTTATTTACACTCATGTATAGTGTTCGAAGTAGTAGTGTTTTGGTGAAAAACCACCAACACCACAGAAAAGAAAAACCAAAACTGTTGCAACAACAGTAGCAATCATAATAATTACATTAACAGGCATTTAGTAGGGCAATTAGCACCGGTAATGAACGAATTAAAGCCACTCTGCTTTAAGAGCTACATTTTACAATGAAAGAGTGTGTAAATTTTTAGAGTAAAGTTTTTTAAATTTTTTACTGGCATCAAATTTAAGAATCTTTAAGCACAAATGATAAACGTTATTTAAAAAAATCAAGAAATCGTCTAAACAATATACGAATTTTGGAAAAAAAAAATGTATATTTAAATCAATTATATATCAGCTACTTCAAAAGTTTTCGACATCTGTTGAAACTGACTTTAGATGACTGTTATTTCTCAAAGTTTTATGAATTGAGAGAAACGATGGACAGGGTAAGGTGGACTATACTTAAAATTTTTGACATTTTTTTTTTTTACGTTGACCCAACTCTCAGGGTATCCCCTACTAAAGCACTGCATTGTGTTGATATCAAAAAAATAGGTTGTGCGGAGGAGGAAAGAGGAAGTAGTGTTTGTGGGCATTTGACTTAAATTTAAGTTGCAGGGAAGATCTCCTCAGGGAGACGATTCCACATACGGCTAGTGCTACTGAAAAACGAATATTCTCTGTAATGCATTTTCTCATAGTTTTTAACTTTCAGATCCAAACTAATACAAAATGGAGCCATTAGCTTTGGAAAATACGTTCACTAAAAAAAGTAATTTTTATTTCGAAGTTTTTTCCATACTTTTCATAGGGTTTTTGAGTCTTAATGGAATTGAGTTTTAAGAATAGTATTTTAAAAATAGTGTAATTTCATAAAGTTTGAGGCAGAGGATTCCACCAACTTTTGCTTCACGAACCAATATATTTCATATATTTAAAATAATGCTAAAGTAATGAAACGAGTTGCCAAATAATTATTTGAAAAAATAAATTTTTGACCTTTTTTGATGGAACCTTTTTCAAAAATTCCTTCAAAATATGAAATGCCTAATCTTTTATATTTTTAGTGCTATGTTGATGAGAAAATATGAAGCGGTATTTCTCGGCTAAAAATTAGTTCATCGATTTCATGTAATTTTTGAAAGTCTGACCGATCGGGTCATGAAATTTTTAAATACACGAAGACTACAATATTATAAAACTTATTCCGTTTTCACTTGAGACATAAATACTGACTGGTTTTTATTTTAACACTGCCATACTTATAAAAATTAGAATGACTGGGTTGCCATATGACAATTTTAAAAATGTTCAAAAACCACGATATTTTTCCAAAAAAAAATTTTTTTTTATATATTTTTGACTAAATATTTGTTTACACAATTATACAAAATTTTAAAATTTTAAATCATATTTAACCGTCTAGGATTTGTACCCTGTCAAAGCCGATTTTCGATGCCACGTAACATTTTCTTGACTATTTTCAAATATTTAATTTTATTAGAAAAATTATGTTACAAAAGTTTTTACAGAATTTTGGTACGAACCAAAGCTTTTCAGAACACAAATAGTATAGTTTTTTTTTTTTAATTTTTATCCTTAAAAGTGTCAAAGTCAAAATGTGTAACAAAAAATTTAAATAGACTACATTTCATAAAACAAAAATTCGTTAAACTTGTTTTTTGACTTTTAGATTTATAGAACTTTAAATGTTTTGATGGCAGAAATAAATCAATTACAGAAAATTTATCAACAAATTCTAAATTCTGTAATAAAATTGAAATTAAACAGGCCGAAAAAAGCAGAAAGATAAAATGTCGGAAAAAAACACTTAAAAACAACAACAAAGTTTACAAATATAATATACAGTGTCGGCCAAAACTTACTGTACAAAAGTGTATTTTAAAAACTAAGGCTCGTATTCATGTCCTGTAAACGATAGTAGATAAAAGACTAGCTATTTTAAATATCATGCTTTGGTTTAAATAAATACCGTCGCTAAATAATATAACGAATATTCTAAAATAAAATTATTTGTTAATCGGCAATGAATTATTTTCAAAAATTTTAATTCTGTGAAAAAAATAAATTTATACTGAGTTTTTTGTTTATATAATACGGCTAAATTGCGATCATAATTAAAATTTTTCTAGAAACATCACATTTAAAAGGACATTTGTCAAAGGATTTTATAAAAATACGTATATGGGATAACGACGAATATACATATTTTTATAGTTATTCCATGACATTTACAGTGATACCAATATTTGACAATTCTCTAAGAAACTAAAGGGGTTAGAGTATGAATACTTAAACTAGTTTTAAAATCCTGTATATCGATATATGCTATACCAAGGTATATTTTTGTATATGATTAATACAAAGTGGGCAAACTTCGACTGACTGCTTTGAAATGCTTATTTAGCAGTGCATCAGTGACAATTACATCCTCTTAGATGCACGGTTTATTGTGGAATTATGGCTGATAGAGTCATATTTTTTTTATCGGAATTGAAGCTGAAGAACCAGAAACCGTCTTCGGGGCGGTATATCGGACCATGTACAAAAAATTTTGTGCGTCCGGTAGTTCTCAACAATAATGACATGTGGTTCCAGCAAGATGAAGCTACAGCTCATACCACGAGAGACACAATGGCGATTCTGCGAGTACCATAAAAAAGTTATAAGCATTTCAAATCAATCAATCAATTACATCCTCTCAGATGCACGGTTTATTGTGGAATTATGGCTGATAGAGTTCTCTGTTCATATTTTTTTTTTTTACAAAAGAGAAGCAACACTCAGGAAATTCTTCCTATTAATTAATGTGTTGCTTTCTTTGGAAAGGGGATAGTGGAGAGATGAAAGGTGGTGAAAGATGAAGGGCTTCAAACATGGCAACACTGCAATTGCGCGAGATGATAAGGCTTAGAACAGTTGTTGCTCGCCACCTGATGTAGAGTTGGCGAATTTATTGAAGCTTTTTGTTTCATAGCCCTGATTCATTATTTTACTTCGGTGGGGTTAAGTGCTATGGGAACACCGAAGGAATTGAAGCTGAAGAACCAGAAACCGTCTTCGGGGCGGTATATCTGACGATGTACAAACATTTTTGTGCGTCCGGTAGTTCTCAACAATAATGACATGTGGTTCCAGCAAGATGAAGCTACAGCTCATACTACGAGAGACACAATGGCGATTCTGCGAGTACCATAAAAAAGTTATAAGCATTTAAAATCAATCAGTCTGTTAATGTCAAAGAACCTTTGACATTAAATACGATTGGGAAAACCTGAATTCCTTAAAACGTTTTGCAACTCGATACTGAATCGTACAAGAGATACAAAGTATCTTTCTCTTTCTAAATATTAGTCCGAAAATTAATGTCAAAGTTCCTAAAAATGTCGTGGATACTACTTCCGTCATTATCATAAAAATAACTTTTTCTTGTTACTTCTACTGTTATACTGGTTTCCAAGCAGTCCATTGCCCCTCGCTCCACCATATTTCATAAAAACACAGTCGAAGTTGACTCACCCTGTATTAGATTTAAGTGTTTGCTTTTTAGCCAAAACTATAAAATTATTAAATTTATGGTAAAAGTAAAAATCTTGTACTTTGCTTCATTTAAATTAGCTTTTTATTCAGATGCGGAAATTTATCTTAGGTATAGTAGGGAACGCAGA
The DNA here is from genome assembly GCA_021234595.1 of Delia radicum. Taxonomy (NCBI): domain Eukaryota; kingdom Metazoa; phylum Arthropoda; class Insecta; order Diptera; family Anthomyiidae; genus Delia; species Delia radicum. Next base: position 240,519,982 of record CM037851.1, on the reverse strand, counting down.
ATTTCGAAAAATATTTCAAGTATTGATATCCCTTTAATGTAAATATTTTCGGCCCGAACAATGAAATTCTGGTGTCATCATAAAGATCATTAAATATACATTACGACCCATATAAATATTTTATAAAATTTATAAGACAAATGTCCTTTTAAATGTCTTGTTTCTAGGGAAACTTTAACTATGGCAGCAATTTAGCAGTTATAATTATACAAAAAAAAATTAAAGTCCAAAATAGTCCGATAAAATGGACATTTACATTATCATTTGACTCTTATATTTCATATAAAAATGTTTTTTGTCATACAAACTTTTGTTATCCTTTATAATCCTTTATTTTAAGGCACTATTTTAAAAATGAAAACTTTTCTTATATTTAAGGACCTCTATGCAGTGTAAATGTATTTTTTTACACAGAATTACAATTTTTGAAGATAATTCATTGCCGATTCAACAAATAATTTTATTATTTAACAAAAAAATTGGTTCAGTTAGTTTTGTCGCGTCAGTGTCTGAGATAGCGATATTTATTTCCTAAAATATTTAAAACTTACGGGATTTAAAAAACCAAAGCATGTTATTTAAAATAGTTAGCCTTTTGTCTATTGTGGATGTTACAGCTAGTTATAGTTAGTTTTGGCAGACACTGTATTTAAAGCCAAAAAAATTTTAAATAACAAAACGTTATAAACGAAAACGACAAAGATTTTTTTCTCAGGGGATGACATTTTTAAAAGAACATATTTTCCGATTTTAAAAAGATTGCACTAGGCTTCTAAATGCTTCCATATTTTCCTATTATTAAATCATTCGACCAATTTTCATTAACGCTTTGCGGTTATAGGGTATTAAAAATAATTTTAATAACTTTGCAATATAAATATTTTGTTAAAAGAAGTAAAAATAAACGCGTTGCATGTTTATTAAGTTAAATTTTTCAACGAAAGTAAGATTTAAACAAATATAACATTAACATCTTCTTTGGATGACTGAAAACAATTTAAATACGATCGTAATCATGCTAATTAAACAATGTTTTTCTTTACATTGTTTTTATTTTTTTTTTTTTTTAATTTATATTTTCTTAAAATTTAGCAAAAAAAGTAACCTTGAATTTTAATATTGCAAGACCACCGATTTTTATAATTTTTTTTTTTTTTTGAAAAAATAATTAAAATGCGATACATTTTGGTAATTATATCCAACAATAATAAAATAATGCAATCTTGCAAGGTTACTGAAATATAAATAAAATAAATATTTGAATAACTTACATAGACGTTATAATTATTCAATTAGTTTATTAACTAAAAGTGACTAACTATGACAATTGTCAATTTTGTTATCCAAATCATAGTTTTTATGATCATATTTCTATGAGTGCATTTGTTTAGTTTTTTTTCACATAATTTGATAAACAATTGTTTTAAAAAAAATTCAAACCACAATATGTATTTGTTGCATTCATCAACATTAATGTGGCATTTTGTCTAAACAAACAGTTGAGAAGTTCAAAATGCATAAATCCTGCATTTTATTTAAATTTTAAAATGTAAATTGATTCGTTTCAAATAAAATCATTGCGATGCCCTGTATAACTAAATATTCCACTGACCTATCTGTGCGGAAGTTTTGAATATGATTGCTGGTGTTCGACCACAAAATATATTTCGTCGGTATTCGGTATGCATTTCACAAGTTTATGTGTAAGATTTAAAGAAATTTTATAATCTGTCCAAAACCTAAAATCCGACCAAAAGTTGTTTTAATGCGGAACTGCTCAATTGGAAATTATTGATTATACCCATCGATTAAAAAAAAAAAATTTTGGTTTCTGTTTCAATGCATATATTCTGATGTTAGACATCGAAAACAGCAAAATATTCAATCCTAGCTTTTAAAGTCAGCTTTTTCTATTTTACGTCGTTAATAAGTTTTGAAGATTTTACAATCAGCAGTTGGCTGCACTTCAATCAAAAGCAAACTTTGATAAAAAAAACATTATTTTTCCCTTTATAAGTAGCATAAAAGAAACTAGGTTGTCCCAAAAAAAATAAAAATTTGGATTTTCTCGGAAGATCTTTCCTAATTTGGATACTCATAATGTAAAGTATTTTTGAGAATTTTATCAGATTTTTCGGAAGTGGTTTAGAGGTCGCGCAAACCGATTTTGTACCAAAAATCGAGCTTTTTGGGCTTTTTTTGAATTATTGTTGAAAATTGCTAAAAAATCGGTAATTTTTCGGCTTCTGAGTAAATATTCTTAAAGAAAATTTTCCGATCTTTAATTTTATGTGCATAAGTAATAAGTTTCGTCAGGGATTTTGCACATTTTGATACATTATATAACAGTTTTTGTAAATTTTCAACAAATATGAAAAAGAATGCTTTATAACTTTTAAAATTTGTATGAAGACTAAAAAACTAATGATGCAGTTTAAAAGATTATGAAGTTTTAAATAAATTAGCAGAAAAAAGATTATAATTTTCTCTTACCGTTCTCGAGTTATACCCTTTCAAAGCTTTGCACCCATTGTATGAAATTTTTAGTACTATAAGATTTGGGCATCCGATTTGTTGTAAACTTCAGATTATGAGATTTATTTATTGTATGTCAAAGCTTAGTTTTAAGTGTTGTCAAGTTGTGGACAGCAAAAACAGTAGCCAAAAAGCCGTTATCACTAGGTGGCACTGATATGGCTCGAACTAAAATTCATGATTTATTGGATTTAAGGCAACTACAACCCTAATTTTTGGCAGATAGTCTATAGGTTTAGAGATAACAAGTCAAAATACAATTAAAATTTTTGTAAACTGATAAGTGGAAGACGCTTGCTTGAGATTGAGATAAATTTTATGGCAGTGTCCCCGATACGCTCCTCTCAATGACCTTAGACTTTTGAAACAATTGTATGATTACAAACGCTTTAATGAAAAAGTTGCACGCGAGACTCTTTAAACCTTTCTGGGTCATCAGTGGTACCTTTCCGAGAAGTTTTTCGTTTTCGTTTTTTGATGAACATATAGATACCAAAACTTTGCGTTTAATGCTTAGAAACCTACATGAACCAAGTAACAACAACGAATTAGTGAAAGGAAATTTAACAGAAGACATGATTGAAAATAAACAATTTTTTTTTTATTTTATTAATTAATAATCATATAATTACAAATTATATACTATTACCCTAACCGAGCACTAGCTACTATGGCCTTCGGCGCGTTGTAGCGAAAACAGACCAGTGCCTCTGGTGGGAATCGAACCCACGACCCCCGCACTGATAAGCCAGCACGCTACCAACTAGCCTACCGGAGCGCACTGAAAATAAACAAATTCAGTGTTTTTTTACAAAAGCCAGCCTAACTTTTTTTGAAGCCTGCAACATTTCTACTGATTTTTTACAAACGGATCCAGAAAAATGGGAAAACAACAAATCATTTCAGGAAGCAAAACACAAAGTTCAACAATTGCAAGTTGTAAATGATGTCGCAGAACGTGGTGTGGCGTTGGCTAATAGTTATATCAATATCACAACTTCTGAAACAGACTTTCAGAGTTTACTGCAGGGGGGTAAAGCAGCATCGCAAGAACTCTAATAAATGATTTATAACAAATCTATTTTTCTTTGTTTTTAATATAATTGTTATGTATGAGTGGTAAGTAACTATTATTTTATTTGTAAAAACATTTTCTAAATCCAATTATTTAAAGTTTAAACCAATACAAACCTAGTTCACACCTTATAGTATTATACATTTCATACAATGTGTACAAAGCTTTAAAAGGGTATAACACGAGAACGGTGAGAGAAAATTCATTTTTTTTTCTGCTAATTAATTTAAAACTTAATAATCTATTAAACTGCATCATAAGTTTTTTTAGTCTTTATACAAATTTTAAAAGTTATAAAGCATTCTTTTCCATATTTGTTGAAAATTTACGAAAAACCGTTATTAAATTGTCAAAATGTGCAAAATCATTGCCGAAACTTATTATTTATGCACATAAAATTAAAGATCGGAAAATTTTCTTTAAGAATATTGACTCAGAAGCTGAAGAAATATCGATTTTTTTTTACCAATTTTCGAGCAAAATTCAAAAAAAGCCCAAAAAGCTCGATTTTTGGTAAAAAATCGATTTGCGCGACCTCTAAACCACCTCCGAAAAATCTGAAAAAAATCTCAAAAATTCTTAGCCTTATGATTATTCAAATTAAGAATGATCTCCAAAATTTTTTTTTGAATGGGACACCCTAGTGACCATACCAGTGACTGTCATTTCCCTCAGGGATATAACAACCAAGCTTACTTTTAGTTCTTAAAAATTTAACGTGTCAAATCTATAAAAACAAGAACAAAATTTCAAATTTAATTTGGACAGTGCCGTACGCCAAAATTTAATTTTCACTTTGTATGGGAGGTGGGCGTAAAAGTGGGCGGATCATTTTGATTTTTCCATTTTTTTCTTGATTCAAACAAAAAATGCCTATATACCAAGTTTAATTGACTTTCGACAACTTCTTCTATTTTTAGCAGCTCGTTCTATGAACCTCAACCAATGTGCGGCGGTTGCTCGGCGGATAAATCAGTATTTATAAACACTTTAGCAAATCACTACTCCTAATTTCGATATGTGGGTTTGTTTCATCTTGTCTTTGTTATCCATTAATTGCCCAAGCTTTTGAATATACATACGTATTTAAATACGCGTTTTCTTATCATTTATTTAGAAAATTTTAAAAAATATTTCCCCTTTCCAAATGTATCAGATCTGCCCAGAATATAAGTTAAAACTAAAAGTGAATTAAAAAAACTTTAAAATAAAAAAAAATATTTTTTAAATCGTCTTCTACAAGGTGGCGCAAAAGTAATCCTCCTATCAGAAAATGCTATAAATTTTGCGATTGGCCCCTAATGTCAGTTCTGTTTTGACATTTGTGTAGTAAACACATGCGAAATACACGTTAATAAACAATGTTACGCTACACTGCTCCAGAACGCGGAATATTGGAGACTATTTATTTGACCAATAATCGGTCGGTGACTTTGGCACAACGTGAATTTCGTCGCAGATTTCCTGGCCGTCCAACGCCTACTGGTGAAACACTGCGACGTTTAGCCGCTCGCCTCGAAGAGACTGACACAACACGAGATGCTGCCAGGCGTGGCAGACCCCGGAGTAGCAGTTCTGCAGAGAATATTGCTGCTGTAGCCGAGGATGTCATGGAAGCGCCGTCGACATCGACCAGACGACGTGCCACGCAAATGGGTATCAGTAGACGGTCTTTACAGCGAATTTTGATACAAGATTTGAAGATGTTTCCGTACAAAGTCCAGACGGTGCATCAGCTGTTAGCTGCTGACCGCCAATCGCGTGTACCATACGCTCAAGCCATCCTTAATCACCACCAAGAGGAAGATGATTTTTCATCAAAAATAATCATGAGTGATGAGGCCCATTTCCATCTTAGCAGGTACATAAATAAGCAAAATTTCCGCTTCTGGGGCACTGAAAATCCGCGTGTAACCCACGAAGAGCCATTACAGCCGCTCAAAGTCACTGTATGGTGTGCTGTTTTAGCTGGAGGAGTCATCGGACCTTTTTTCTTCGAAGGCGTCGCGGGCCAAACGGTTACTGTGAATGGTGAGCGCTACAGAGCAATGATCAACGAGTTCTTTTTGCCGCAACTTGATGAATTGGGATTGGAAAACATGTGGTTCCAACAGGACGGTGCAACGGCACACACTGCACTTGCCACAACCGATATGCTGAAGGATGCATTTCCCGGGCGCCTAATCTCCCGTTTTGGCGATTTGCACTGGCCAGCAAGATCGCCTGATTTAACCGCTCCAGACTTCTTTTTGTGGGGCTTTTTGAAGTCGCGGGTTTATGTCAACAAGCCTCAGACTCTTGAAGCTCTTAAAGACAATATCCGTCAAGAATGTGAGGACCTATCGCCGGAAGTTTTGGCCAAAGTGATGGAAAATTCCATAAAAAGGGCTCAAATGACAATCAACTGTGGCGGCGGCCATTTACATGACATCATATTCTCGACTTGATGTAAAAAAAATTAAAATACCAAATAAAAATAATCCACAAGAAGAATCAAAGTTTTTCATTTTTTTTTTAAATTACAGCCAAAAAACTTCGGAAGGTTATTTTTGCGCCACCTTGTACTAATTTTAACTTCAAAAGGGTAAATGTCACAACTTTTTTTATTTACCCACCCTAGTGTCCATGCTTTAATACATAGTTTATATATTAAAATATCAAAAATTCTCCCGTTCATATAAGTGGAACCCTAGTCAATGTGCATATGTTTCCATTGAAGTATTGTATAAACAATATAGATCTGGTTAAAATGCGTTCATAACACGATCGAATTACAACGATGTCATAATTTTATCTCATTTTGAATTCAATTTTATTAAGACAATGTACTTTGTTTTCTTCATAACCAATTATCTAAGAGTATGTATGATTTTATTAAGCAATTGTTTTCTAATTAAACATTTTTAATAACTGCATAATTTTCTCATGGTACAAATTGTTAAATACAAATTCAACAATGTGGCAAATCCAATAGATATCAACCCATCATCTCTATTTTACTGCAATACAATTTTAAATGTACACTCACAATATTTTTTCCGTAATACAATGCGTTTAAAACAATTGTATTTTTTAGTTAATTTTTGACTGTTAAAAAATTAATTGACAAAATTTGTAAAAACACTAGATCTTTTTCGTTTGTTCCAATACTCAATATAATATAACAAGTTTTTGATTTTAATAGAAATTTTTAACTGAATTTTTTAACTAATACCGAAAGTCCGTTTGTTTTTGTTTATTTGAATAATAAAATTTTATTTGGTAAAATAACTGCATATTCAATTGATACCACTTTACGGATTAACTTTTCAAATAACTGTTGAACTTTTATGAAAAAGTTCTTGTGAGTGTATATAAATCCGTCTCTGTAGTGTGATGCTCACAGGCGTAGATAGGCAGGTATGGAAATAATTTAGCATCCCCGGCCAGAAAAATATTCATTATCACTCATATTTAAATTTGTATTTTTCTTAATATCGCAATTTTTTTACTAAATGTCTTTCCCCAACAAACACAGAAAAAATTATGGGCCAAAAATATCTAATTAATCGATTGTTTGAATATCAATGGCATTTTAAACAATTTTTTTAATTGATTCAATTAAAAAATTTATTGAATTTTCTAATATATCCATACAGTGTTGACAACATGTAAACAAAATTTTGCAAACTATTTTTTTTTATTTTATTTAGATTAAATAATCAAAAAAAAGTTTTAATTATATCAATATATTATTTAATTTGTAAATAAAAAGAAAAAAAATCGCAAATGATTAACTTTTAATAAGTTGAATAGTTTACCGATTTCAAATACACGCAAAATTGTAGTTATTTCACTAGAGTTTGCAACACTCTTTTTGTTGAGATATTCGTGTACGCACGAAAACTTAACTTAAGAGGCCAATACACGACACCAGCATGAATGCACAATCAAGTGATTGTGTGGTTGAGCTTTTGAGCATACACCACACCATCATGCTGGTACAGTTTTCATTTCTTTACAAAAAGTGTGTAGATAAGGTCGTCATGGATACTACTTTGTCTCTGTTGGCATCTGGATCAAATTCTTTTAATTTCTCAACCATTTTAACATTGGCTTTTTAAATCACGATTGCAATATTCTGAACTTTTAATTTTCCATAAACACGGCATTGACTTGTATAAATCGAGGAATTCTCCCCAAAATAATTTTTCTTTTGCATTCATGGTCTTGTTTACTGCTTGAAAACTTTTAAAAACTGAGCTAATTTCACCACACACGATACATGCATGCTGGTACAATCATAAAAATATCAAACTGATTTTGATTTTGCTCAATCGGCATGTGCAATCGCACCACAACCCCACACACGGTCAGTCGGCATGCACAATCACTTGATTGCGCATGCATGCTGGTGTCGTGTATGGGCCCCTTTAGTTTCATGTTTTATCTGTGGTAATAAAAGTGCACATGTGGATTTAAATAAACCTTATCGAAAAAGGACAATTAAACTATTATTTTTGTAAATAATTAAATTTTAAATAAGTATAAGTGTCATTAAACTATCATTTTAAAGTTGTGTGTGATTTTTTTAAGAAAGCAATTCAATTACAAGAAAAAGTTCAAGACAAGACAAGCAAAGCAAACATTTTGTCTTTACTTTTATTTGTTTTCTTATAACACATTTTTATATTAAAAAGCTTTAATTTTATTTTAAATAAAATGTCAATTTAATTTACAAACCTACATTTCTTTTTTTATTTAATGGGGGGCATATAACAAAAATAAAAAATACGAGTTTTCAATTAAAACTACCATTGTTTTCTTCTCAAGTTTCAATTAAAGTTTTAATCAATTTAACTAAACTTTTTAATTGATATTATTATTATTTTAATTGAAAGAGTTTTAATAAACTGTGGGCAATTTTTTTGCAGTTAATACTATCATTTCAGTGGTACTATCATTTCAATTAAAATATTAATTGATTCAATAAAATTTTTAATTGAAACCCGTTTTTAATTTTTTCTGTGAAGATTATCATTTATAATATAGATTTCTAAAACGTTAATGTTTTTAATTTTTTTTTTTCATATATAAGTGCATCATCCATAATATCATACTGTGAAAAGGATAATTTATATTGTTTGCTTAAGTGAGCTTTTTTAAAAACAATGTAAGCCAAAGTTTAAGCTATTGTTAATTTTTTTCGAATCTGTCAACATCTTCTGGGCGGTTTTTTTTAAAGCTTAGAGTTATGAAATATAAAAAATATAAATTTTAGACTTTACGCTGAGAGATTAACTTTTTTTTTAAATATTTTGCTAAAATTACTAAAAATTTGTTAAAATGACGTTGCAGAAAAATTACTAAAATTAGCAGATTTTTTTACTAAATATTAGTAAGATAAGAATTGCAAAAATAAATCTGTTGAATCTACGAATATTAAGTTATATTTGATCTAAATTTTAGTTAAAGCAAAGTAATATATTAAGCTGGTAAAATCAGCAAAACAAAAAAAAATGCACAAATTTTAGTAGACAAAAAAAATATACTGTTATTTGCGATCTTCTAAATTTAAGGTAAATACAGCAAAAAATTTCTTGATATTACATTTTTTGTTTGCTGTTTTCAGTCTACAAGTAAATAGTAAAAGCTTTTGTTAATTTTAGCAGAGTAAATTGCTATTTTCAATTAACTAAAATTCAACTCGAATATGACTAAAGTTAACAGTTTTATTTTTTCTGTTCTTAGTTTATTAATATTTAGTAAAAAAAACTCTGCTAATTTTAGCAATTTTTTTCTGCAACGTCATTTTTTAGTAGCTTTTACTGCTATTTTTAAAGGTTTATTTCTATGAGTTTACTTCTTAGATCTGCCAAGCATCTTTGAAATATAGAATATTTCTAAACATAGGAAATAAATGAAAATTTTAGTGAAAATGATGTTCATTTGAAAAGTTAAAGCATATTCGAGTTTTAAATTAGTTAAACAATAAATTTTTGCTCTTGGCCATCATCCAAAACTTACACTCATTGAAATAAAATTGTAAAAATAACAGACAAAGCTACTAAAAATGTGTTAAAAAACGACGTTGCAGAAAAAACTGCTGAAATTAACAGATTTGTTTGCTAAATATTAGTAAGATAAGAACAGCCAACATTAAACTATTAATTTTAAAATTTGTTAGTTAAACTGGAGTTAGTTAATAGTTAGTTTTTAGTTAAATGAAAATAGCAATTTAATCTGCCAAAATCAGCAAAAACTTTTGTGAATATTTGTAGACAAAAAGTTTGTTCGCTTACGTAAAAATTTGTACAAATTTGTAAAAGTTTTTACTGGAAGGTGTTCGTTTACACAAATACTCAGTAAAAAATAGTAAGAAGAGAGAGAAAAGTGACAGGTTGATACCAAAAAGCTTACAAGTTTTTACTGGATAAATTTTTGCCAGTAAGAATTTGTAAGAATAAAAAAACTAAAACTCACAAAATATGGGAAAGTAGTGGAAATTAGATTACATATGATTTTCTAACAATTGTGAACTGTTGTGGTGTTTGTCATAGCTATCTTCTGCAATTACAATTAAATGTAAAATCGACCCCGTGTAATTGAAACTGGTTTTAAGCCACAGCAAAAATCGACCTGACTTTAGATCAAGCGGTTAAAGCGCCTGTCTAAAGTGTAGTGCGAAGTGCATGTGGCAAAGAAAGCAGGTTCAAGCCACGGTCAGGATTGCATTTAATAAATAAACATTTCATATAGATGCAATCAAACAATAAAAACCATAACAAATAATTACAGTATTGTCAAAAAGGATTACTGATGAAGGTTGTGTTACCAGAAACTGCGCAGTCTAATTCAATTAAAAATTTACAATGTAGTTATGATTTTTAGAAAAGTATGCTTAATCTTCTCTACCAGGCCTATCTCAAACAATTGAAAATATGTGCATATTAATTATAGTATTAATTGCACACTGTCTAAGAAGACGATGAATAAAATTCAAAAATCCCCAATAAAAAAAACATATGATTGAAAAAATATGCTTTTATTTTTAGTAAACAAAAACAAATATTAAATTAAATTATAATTGTTTTTGGATTTAAAGTGAAAAATATTAAATAATTAACTATGGAAGAAATTAAAAAACATTCTAAATTATTTCTGGTCGACAATTTCAATTAACGTTTATCTTTTCCACAACGACCAGTTGATTTTTTTTTAATATTTTGTATTTAAAATCAGCTGTTTTATATATGTATTTTACAAATTCTTACACACAGAGAATAATTTAGCTATTTGCCAACTGAAATTCTATTAATACCACTCAAATTCGGTTATTTTGAATTTCAGTCGGTTGGTACAACTTAACATTAGTTTGCACAACAAAGTTCGGTTAATTCAACTGAATTTTAGTTGCAACACCCAAAATATTCAGAAATCCAATGTAAATACCGTTGCACTAGCTGAATTTATTAGTTGATACCATTAAAAAGCACTTTTTAATTCGGTTGGCACTTTATTTTTCTGTGTGTACAAATTTTCCGTTCGTTTACTTTTTTGTAAATTTGTCTTACTCTCTGTAATTTTGTTACTGAGTAATTTTTACTGGAATTTACTGGGAAAGTAATCGAACGCACTTAAAAACTGCTAACAATATTGTAATATTTACAAAATTTTTGTTATATTTACCTTCAATTTATTTTTCAATAGCAGTATATACAAAAATATTCGATAAAAAATTATATACTGCTGATTTCATAAGGGAACAAAATTGAATTACTTTTAAAATTAAAAATTTTTTGTCATTATTTTTGTCTACTTATATTAAGCATTTTTTACTGTTTTAAGCATATTAATGAACTAATTTTTAGCTCGAATTTAACAGATTTGTGTTTGCTATTCTTATCTAACAAATTTTAAGTAGTTTTGGTAAAAAATTTATCAATTTTTTTTTTCTATAAGTGCTCAAAAAAGTTTACCCAGAGATGTTGACAACAGAATAGAATAAATTGAGACTGCTTAAGAAAAGAACCGAAACAAATTTAAAAACGGACCATTCTAATTAGCATATCAGTCCTTAGAAAATGTCAAAACACTTTAACATCTCGGAAATAAATCGTATATAAATTTGATTTAAAAAACTGAATTTTATTTATTGGGATATGTTTTTGATGGTTTTATATGGATTGAGTCAAATTTAATTTTGTTTAAAATTTTTTTAATTTTTATTAAACAGAATTTAATTTTAAAAAGTACATTGTTAAAAATTACATTATCAGTTTTATAATAATATTTTTGAATAAATAAATATTCAGATTTAATATATCAAATGTCAAACTAGATTTGGAACAATTTTTTAATCCTCTAGATTAATGTTTAATCAACGCATTTGTAAATATTTAGCAAATCGTTTCAATTAAAAAAAAAAAAAAATAGGTCAATATTTTTTGTGCGTGTATGAATAAGGGGTATTATAAATTCATACTTGACACTATTATCAAATAAATTAAAAAAAAAAATAATAATAACTGGAAGCTAATTAACAATATGTTGAACTTTTACTTTAACCTCTTTGATGTAAGTAAAATCAAAAAGCATGACTGTAAGTCAACGGATTTAACAACAAATTTTTTCTTTTTAATTTCTTTTAACGAAAATATTGCATTTAATTACAATTTTTCAATAAATATTTTTTTAAAATAGCTTATTTGCCTATATAAACAATTTCTATTAAAGTTTTTGCTTCTATTTGAAAAATTATACAGTATTTTTATTTTGAGATGCCAATATTAATAATTATAACAAAAGTGTTAATAACTCTTATATGCTACGAGTATTAAAAAGATGGTGCATAAAATATGCCAAGTGTAACGATATAAGAAAAATCTATTTAGTAAACTAAGGAGCAGTTTTTCAGCATAGAATTTGGCGAAAGTTTTATCTTTGACTATTTACAATATCAAGTTAAATAAATATTACAAATTTCAGAAAATTTCTACAGCTTGATGCAAAATATTTTAAATTTTCTATTTTTGTATGACATAAATAACCATTAACGGCGCAGAGCAAATTAAAAATATTAAAATTGCAATTGTTAGTTGGATTTAATTAAAGCTACAGCAATTTATAGACCTCATTTTATTTATCAAATTTTAAAATAAATATTATGACACTAAAAATATTAAAATACACACAAATTTTTTTTTTTTGTCAAATATTACAACTTAAAAAGAAAATCGCTATTATTTTGGAGAACATGAATTTTTTTACATTTACTTATTTGCGGGAAATCATATTATATATTTTAAATTCCCTAAATTAAAAGTTTTTAGAGTTGTGTCGTTCATGAACGAACTAGTTTAATTGAACGACTCACTCAATTGAACGATATGACTCGTTCACCAATATTCGATCTTGTCGTTCAATCGTTCATTTCGTTCAATAGTTCATTTCGTTCTTTTTATTCACAGAGCAATTGCATCTCTATTCAATTAAAACTGCTTGTAAGAGCAATTATTTTTTTATGAAATAGTAGTAATATTGTTTCAAATTAGGAATTATAGTCATACAAATAAAATGTTATTTACACAAAATAAATAAATTTTTGTTAGAAAAGTTGCAATTTTATAACACTTTTTGTCTATGTACAGTAAAATTTGTGAAAAAAAACTCGTAACACATGAATAGTGTGTAATAATTGTCAAATGAACGACACTGTTCACAACACGCAGATCAGTCACAAGTCAAAGGAAAAAAGAACGATTGAACGATTTGAACGAACTAGTTCACTGACTCGAATTAAACGATACTGACCGAGTCACCAAAATGAACGATTAATCCCAACTCTAAAAGTTTTATATATGGATGCATTTTTAGTTTATGAAAATTTTGTTTGCTCCATAAAATTTCAAGTCCTTAATTTGATTTTTTAGTCTTAAATATTTTAAAATATTTTGTATAAAATAAAAGAAAAATAAAATGTAAATTTTTTAAAAGTAAATCATAAGATCATAAGAGACAGAAATAAAAGGAAATAAAAATTTTGTTAAATGAGCCAATAGAGGATTAAAATACCTTTAGTTCAAGGTGCATATCATTTAAATTCCCCTAAGTTTTAATTGTTTTTAGGGCGAAAAACTAAAAGAATTTATTTTTTTGATATTTATAAAAAAATTTAAAATATTTAAAACTAAAAATTTAAAAATCCGACTGACAGGTTTGTGCGAAATTGTATGACTTTAAACACAAAAAAAGCATTTTTAAAATTGGTTAAGAATTGTGGTCTGAAATGTTATTTGCTCAAAAACTCTGCTTTTGGAAACACTGGGCGTCGTTAGGATTTACTGTAGGTACCACTAAAAATGTTCTCAAGCCATGTTTTTATAAAAAATTACGGAAAAATAATTGCATTTCAAAAAATTTTTAAAAAGCTCATAAAATGTTTGCGTTTAAAATTTATTTAAGCAATGTTTATTACAAAATTTTTAATTCTATGCTAAGTTCTTTTTTCCAAAAAAGGTAAATTTAAAATTCAATCGTTCATTTTTATTAAAATCTAATATTTTTCATTAAAACTATTAATGGAATGAATCGCTTTCTAAAACTAATTTTCGAAAGAAAGAAAATTTTAGTATTCACAGTAAGAAAAACAAAATTAATGACTGAAACAAAATTTTAATTCCTGATGATTTTTTTAATAAAAAAAGTTTAATTTTTATAAAAGTTTTAAAAAGTGAAAAGTTTTTTAATATATTTATAACTTGTATTAAAAACTTAAAATTTTCTGAAACAACTTATATTTTACATAAAGTTTTAAACATGTTGTAGCGTTTTCTCTAACAAAATGGCCTTATTTAAATGGCCTTAATCAGTTTTGTTACACTTTTTGCTCAAAAATAATTAAATAAATGGCTAAACATTTGCTAAAAATGGCTAAATGTAGTTTTTTCCGGCTAAACGTGTTCAAAAATATCTAAATATAACCAGAAAATGGATGAAGTGGCAACACTGCCTACCATACACACAAAATGTTATTCATGTCATACAAAAAAATTTTGAAAATATTTTACCTCAAAGTGTTAAACATTTTTGAAGTTCCTCATATAGATTTTTTGGAATGAAAAAGTAGTGACCTTAAATAGTTAAATAAATGAATGTTTAATGAAAGAATTGTATTCATGAAAAGTTTTAAATATTAAATGAAAATGATAAATCTATTTTTATTAATATTAGGAAAATTTTCGTTTATTTTCTAAAGAACATTTTCATACATTTTAAAAAAAAGTTTTATAGGCTGAAAATTTTCTTTGCGTAGTCATACAAAAATCTGTAATCTTTTGTTAAAACTCGTAGTAAAAAATCGGCCCCTAATTCATACATAAGGTCTGTTTCATATATATAACCAATGTACATAACTGCCAGATTTGACGATTTATCGTCATTTTGACGATTTTTGATTAAAATGACGATTTTTTTAGTAAAAAACATAAAAAAATCTTGTATTTTTATAAAAATTTACGACTTTTGTGGAAAATGTTTTGGCGAACTAATTAAAAATTGTTCGTTCAGAACGTTTAGGGAATTAATTACCCAGCAAGGAATTAATTTCTAGTAAATTTGGTGCGAAAACATTAGCATCTTTAAGTTTGTGTTTTATTCAAAAGAGCATCCTGTGAATTCAATATTAAAAAAAGAACGTATAATATCGAAAATTTTTTCATAAATTTTAAAAATGTTTAGGTTTTTTACGAGTCGAAAAAATTATCACTCACTTTAAGACATATTGTGGGATTTGTTAGTTAGTGTTTTTTAATTCATTTATTTTTTACCTTTTTTTAATTAATTTGTAAACTAAATCTTTAAAGTGATTATTAATGTAGTGTGGTCAAATTGTAAACAAATATACGTTCAGGTACACAGACTATAACGAAAGACAGGACACACATCTTAGGTAATTGTTTATGTTTCCTTTTTCTTATGGCAAAAAAAAGGTTATATATTTACACAACCATGGATGAAAGTACACTCAAAAGAATAACTTAGTAGAAAAGTTAGTAAAACATCTTGTAAATCAAGAATACTATTTTTAGGCAAATTTTTTGCTGAAATTGTGTTTTCAGCTAAAAGTTTAGTTATAAACTTTTTATACTGTTTTGAACTAATGTTTTACTAATAGTTTACTACTGTTTACTAGTTTATTTTGCTAAAAGAAATATTGCTGATAAGCACATTCATAGTGTGGACGACAACCAGATTGAAAGTTACACGCAGAATGACGTAGATGTCGCGGCATGTCAAGATGTAGTAGACTCGATGAATATAATACTAAAAAGTAAAACTCTTGTAAGACATATACAAAAAATCAACCATGGAAGTTTTTCATATCTTTTTTTTATACATAATAAAAATAAAAAAAATGACGCCAAAAATGTGTATCGTATACAAATTGCAAACAAATATACGTTCAGGTAGACAGACTAAAGCGAAAGACAAAGACACACTTCTTATGTAATTTTGTATGTTTCCTTTTTCTTATTGCATAAAACGGATTGTATATTTCATATTATTTGTTTCGTTTCTAGAAAGATGCCATCATTTAGACAACCATTGATGTAAGTAGTTGAAATATAAATTTGTTTATGTTATATATAATTATTTCTATATATTTTCAGATATTGAATTAACTCATGTCGTCAATGTGGGAGTATGAACATTTTTATATTTTGTAACGTATTGTAAATTATTTTTAAAAGAATAACAAAAAAAGTTTAAGATTTTCATCAAATAAATTAACTAAAATATAAATTTTCTACAAATTTGTTGAGTTTTTTTCAATATTCAGCAAACATTTTATTTACTTTTAGCAAGGATTTTTTAAATTTTAGTCAACTTAGTAATGGCAAAACTTTTGCTAAACCTACTAAATTGGTTGCCGACATTAGCAATTTTTTTTGCAAGCAACCTTTGACTAAAATATTGCTGACTCAGCAAAATATTTTGCTAATTTTAGCACTTGGTTTTAAAAAAATAGTAAAATGTTTTGCTGAAATCAGCAATAAAAATTAGTAACAAAATACAGTAATTTGTAAAATGAGAATAGCAAAAATTGTTACTAAAAACATATATTTCACTAAAAATTAGTACAAAAATAGTAAAGTGAAATTGTAAACCTTTTACAGATTTTTCTACTAGATTAGATTAGATTATAGTGGCACTATGCACCGCGACCAGAAATTGGTATTTTGTGCTGCCAGCGAATACACCCTATAGGTTCAGGCTCCCTACGAAGCCAATTATCCTACCAGGTGAACAGATCCAAACGTCCGATGGCGTTACTATTCGATCACCAAAATAACGCACCCTCCTGTCGGAGAGCCTCGGACTTTTGCAGAGAACATGCTCAGAGGTCTCGGGTTCCAATTCACAAAACCTGCACGTATCCGTAGAGGATCGTCCCATCTTGTACAATTGATACCTAAGGCCACAATGTCCTGTGAGGTAACCCGTTACGGTCCTTAGTTCGCCCCTCGTCATAGACAAGAGTTTCCGCGATCTCTCCCCAGAGGGAGATATAAACAGCCTCGCCTGTTGCTGCCCAGGCGATCTGGCCCAATAGGCCCCAAACTCCGACTCCCTCCATCTTCTGAGCTTCTCTCTGACATACCCATTGGGTACGCCACAGAAGGGTTCCGGGCCAATTTTTCTACTAACTTTTTTGCCTGAGTGTAGGGTTTTTGAAAAATCCTTTTCCATGACATAGTTCTTACAGTTTAGAGATTTTGAAAAAGAGTATGTAACCAACAAAAACAAAAAATTTCACCATCTGTCAAAATTAAAATAACTTGATTATGTTAAATTTTATAGAGCTGCACAGTATAACTTCATATATGGGTTATAAATATGAAACGGACTTTATGATATTTTGTTTGTTGAAACATTATGGACTTACAACAAACTTTAAATGAAAACCATAGTAGCGCGACGGACTAATTTTTTGTCTTTCAGATTTAGTTTTTTTTTTCAAATTGCTATGGTTACATATACATATACATATGTATTTTGCTTTTGTTTTAAATAACTTTACACAGGTCTATTTAGTAAATTTTATTACAAATACAAGTGGCACTATGACGTTGAACTTGAATCAATAGTACAAAAGAATTCAATGGTGTTTGAAATGGTTACAATCCACATGCTACTAATCATAAGGGTAACTAGGGTATCTATAGATATGGCATCTAAATTCATGCATCAAAACACTACTGCCGGAAGTTTAAGGCAGCAATTTAGCTTAAAAAAAATACGTATACGTATGAGCAACATACGCATTGAAAGCATTTATCTAAAAAAGTACATGTGTGTTTGCGCCTGCGTGTTTAAATTTTAAGAATTTTAAAATTCATTGATAAAATGTTCAACAGATTTTCTGTTAAAATATAAACCTAAACATTTTATTTATTTGGGTAAATGTGTTTTGTTTGTTTGTCACGCTGTGTTGCTTCTTAATTTGTGCAATAACTTCTTTAACAAGTGCAGCAACATTTGATTTATTTTCATTAACTTCCGATTTTTTTTCTATTTTTTGTTTTAATAAAAGATTTTGTTTGTCGTTTTTTTTTTAATAAGAAATAATAAAGTGTTTACAAGAAAATAATTATTTTCACTTTTAAATTACTAAAGTGTTTAAAACGCGATTGAAAATACAGAAAAAAATGTAATATGATATAAAGTTAAAGAAAGTGTTTAATTAAATTATTGCAACATATTAAGTACAATGTTGAGAACGATATTTTGAGTAGATTCTACTGTAAAACTTTTTTGAGTGCACTAAATAATAAAAAATATGAACTAAAAATCAGAAAAATATTCACTTAAAATTTGTGGATTTTTATATTTGGATTTATTACTCGATAGAGTTGCTTTAAAAATGTAATCCAATATATATGTCTTACAAATGACTAGTAGTTGATATGTTAAGGATTATAAATAGTTTATTTTGTTTATTTTTTATTAAATCTAAATATTATTTTTTACAAAATATGTAAGAATATCCCAGCAAAAAATATTTTCGATTTGGTAAGCAGTAACTTCTTTTCAGTGATTCCAAAGAAGCGCTTCGCTGTCATGCATGCAATGAAGCAATTCTGGAAGGCATTATATTGTGCTTCCCTGAAGGCATTCTTTGGAAGCAGTAAAGAAGGCATGAAAAGAAGCAGTGAAGAAGGCATGCAATGAAGCAGTAAAGAAGGCCTTCTATGAAGCACTTCTGGAATTCATTATATTGTGCTTCCCTGAAGGCATTCTTTTGAAGCAGTAAAGAAGGCATGGAAATAAGCAGTGAAGAAGGCATGCACTGAAGCAGTAAAGAAGGCCTTCTATGAAGCAATTCTGGAAGGCATTATATTGCGCTTCTCACCTGCTTAAAAGAGACCTACCAAGTGGGACATCGCGAACAAAAATCATGCCTTCTGGAAGTCCTTCAGCAAGCTCTTCGGGTTCAAAGAAGGCCTTAAACAAGCGCTTCTTGGAAGCACTATTTTTTGCTGGGATGCAATTAATTTGAAAATATGCAAAATATGTAACAAAAAATGCCAAAATATACATTAAAATATGCATTTATAGCATAACATGCATTTATACATACAGAGAAATATAGTGCCAACCGAATTGAGAAGTGTATTTTAATGGTAACAACTTATAAATTCAGTTAGTACAACGATATTAACATTAGATTTCTAAATATTTTTGGTGTTTCAAATAAACTTCAGTTGAATTAACCGAACTTCGTTGTAAAAATTAGTGTTAAATTGTGCAACCGACTGAAATTCGTAGTAAAAGAATTTGGGTCGTAGTGACCGAATTTGAGTTGGCAAATAGCAAAATTTTTCTCTGTGTATAACTAAATAAGCAAACATATGCAAAAACAAATCAGTCAAAATTAATTTTGGTCTGCTGACTACAAAAATGTATTTGCGTTAAAGTCGCTGCCTGGTTATGACAATTCAAACATTATACATTTCTTACACATTCGTTAAAAACACCCAACTTTAAGCGCAGCGATTTAACGCAAACTATAACAAATTATGGAAAAATAAAAAATATGTAAACTTCATAATTACCACACTCAGGGAACTTTAAAAAATTGTAATTGTTTGGTTTGTAATACAGTTTCTTTATTTTTAATGTAAATGTCAGTTATTTTTAGAACAAATTTAACTTTTTTCATTTATAAAAACAAACCACATCAAATGACTTTTTCATGATTTTACATTATTTTTACAGTCGTTTTTTGTTCTTTTAAAAAAAATTAATGTTTGTTTACAATTGTTAGTAATTTTTTTAACAGTAAAAACAAATGATAAATATTAGTTAAACTTAATAAAATGTTAGCCGTCCTTTCTTCAAGTGAAATTTCATTTGTTTTTTACTACACTCAGCGAACTTATGCTTTAAAAATATGTAGTTGTTTGGGTTGTAATACAGTTTCATTATTTTTAATGTAAATGTAAGTCATTTGTAGAACAAAAAAAATTTGGACTAACCTTGTAGTTCATTTAAAAAAAAACAACTCACATCAAATGACTGTTTTATGATTTTACATTCATTTTGTACAGTTGTTTTTTGTTAATTAAAAAAATAAAAATAAATAAATGTTTGTTTATTTTTTACTACCATGTGGTTCATTTTTACTACAATTGTTAGTCATTTTTTGAACATTAAAAAACAAATGACAATGTTAGTTGAATTTAATGAAATGTAAGTCGTCCTTTTATTAAATGAAATTTCATTTGTTTTTGACTACAATTTCTGTCGTCTTTACCAACATAATATCCTAAGTGTACAATTCTCGCATCTACATTCTTTCTGACAGTCAGGCTGCACTGAGGGCCTAAATGGCTTATAAGATGTCGTCCGGGTTGGTCATGGAATGCATTCAGACTCTCAATAGGCTAGGTAGGGGCAACTCTCTAACCTTGGGGTGGATTCCTGGTCATGAGGGGCATGAGGGCATGAGAATATAAATACCAAGTTCAATGAAATTTTAAAGACCATTTTCTGAAAGGTGTGTCGAAAGTTATTAAAAGTTCCCTATATGCTTTTTTTTTGTTTTAAAATTTAAAAGTAATTGTTATATTCGGTCCCTGGTTTAAACATTACTTACCCCTGTGGTTGAAAAATAATATCCTTTATTGTAATTTATCCATAAGATTGCAAAAAATATGCAAAAAGGGGATGAACTTGCTTTAGAAAACAATCCTTTTAAAGGACTTTCTTACACACTCTTTTATTTTTTATAACTTTTACATATGCACAGTATATACATATAAGGTGATATTTTGTCAACTGGAACACATTTCTTTGCACACATCAACAATTCTTTGGGTGATCGTTACTTTTTACGTTTTGAAGAAGTCAAGAACCCCCCACACACAACAGAGACAAAAATAAAAAGAAGTTACCAAAAATTACATGGAAGTGAAAGAATTTTAAAATGCACCAAGGCGTGACTATTACAAATGAACTTTATAGGTACTCTGCGTGCCGTCTCACTTATTTTAGGGGTTTTGAAAATAAACACCAAATCGTCTAAAGGTGTTCTTTATTTTATTTCTTAAGACAACACTTTAATGATTTGGAACGTGCCAAAAGACATACAACACGCACATTTTTGTTTTTTAATTTTTTTTATAACATGATTAACATTTACATTTAACAATTTTGCTTGTAGTAAATATAAAGAACAATCACGATTTTGATAACATTTTTAGTCCGGATTTATTATTAAAATTTATAAAAAATCACGATTATTTTTAAAACAATTTAATTTAATTTTAATAAAAATTCGTTTTATTTTTAAAATTGTTTGCTTGTTATATTTTTTAATTATAATTTGTTTAATGTTTTTATTAATAACAAATGTATTACAATAAATTAGCTTAATACATATTTTGAATCAATTTTTTAAAATGTTTGTCAGTTTTGAAATTCCCGCACATCGTTAAGTTTTTCAATGTTGTTGCCAAAAAGTCAACCGTTAAGTTTTAAGTCGTGTTAACAACTAAATTTTCAAAACTGTTCGAATCATGAGTAGACCATCGAAATGAAAACTTTATTAAACCTAGAGTGGTAAAGCATACATAATACATACATTTCTTTGCACTCGTGAACAATACTTTAAAGGTACGTGCCATCAAAATATGTATGGAATTGAAACATTCATCATTTAGCACAGAGACTTGCAATAACTAAATATTATGACACTATAAAATACCCTACATTTTGGGGACGTGAGAAAATTTTGACTCATACTCACCGCAAACCGTTTAAATACCGATACAGTAATTTCTAAAGCACTCAAAAAAGTGTTACTGTTATTACATGATAGTTGTTTATGTTGTAATCAGTAGTTGTTGTTTTTAAATGCAATTACAGTTGTTTTTTATGAAATAATACAAACCTACTATTATGACAGTTATATAAAAAACAACTGAAGAAAAATACAGCATTATTGTAACAATTGTTTAAAGCAGTTATTTTATTATTTTAGCAAACAACTACAAAAACAGTAATTTTGCAGTAAACAGTTAACGTTTGTTAGTTATTTATAGAGATGGACACGTGAGTCACGCGTGAGTGTGAGTAAAATCCAATTTTACTCACTTGAAAGTTGAAAAGGTTTTAAAAGATTGAAAATTTTAATTATTATTAAAAAATTAATAATACAAAGAAAGTATATATTTTTAGAAATATCAGGTAATTTTCTGTTAAATATCGTTCAAAAATTTAAAATCGGATAAAAAATTACTGAGTTACAAATAATCTTTTACCGTTACCTCCGTTACCTACCGTGAGGGTATATTGCAACTTCTCAAACCGGTTTTGTAATGCACTCAGATAGACTTACAACCTACACTAGGTAAAATCTAATTTTACTCACGTGAACGTGAGTGAGTGTGAGTACGCCAGTGAAATCAATTTACTCAAAAACACACTGATCTTCATAATATTGTTGTTTTAAAAGAAGATTCGCAAAAACACAAAAATAACAACTTTTCGAACAAAAAAAGTATTTGTGAGTAGAAAAACTACGAGATATTTTATCTTCGAGTATGCACAGAAAACTGCGTCGATACAAACCACAATATTGACAGAAAGAATTTTTTTCTGCTACCTTATGCAAAAATTGTATAAACAATGTCCATCTTGGGGCCATGTCCTTCTTGGGGTCCTTGTCGCTACAAAAAAATTTGTATTTCCTACATCCTACTTAAAATACAAAGTCAAAATTACATACGATATTCCTGTTATGACTACATACTTTATTATTTCGGGTTTTAACTATATTTTACAGAATTTTAGAAAAAATTTTCTTTCTATGATAAGGATCGCAAAAAATTGTATTATTACAAAATAATTAGAAAAGTGGCATTTAATGGAAAATGCCAAAACAGTCTTTCTCTATTGATAACATTTTATTTTTCAAGAGCTCTTAGATTCCTCCAAAACTAAACCCCACTATTCTAATTTATGTTTCATTCAAATATCGAACGATGCTTTTAATCATTTTCAACAAAGACTTTATAAACCAATGCCGTCAACTTTGATAAATATTAAAAAAAGCAGTTCTTTTCCCTTTAATTACGTTTTCCATTAAGTGATTTTTCGAATAATGCCTTAACCGGTTAACCGCCTAGGTCGAATAATTGGAAATACTAGTTTTTATGCATTGGAAATATAAGGTGGCGCAAAAGTAATCCTCCTATCAGAAAATGATATACATAATAAATACATAATAAAAAAAAACATCGGATGGTTATTTTTGCGCCACCTTATACAATACAATTTTCTAATTATTATTTGCAAACTATGAATATAACAATAGAAAAAAATATAAACTCAACGAGAAATTTTAAAAGTTCGGAATAATCTTTGATTTTAAAATAATTCACAAAAATTAACAGTTTACTGCAAAATTACTGTTTTGTTAGTTGCTTATTAAAATACTAAAATAACTGCGTTAAATAACTGTTGCAAACAACTGTTGCAAATGTACAGTAATTTTCTTCAGTTTTGTATTATTATTAATTTATAGAAAACCAACTCGAATTGCAGTTAAAAAAGCTACTACTGATTACTACACAAACAACTGGTATGTATTAACTCTAAAATTTGTTTGAGTGCATGTTTCCAATATCAAAAAATTTACATAAATATGAATTGGTCTTTTCGGTCGATTGTAGGGTGCTTGCTCACATATGAAGAGCACAATTTAAGCAACTCTTTTGTTTTCAACTGCAAAGAGCTTAAGTGCAACCATGTGTAAATAAGCCTGCATTAGCATTCCAGAATATAACACTTTTATGACAAAACTTAAGCCAAGTTCAATTATATTATTATTTACAAAATACCGGCAACCACCAATAAAGAGTTTTATTTACTTTTGGTCTAACATGTAAAACATTTTCGTTATAACAACTCCCCAATACTCATATGTTATATTGAATAACATCATATATGAGAAATGTGATCAATTATGCACTTGTATGTTTAGAACGGAAGTGGGTAGGTATGTATGTTAAAAACGGAAATAAAAGTTATGCAAGAGATTTTAAAATATTTTTGGAATTTTAATATCTTTTAAATGCAACCAGCTCTGGACAACATTTAATATCTGAATTATTTTACAAACAGGTTTTAATAACAAATACATTACAATTCAAATTATTGATATTAATTAAAAAAATAATAATAAAACAGTTTTGTCACGCAATTAAAATATACCAAAATTGTAAATTTGTTAAAATTGTTAAACTCTAGAGTTCATGTTTTGCTAACCCCTATAACTATTGTTCCATATGAGAGCTTTGCATAAATTAGAACATTTGCCATATTTTTGTCATAACGCGCGTCATGTTAATATTCCAAACTTAAGGTCATTGTATGCTAAAAACAATAAACCATTATTTCTAGTTATTAGGTAACAATTTCTACAGTTGGATAATTAATTTTAACATGTGGTGTAATTGTTAAGAAATTCTTAAATCTCCAAAATTTGAATCATTAATACTATTTCAACTTTTATAGAATGAAAATATTTTTTCTTGCAATGTAAATATTACTATTAGTAAGGCCTCTGTAGCCAGTTCCTCCCCTTTGTATTATTAATCTGTAAATTTAATATACCATTAATAAATAAAAAATAAAAAAAATATCTACACTCAGGAAATTAAGAAGTTACAAAGAGCTACGACAACAAAAAATATTATCTGTATTTGCGCCAGCAGAATTTCTGAGGAATTTCTGAATTTCAATGATGTTGAGAATTACAGTCTGCTAAATTTAGGTGACCTAAATTTTAGAAGAACTGAATTTGAGTTGACAGATGTTGTTAAATTAACTTTGGCTAAATCAACAGAATTTTTTAGCAGAATCAACTGAAAGTTTCGGCTAAAAATGTCTTTCTGGATCTTACAAGAGGCAGATTCAAATTTTTTTTTAGTTACGATTTTTAGTCCATTTTGCTCTTTATCGCTTAGAGTCCGAGATATAACCTATTTAAGGATTATTAAGTAAAAAATATGAGAAAAGACACAAAAAATAATGATTTAAAGCAATTGTGGTTTAAATTTACTAGAAACAATTTTTAAATTTAAGAGTCACGAATTACTAAATTTTAGGTTGAAAAATTAGTTCAAATACGGAAGAAATTTGTTCTTGAGGTAAAATAAGGCAACTAATAATTTTAGTTAAATTATTGATTTAAACGATAAATTAGTTCAACTGAATTTGATTCCGTTTAATAGATTTTAGAACTAACTTTTTTTATGAGTGTAGAAATTACTAAAAAGTTACAGTTAAAATTACTACAAATGTAGTCAAAAAGGCGATGACTGTATTTGTCATAAAAATTACTAACCATGTAGTCATATTTAACTATTGATAAGACAACCACAATGGTACACAGAAAAAATAATGGGCCAAAAATATCTAATTAATCGATTGTTTGAATATCAATGGCAATTTAAACAATTTTTTTAATTGATTCAATTAAAAAATTTATTGAATTTTCTAATATATCCATACAGTGTTGACAACATGTAAACAAAATTTTTAAAAATTTCGCAAACTATTTTTTTTTTAATTTTATTTAGATTAAATAATCAAACAAAGGTTTAATTACATCAATATATTTTTTAATTTGTAAATAAAAAGAAAAAAAATCGCAAATGATTAACTTTTAATAAGTTGAATAGTTTACCGATTTCAAATACACGCAAAATCGTAGTTATTTCACTAGAGTTTGCAACACTCTTTTTGTTGAGATATTCGTGTACACAGAAAAAACTAAAAACGGGTTTCAATTAAAAATGTTATTGGATCAATTAATATTTTAATTGATTTTGCACCTACCACTGAAATAATAGTATTAACTAAAAAAATTTACAGACAGTTTATTAAAACTCTTTCAATTAAAATAATAATAATATCAATTAAAAGAGTTATTGTTTTTCTTTACAACCTCAATTAAAAAGTTTAGTTAAATTGATTAAAACTTTAATTGAAACTTGAGAAGAAAACAATGGTAGTTTTAATTGAAAACTCGTATTTTTTATTTTTGTTATATGCCCCCCATTAAATAAAAAAAGAAATGTAGGTTTGTAAATTAAATTGACATTTTATTTATAATAAAATTAAAGCTTTTTAATATAAAAATGTATTATAAGAAAACAATTAAGAGTAAAGACAAACATTTTGTTTTGCTTGTCTTGAAATTTTTCTTGTAATTGAATTGCTTTCTTAAAAAAATCACACACAACTTTAAAATGATAGTTAATTGACACTTATACTTGTTGAAAATTTAATTATTTACAAAAATAATAGTTTAATTGTCCTTTTTCGATAAGGTTTATTTAAATCCACATGTGCACTTTTATTACCACAGATAAAACACGAAACTAAATTAAGTTTTTAAAAATATAATAAAACAAAATATTTTTTTCTTATAACAACAAAAATAAAAAACTGTATTTTCTACATCCTATTTAAAATGCAAAATCAAAATTCCTAACGTTACTCCAGTCATGACATTTTTATGCATTGGAGATGCAATAAGAACAAATGTTACCTAAACTCGACATAATCTTCTATTATTAAATAACTAACAAAAATTTAAGAATTATTGCAAAATTACAGTTTTGGTAGTTGTTTATTAAAATACTAAAATGACTACTCAAAACAAATGTTACTGAAGTACATAAATTTTGGCTAGTTATTTTTTGAAATGACTGTCTAAATTAGTCGTTTTTCATTCTCTCATAGAAAAATTACTATAATAGCAGTTATAAATACTACTACTGTTTATTACCCGAATGACCTACATGTAGTTACTATAAGAATATTCTGAGAGTACAAATGTAATTGAAAACGAGATGACTACATTTTTTATGAAAATGACTAAAAACTTGTAGTATTGTAAAAATTGCGTTGACTGTTAAAAAAATAACTGCAATTTTAGCAAAAATATCTGTCAAAACAATAAAAAAAAATAACTATTTCAACACTCAAAAACTGTTACTACATGACAGTTGTTTGTGTAGTAAACAGTAACAGTTGTTTTTAACTGTGCTTAGAGGTTTTTTGTATGAAATAATAAAAAAAAAAAAAATAACGACAGTTATTTATTAAAACAACTGAAGAAAATTACTGTATTTTTTAACAGTTGTTTTAAGCAGTTATTTTAGTATTGTAGTAAACCTCCAACAAAACAGTAATTTTGCAGTCAACAGTTAATTTTTGTTAGTTATTTAATAAAACTATAAGATTATATCGAAGTTTTTAGAATTCTCGTTTATATTTGTTATTATTAGGGCTCGGAAGTTAATGCATTTAGATTAGTTTTTTATGTACTTAAAATATGTATTTTAAATCGTAAAATATGGACTTAAAATTTAAAAATATGAGTTTATTATTAATTTTTTTAGCGTTTTCAATATTATTTGCGCAATTTCAGTCATTTTTGTTTTGAAAAATGATTTAAAAATTACGAATAAACATCGTCAGAAAGTTAGTAAATGCATTTTCTTGATATTTTTCTTTTCGTGATAAAAAAATTATATGTACAAATTTGAAAATATTTTTAGTAAAACATATAGTTGGTAAATACTAACCCTAAAATACCGATAACTATTCAATACTTTTTCAAGAAACTATTTTTAACCTTAGAAAAACACTAACGAAATAACTTAAAATACCGATAACCCCAAAACACCCTAACAAAGTAACTTAAAATACCATTAACCTTAACCCTAACGAAATAATTCTAAAATATCGATAACCTTAAAATGTCTTTACGAAATACATAATTATTTTTCTCTCAAAACATTATTATTTTAAAATATAAAAAAAAATCATAAAGGTCAATTTTGTTAATCGTAAATACATACATACAAACATACATATCGTCCATGAGCATTGAAAAATTATTATTTTTTGACCTCATGTCATCGGACTTTCTTCATATTGTGAACAGGAAGACTCTATAAAGCAATATAGACATTCCCGTTTAAAGATCTTTAGAATTTTAAAAACGCTCGATTTTATTCCCGTTTTTTATTTTTTAAACATTTGTAAAAATTTTAAAACTAGTTAACTTTGATGACCTACAGTTTCTAAACTGGCTGCAAATAAAAATCTTCTGAAATCTTCGATTGTCTACTTTTACGATCTGTAATCCAAAAATAACCTATTCTTTCTAAAAATGCATTTTTACTGTTTTTGCAATGCATTTAGCACATTTTATTTTAGGTGTGCTAGATATTGCTGCTATCTGTAAAATATCGTTAACCCTAAAATAACCTAACAAAATAACGTAAAATAACATTAAGCCCAAAATAGCCTAACTAAGTAATTTAAAATAACATCAACCTTAAAATAACATAACGCTATAACTTAAAATATCGATAACCTTAAAATACCCTAACAAAATACTCACAAAATGCCGTTATACAATACCGATAACCGAATGAAACGGTTGCCAACCCTGGTAAAACATGCATATTAATGGAAAATATGCAAAAAATGCATTTATAGCTAAATATGCAACAAAAAAATGCCAAAATATATTTTAGGATACTATGCATTTACACACAGAAAAAACATTAGAAAATCAAGTACAGACAACATTAAATTAAATAGAAACAGCTTTGATATCAAACAAAGTTTATTTTCTATTTACTTTAAATATGTTTCTACTTACTTTTAAAAAGCGTTAATGACATCTATAATGTTGAAATAATAATTTATTTTAATTAATCCTAATCAATCAAAAACTCGATTACCATTTTTTTGTTGATACGCTATTTTGCATAATAGGTCGTCGTATGAATATTGGTGATAGACTATAGACCATTTCTGGCAAAATTGAGTTAGGAATTGAGTATATATGATTAATGTGTCCTCTTTCTAAATCTTTAATCCGTTTTTATATACCTCGTATCAATTAGGAGATATCCAGCCCCATATGTGCTGCGTATCCCTATTTTTACAAATTTCTTAACATTGGTATAGTGTATTGACCACTTTTTGGCCAATGAGTCAAACTTTCTATAGAAAAATAAAAACATTATTCGTCAATCTTGGTTTGACACATTTGACATAAGCAACGCATATAAAACAAAAATCAATAAAAAAGTTTAAGCATTGGTTTGCACTATGACAACCTAGTTTTATAATGGTTAAAAGAAAAAAACTTTTGACCTACTTGAAAGAAAAACAATAAAATTGTGATAAAAACGGCTTATAGGCCATATAATAAAATTTTTTTTTTTTAAAAATTGTTAATAACCCTGGATACTCAGTGCAAAAAGGCGTAAAAATTAACAATATTGTTTATAATAAATGCAGCTATAGATATAGCAAACAAAAAGGAAAACCTATCTTGTAGAAATTTAATAATTTTGTTGTAAACTTTCTTTATCGTTTTTCTCGCAAAAATGTTTTTGGTCGGTGCGGCTCTCCAATAATCAATCGACGAGGTGACGATATGTGACTCCATATACCCAAAGAAAGGCTATGAAACATATAAAAATGGTGTATCTAATCCATTTTAAAGACCGACTCTACAAAATTTTGCACTCCTAAGTTAAAAAATAACGATTTTACAACCAACATTCAAAATAACGTATCATCAAGTGCATAGTTTTTATAAGCCAAAATAACGTATCATCACACTTGTATATGTATAAGAAATTAAAACAATAGTACACACTACTCACACTACTCACACTCAGAGTAAAGAGCATCTTATTATGGTAGTTTAAGAGCGTCATGCTATGATTACAATGTCTTACAATCATAATATGATCGTAGCAATCACATTATTATTCTAAATGACGATGAACTCGTCTTCCGTAATTATAATATGATCAGCCAAAATCATGTGTATGATCATAATATGATCATTTCAATCATGTTCAATCATATTTTTTCTCTGCGTGCAGTTGAATGTTTCATAATCATTTTGAAAATAATTCAGACATTTATTACTGAAGCTTTAATTTCAAAGAAGAACCCACTAGATCCATTAGGTTTAGGTCTAAATGTAAAACACCTCGGGTATTAAAAAATTTTAAGAACTTGCCAATTTTAAATTTATCAACCGATTTTTAAAATAAAACAATTCTGTAATCTGCTTCTAATGGCCAACAATAAATAAGCTTACTTATGTTGGTTATCTTAAACATTTAATAAGTTACCATAATAAGATGCTCTTTTCTCTGAGTGTGAACAGTGTGTACTATTGCTTTCATTTTTTATATATATACAAGTGTGATGATACGTTATTTTGAATGTTGGTTATAAAATCGTTATTTTTTAACTTAAGCTATGTACAGACGGTTGTCAGATCTTACAATATTGTAAGATCTGGCAATGTGCTGTCAATGTACTGACAATGAAACATGTGTAGCAAAATGTAAATTGTCAGTTTAGACGATTGTAAGAAAACCTTTCAATTTCATTGTCAGACAATTGTCAAACAATAAATTTATCTGCAAACGAAAATTGTCAGTTCACGCGGTTGTCAAGAAAACCTTTCAATTTCATTGTCAGACAATTGTCAAACAATAAATTTATCTGCAAACGAAAATTGTCAGTTCACGCGGTTGTCAGATTCTTGTATGGCAAAAATTGCCAGATCTGTTGTTAGACATTGCTAGAACTGTCAAAGCATTTGAAAGAAATTATTAATTGTCAATTGTGTGTTTAATTAAATTGAAAAAGTAATAATATTAATTGTCATGGAACATAAAAACCAATTGCAACGATTTTAGCTGCATATGTATTAGAAAGTAGCGAGGACGAAGACAAAATATTTTTGCAAATTGCAGTTGAAAGAGGTGCGGAGATTTGCCTATTTTCCTTTGCAATCATTCACACTTATCTGGATAGCATCTGCGATCTCTTGCCATACAATATCTTTGGGAAGTTAATACTCAGCAAAACCAGCATCCCAGCATCCCGTACCTAAGCTTCCTCGATAAGTTTGATAATACTTTCGTGTGACCACACGGATTCCACCTTTTTGCGATAGGGTCTTTGTTTGGGTGTTGGTTTTTTTCCCGGCTTTAGAGCCTGTTGGCGACTGGGAGCCTCTTGGCGACTGGGTACGAAACATCAAGTCAGTTTTCTCATAGCTGCAATCTATGACGCAGGTTTCATTAATGGAAATGTCGCCATCCATCCATTTTTTTTTTTTTTTTTATTTTATAAATTAATAATCATATTACCCTAACCGAGCACTAGCTACTATGGCCTTCGGCGCGTTGTAGCGAAAACAGACCAGTGCCTCTGGTGGGAATCCAACCCACGACCCCCGCACTGATAAGCCAGCACGCTACCAACTAGCCTACCGGGGCGCAGGATTTTTTTTTTTTTTTTATTTAATTTGATTTCCTATTTTGTTTCACTTTTGATTTTTAATATTGGTAGCGATTCCTATTCTCACTTTCACCATTCACCTCAGTTTTCGAACCTTATTTTCTCTCAAATAATACAAATTTATAAATTTTTTATTGTCCAATCGTCTTTACAATAAACAAATATTCATAAATCTGAAAGCAAAATGGAACTAATAATTAACACTCGGGAAATAATGAGATTCGAAAATTGAGGTGAATGGTGAAAGTGAGAATAGGAATCGCTACTATTATTAATATAAACTTTTGTTTTTTTTCATTATTTATTGACAGTGCCGCCAATAGAAACATTTCTGTGACATTGTCAGATGCATTAATTTAAACACATCTGCCAATAAGAAATTGTTTACAATGTCTTGCAATTATCTGACAATGGCACATGAATGTCAGATGTCTTACAATGTACAGACAATACTTTTTCTGACAATGTTGCAAGACAAAAGCTGTAAGTTCACACTGTTGTTAGGCATTTTCTGAACATTTTTCTAACAATATTGTAAGATCTGTCAACCGTATGTACATAGCTTAAAGCTAGGAGTGTAAAATTTAAATTAAAATTTCTTTAAAATGGATTAGATACACCATTTTTATATGTTTCATAACCTTTCTTTGGGTATATGAAGTCACATATTGTCACCTATAAAGCAAAATAACGTATCCACAAAAAAAACGGAAATAGAGCTTTTGATTGATTAGGATTTAATAAAATAAATTATTATTTCAACATTATAGATGTCATTTTCGGTCTTTAAAAATAAGTAGAAACATATTTAAGTTAAATGGAAAACAAACTTTGTTTGATATCAAAGCTGTTTCTATTTAATTTAATGTTGTCTCTACTTGATTTTCTAATGTTTTTTCTGTGTGTTCAACTTTTTTAAAAATGTTATTTTTGACAAATAAAAAAAATGTGTTTCAGTAATTATTTTTAACCCTATGAAGTGCAAATAAAAGTAAAACCGTTACTTAAATTAAAACTGGAAATACTCAAAACGTTCACAGAAAAAACTAAAAACGGGTTTCAATAAAAAATTTTATTGAATCAATTAATATTTTAATTGATTTTGCACCTACGACTGAAATGATAGTATTAACTAAAAAAATTTGCAGACAGTTTATTAAAACTCTTTCAATTAAAATAATCATAATATCAATTAAAAGAGTTATTGTCTTTCTTTACAACCTCAATTAAAAAGTTTAGTTAAATTGATTAAAACTTTAATTGAAACTTGAGAAGAAAACAATGGTAGTTTTAATTGAAAACCCGTATTTTTTTATTTTTGTTATATGCCCCCCATTAAATAAAAAAAGAAATGTAGGTTTGTAAATTAAATTGACATTTTATTTATAATAAAATTAAAGCCTTTTAATATAAAAATGTATTATAAGAACTTGTATCTTGAACTTTTTCTTGTAATTGAATTGCTTTCTTAAAAAAATCACACACAACTTTAAAATGATAGTTTAATGACACTTATACTTATTGAAAATTTAATTATTTACAAAAATAATAGTTTAATTGTCCTTTTTCGATAAGGTTTATTTAAATCCACATGTGCACTTTTATTACCACAGATAAAACACGAAACTAAATTAAGTTTTCGTTCGTACACGAATATCTCAACAAAAAGAGTGTTGCAAACTCTAGTGAAATAACTATGATTTTGCGTGTATTTGAAATCGGTAAACTATTCAACTTGTTAAAAGTTAATCATTTGCGATTTTTTTTCTTTTTATTTACAAATTAAATAATATATTGATATAATTAAACCTTTGTTTGATTATTTAATCTAAATAAAATAAAAAAAAAAATAGTTTGCCAAATTTTTAAAAATTTTGTTTACTTGTTGTCAACACTGTATGGATATATTAGAAAATTCAATAAATTTTTTAATTAAATCAATTAAAAAAATTGTTTAAATTGCCATTGATATTCAAACAATCGATTAATTAGATATTTTTGGTCCATAATTTTTTCTGTGGTTCAATTAGTATGAATTGTTTAACTTTACGTTTACGTTTACATTTTCATTTTAAATATCTAATGAACTAGATCATAATTAAATCTTACTATTAACTAGAAAATTAAAAGTTTTTTTTAATTGTAAGAAAAGAAAATTTAAGTTTTTGAATAATTCGGATTTGTTATCGGTAAGGTCCTGTTTGTTCTCAATGTTTTAATTTAATGTGGTTGTATTATACTTTATTTTCGAGTTGTTTAAAATGTAGGGATGGCAGGCAATACTGCTAAAATACCGTTATCGATACAAAACCGTTTCAACTGACTATCGCTATCACTAAAATACCGTTAATTTATATACCGTTATCCGTAAATTGCTGTTACCGATATAACTTAAATACCATTATCCATAAAATAGCGTTACCGACATAAATAAAATACCGTTACCGAAATAATTGAAATAGCGTTATCCTTAAAATACCGTTACCGAAATAATCTGACAAAATCAGGAAAAATAATCGTTTTAAATATATATATATATATTTAAAGCGATATATATATATTATTTCGGGCATAATGGTTCTAATATTATCGATGTGTTTCGACTTTGCCTGAAAAACTTAAATAATGTTATCCTTACAGTTACCGAAATAACGGAAAAACAGTTACCACTAAAATAACGTTACAGAAATAAACGCAAATAGCGTTACCGCTAAAATACCAATAACGAAAAATGGAAAATACCGTTAACGCTAAAAAACCGTTACCGAAATAACTGAAATATCGTTACCCCTAAAATCGAATCGGTTACCATCCATGTTAAAGTGTCATGTTAACGTAGGTTAATTTTTGTAGTATGTACGAATATCGAGAGCGTATTTATCAAAATATACCAACTTCAATTTGGTCTAAATATAAATACAAATTTCAAAGCAAAAAAAATATTTCTTCTCGTTTTATATAAATTTTTGATATTCTGCTATAGTCATCTCATAGTACATTTTTTTACTGAATTGTAAATTTAAAACATTTAAAGAAAAAATTAATTTATTATAATTTAATTTATCATATCTTATTGATAAAGTAAAGATTTTGATATCAAATTTCTAGTATTCGAGATACTAGGGCGGATCAATAAGTCCGTGACTTTTTAATGAAACATAATTTGTTTTGCAAAAACATTTTTCAACATAATCTCCTCTTAGCTCAATACACTTAGTCCAACGTTTCTCCAATTTTTGTATCCCTTCCAAAAAATAGGATTTCTCGAGGTCCATAAAATATGCATTTCTTGGCCATATGGGGTCGTTTTTTTTTTTTAAATCCTCGTTAAATTGGTCCAATAAGTTGGCATAATGTTGGAGGTTTATTGTTTTTCCCTTTTAAAGGCAATCGATGTGGATTATGCCGCGTGCATCCCAAAAAACTGTTGACATCACCATATTGCCACGATTACGTTTATGGTCAATTGAGAGCAAACGCGGCACCCATCTTGCAGACAGCTTTCTTAAACCCAACTAATCATTTAAAATTAAAACCACACTGCCATATGAAATGCCTGTGGCATCAACAATCTCACGCACTTTTACTCTTCTATCGGCCAACACCATATCGTGGATTTTTTCGACATTTTCGGGTGTATTGACCTCAATTGGCCGTCCAGAACGTTCGGCGTCATTTGTACTTGTGCGACCACAACGAAAGTCAGTAAACCACTTTTTTACCATTGAAATCGATGGTGTAGAGTCTCCATAGTATTTATCAAGCTTTTCCTTGGTTTAATTGACGGTTTTTTTTTGCAAAATTCACATTTGAAATTCACTTTTTTCCATTTAAAAAAAATCCACGAAGTTGTATGTTTTGAACAGCTGTTAAACGCAAAGTAAATGACGGAACTTGCTGCATTTCATATAACTACGAGGGAAGTTCGAAAAGTCACGGACTTATTGATCCGCCCTCGTATGGTAATTTTAAGATATTAGTACATAGTGGTTCCAAACAAAAAAAATGGTAATATATATTATTTTGTTATGGCATTTTTTGATGTTATGTTTTTCTTGTAGTTTTTCAATTTTTATATCTAATATTGATTAAAACATGTCAGAAAATTGTTAAATAATAATTATTTTTAAAAAAAAATTGTATTTTTTTCGACAAAATATGATAACTCTGAAAAAATACGCAAACAAGTGCAAAATATGAAATTTTTTGCATAGGTATATTTAAAGCATCTTATAGGTACAACGGTACATTGTTTATTTTTACAATAATACGGGAAATAAAAAATTTTTTTAAGCTCTCATGAGAAGTTGGCTTTTTTGAGTTGGCATTTATTGAATATAGAAGCTCGATATGTATGTGTATGAACATATTTATAAATATATCGCTCGTTTACTGCAAGACTGATATAACTCCAAAAACCACGATTTTGCAGAAATCAAGTTTAAAGTTTTTAATCCATATCTGCCTAGCTCGACCCTTTCTCGATTTATTTAGTCACGTTTTTTATTAATAGATGGTTTTAATGTATTTTTCTCTTAGTGTGAGTTATGTGCAAATTTGCTAATTATCGAGAGACCCGTGAGTAGCACAGTTTCTCTATGAAGTATATACTCTTTGCACAAACTTAAAAAAAAATAAAATATATTAACCTCTATCACGAAAAGTATACATGATATTAATATGCAATTTTTACTTAATATAAAGCATGATATTACTAATAAATCTGCATCATTAACTCAGGAATCGCATTTTTTGAGTTATGACAGTCTTAAAGTAAATGAGCAATATGAACTTTTTTAACGAACAGTTAAAAGGAGTTTTGAACAAGAGGTTGTTACTACAGGGACTTTAAGCTATTTTAATGGTAAATACCTTTATCGTCTTTTTAACTAAATTTACAGTTGTTTTAACTGTCATTTTCACTAGATTCTACTGTCAATCTTTTTTGAGAGCAGTCTTAAACCTGTATTTAATGAGTTAGGGACGTCAAAGGTTTTTATTCCATAAAGAACCTATTTAAAAACAAATTTGTAAGAAACATGTTTTTGGGTGCTAAAAATATGTCATAAAATATATTTAATTGGCATGAACATTGTATGATCTCAATTCTACACATATAAGACCCGTTGTTAACATTTAGCACAAAAATAAACAAAATGCGTTAACATTATAAGAAGATCAACATTACAAAATTTGTATTATTGTAATTTTTAGAAACCGGAATTTGTTGGATAGTGTTTTAAGAACATATGCGTGGGAAAATAATAAACTAACAAGGGAAGTATTCCAACTGATACAGGCCGATTTTATATTGCAAGTGCCATACCGAATGATTAAAGGTAAAAATCATAAAAAAAAAAAATGTACAGTCACTACACTCAAAAAAATAAGTTAGTAGAAAAGTTAGTAAAACATTCCGTAAATCAGGTATACCGTTTTTCAGCAAATTTTTTGCTAAAATTCTGTTTTAAGCTAAAATTTTTGTTATAATTATTCAGTACTTAACTGTTTTGAACTAATGTTTTACTAATATTATACTAATGTTTTACTAATTTATTTTGCTAAAAAATATTATGCGCAAGTGAAAAATGTGTTTTATTTAATGACAAAATACAGTTCGCATTATTAGCCCTTCATAGCATAGTGGTATGTGTGAAATCGAATATTATACCTAGCGTTTTCAATTTGGTTAATCGATTAACCGATTTCTCGATTAATCGACTCTATTTCGGTTAATGTCGAATCATATAATTTAAAACTCAAATTATTCGAACCGAATAATCGGTTAAAATAGGCCGATTAACCGGTTAAATTTTTTATAGTGATTTTTCCCAAAACTTGTCAATTTTCTCAACTTTGGCTAAAATCAGGCGCGGACCCAAAATAAAGTTTTTCAATACAAATATATAAAAAAAAATTAAAAATGTTGGAAAGGTTTTGGTGAGGGAATTTAGACCTAACCAAACCCTTTCAAAGGATCCGCGCATGATAAAATAAAATGGAAAGAAAAACTTAGAAAAAAGAAACGCTATAGAAAATATAATCGAATTCTTTTAAACTCAAGTGAAAGCGATTCTTAAGCCTGTAGATAACATATTTTGATCGGCTTTAGGAAATTAGATAGAACATTTTTTATTCTGTTTTGATTCTTTGAAAAACTCAAATTAAATATTTCAATATTTCTATGTATTTCAAGAAAATGTTGAATTGGTTTTAAATCGTTGGCACACAACTATCAATTTACTAATTTGTTCTGTAGGAATCCGACTTCTTCCATCTCCCAAGAATATTTTTTATAATCAGTTCCCAGCCACCACAATTTTCAACCATTTTAGTGAAAATGAAAGATATACCTACACTGAAAGAATTATAATTCATATTAATGAAATTGTTTTCATAGATTTTTTTTCGTAGATTCAATAAATAATTTCATTATATACAAAAAATGCATTTAATATTATGAAACTTTATGATAAGTTATTTTTATTTTTAATAAAAATTATATTAAACTTATCATAAACTTTTTTACAGGTGCGAGGAGAAGCACTCCACAGGCAGCGTTGGATATCATACTGCATCTGTCCCCAATTGAACAGTATGTGAGGAGTGTGGCTGCTACGAGGGATGATCACACAAAAATACTGTACGAAGTAGGACTGTTTGATCAGGGTAGTATTCTCGAGGGAATATCGTATCACCTTAGACTTCGGTGGAACACCTTCGCTGACACTGACGTGAAAAGGTCATACAGACTCCCAGATGAGTGCAGTGTCTTCCAATCTGAGATCCTAGCGATCTGGAGGGCGACGGAAGTGATACTGGGTCACATCGTTGGGAGATCTAGGGTGATAATTTATGTCGATAGTCAGGCAGCGCTCAGAGCACTGACAAACTACACGGTGCGCTCGCGCCTGGTCGCACGATGTAGGTGTGCTCTGAGAGAGCTCATGGAGGCATTCACAGTGAGGCTGTGTTGGATTCCCGGACACTGCAAGGTGGATGGCAATGAGTTGGCGGACGAACTTGAGAGGGAGGGTTCGAATCTGAACTTGACGGTAAGGGATGGCGGGGTAAAGTCCCCACTATGTTACTACTTTGAGGTTATGCGGAAGGGATTCCGCGAAACCGTTAACCAATCATGGAGGGACAGAACGGATTTCAGGGTGTCTAGGGCGTTATGGTCCGCATTGGACGCAGGGGCAACCAAGGTTCTTTTGGGACTGGACAGGGAGGATCTCAGGAACCTTACGGGGTTCCTGACCGGTCATTGTTCTGCCAGGGCTTTCACAAGCAGATGGGACAGGGACATACCGGATTTTTGCAGGTTGTGCGAGGAACTGGAGACAGTTGAGCATAAAATGTGCCACTGTCCTAGGTTGCAGGGTCTCAGACAGAAATGGCTAGGAGATAGATTTCACGACGAACTTGGGCGTGTCGCTGGATGCAATCCAGTAGATTTGCTGAGATTTGTCGGAGAGATAGGACGGCTGTTTCTAGCAAGGGGACGATAGGAACTGGTTCTGGGGAGTATATATCCTTTCTATCTTTCTTTATATCTATATTTCAATCTAGTATCTTGCTGTCTATTTCTATTCTTTCTTACTATTTTTTTTTTTTTTTTTCACTGAAGGGATTCACAATGGACCGTATTGGTCTCCGAGTGGAGATGTGCCCTTGGGCACATAACCCTTCCTAACCTAACCTATCATAAACTTTTATTCAAAAAATTTCAGTTTCATAAAAAAAAATAATTCGATTTCATAACATACATATATTTGCATAAATTTAATGAATATTTTCTTGCGAGCAATAAAATTGTCTCAATTTTTTCATAATTTCATTAATTTTCATACAGTTCAAATATATCTTTATAAAATTGTTTCAATTGTTTCAAACCCACATTTTTTATTTTTTCACAAAATTTCATAGTTTCATTAATATTTTATAAATCTGAATATCATTCATAAAGGGTAATTTTTTAGCAACTTTTTTTGTCCACACTATTTTTGGCAGCTCAGATATTTTCGTGTAACATGTTACTGTTAAACATGTTCAGTTTGGTATATAATTTAGCCATAAATCAACTTACAAACGAAGAACGCTTGCAGATTATTGAATTTTATGATCAAAATTCATGCTCGGCTAGGAAAGCGCAAATTGCACTTCTTCCAATTTATGGTAAGTTTGGGCGACCTTCTGTGGCGGCTATTCGGAATATTGTGACTAAATTTCGCACCAAATTTACATTATTGGACATTAAACCACCAACACGCATACGTAGAGTGCGGACAGAGGAAAATATCGCAGCTGTATCCGAAAGTGTTGATGACCGTGAATTATCGAATCGGCTCCGTTAGCAGCAATTTGACCTCTGTTACTCCACTAAGTGGAAAATTTTGCGGAATGATTTGGGTGTAAACCTTTTACAGTTGGTGCAAGAATTGAAGCCACACGACCTACCACAACGGCTAACTTTTGTTGAATGGGCTTTGGCAACGTTGGATGAAGTTCCAACCTTTTTCTGTAAAAAAAATGTCTCCGAAATCTGCGTCTTTTTCTACATATATGGAAAGTGTCCGAATTCCGGGTTTTACTACGTGAGACAAACGTCTTCGAATTCTGCTTTTTATAAAGAAAAACGTCTCCGAATTTTGTTGCTACTTTTTCTATATGGAAAACTGTCTAAGAATTCCGTGATTTTTTATATAAAGAAACGAACGTAGTCTAATATGCAGGTCCAATTTTCGATGATTTTTTCCAACATTTGTGGTCGTATATTAACAATAACGCGGCGAATGTTGTCCACCAAGTGGTCAATCGTTTCGGGCTTATCGGCGTAGACTAGCGACTTCACATATCCCCACAGAAAATAGTCCAGCGGCGTTAAATCGCACGATCCTTCAATAAATCAATTGTAGCACAAGCTGTGCGATATGTTGCGCCGTCTTGTTGAAACCACAGCTCCTGCACATCATGGTCGTTCAATTTATGAACGAAAAAGTCAGTAATCATGGCTCTATAGCGGTCACCATTGACTGCACGATGGCAGATAGACTTATTGGGGGTTCATCTACGCTACGCTCTACAGCAGCAATGACTTCTTCTGTACGCACTGCACGACGTCTCTGTGGATGCATATTATCATTTAGAGTAAATGTGGTGGGAAAACGTTCAATAGTTAATCGAATAATTAATTCGATCTGATGGGCGATTATGTTGACCGTAAAATGGACGTACAGAACCATGATTTTCAGAATAAACTTAACACAAATCACTTGACAGCTGACAAAATGGCCCCCAGTTAAAAGTGTTGCCAACTTAAAGTTCTATACCTGTATAAAAAACACCCTTTATAAAGCAAATAGTGCAGGACTTATATGACAAATAACTTTTGAAATTTTTTTTTGGATTGAAATGTTTATTTAATCTTTATTAATCAATGCAAACATTACAATTAAATGGTTAAAAAGAATTTCACAATTAATTAAAGTCAAATTTTTTAAAACAGCATTTTCAAGTGACGATACAATTAGAACATTTTTAAACTTTTTTTGTAAGTAATTTTTTTAAATGGAATATTTTAAGATAATATTAAGAATTTATTTTAATACTTGTCGTTGAATAAAACATGTTTATAAAATACCATCTTATGGTTTAACCACCAAAACCGTATAGAGTACGGCCCTGACGTTTCAAGGCATAAACGACATCCATGGCGGTAACAGTTTTACGTTTAGCATGTTCGGTATAAGTTACAGCATCACGAATAACGTTTTCCAAGAAAACCTAAAAACATTAATAAAAAACAGTTAGGAAGTTTACTAGGGAGCTGCTGCCACTTTCGGCAAAAATTTACTTTATCGGGCACACCTCAAAAAAAAAAAAAAAATTGGACCCTATCTGGAATAAAAAAAGAAATTTTTTTTTTATGTGACGTTAAGGGCGCTAAGGCCCCTGGAGCCCCCAGGGGGGAAAAACCTAAATTACCCCCCCCCCACCAAAAAAAATGTATAATTCTATCTCGAATAAAAAAAGAAAATTTTTTTGTTATGTGACGTTAAGGGCGGGAGGCCCCTGAAGCCCCCCAGGGGGGTAAAACCAAAATTACCCAAAATTACCAAATAAAAAATGCAATAAAATCAGAAAAAATAAAATAAAAAATATATAATGGCCAAAATGGCAAATTATATATTTCTGCTGAGCAAAGTTTTTCTGCGTGACCGGCCTACGGCCGGGCTTAGGGGTTTTTTTTCCTCCGTAGAACGCGGCAGGTGGCTTCGCGAAATAAAGTTTTTTCTGCGTGCGACACAAAAGAAACTTCAAAATACATGCCCTGGTTTTTGCTCCTAGCGGTTCCCAGGGGCCCAGCCCCAAAAAAGCCTCATAATTTTGTATTTTTTTACTGTATTTTTTCCATTTTCCTTCATTTGAGCACTGTTTTTATATACGGAAAATGTTTACTATTTTTGGGCCAAGCCTAAAGGGTCTAAATTTTACTAAAATGGCTCTGGTTTGGGCCACGTTTGTCGGATCTTGAAAAAAAATACATTTTTGAAACCGTGAGGAGATTTTCTTTCATTTGAGTATCCACACTTATATGTTTGTACATGTCCCTGTTTTTTGCTCCTAGCGGGTCCCAGGGGCCCCGGCCCCAAAAACGCCTAATAATTTTTTATTTTTTTTTTTTAATTTCTGATCGAATAGTATTTTTTTCATAATTTTTTTTGTTGGGGGGGGGTAATTTAGGTTATAGCCCCTTGGGGGGCTCCAGGGGCCTCCCCGCCCTTAACGTCACATAACAAAAAAACTTTCTTTTTTTATTCCAGATAGAATTATATATTTTTTTTGGTGGGGGGGGGGGGGTAATTTAGGTTTTTCCCCCCTGGGGGGCTCCAGGGGCCTTAGCGCCCTTAACGCCCTTAACGTCACATAATAAAAAAATTTTCTTTTTTTATTCCAGATAGTGTCCAATTTTTTTTTTTTTTTTGAGGTGTGCCCGATAAAGTAAACTTTAACCCCACTTTCTTTACTTTTATTTTAATCCCTTACCTTTAATACACCACGAGTTTCTTCATAAATTAAACCCGATATACGTTTGACACCTCCACGACGAGCTAACGGCGTATAGCTGGTTTGGTTATACCCTGGATATTATCACGAAGTACTTTACGATGACGTTTAGCGCCTCCCTTTCCTAAACCTTTTCCACCTTTACCACGACCAGTCATTGTTTAAGATAGTTTTCTTCAGAGTCTTAAGGAGCTTAAATAAAAAAAATGTTTTTTTAATATAAAAGAATGTAATTTGATTAAATTTATTCACTTTTGAACAATTTTTATTAAGTTTTTTCTATAAAAACTATTTACCTGTTAACAAAATGCAGCTTGCAGTTAGCAAAAAATGGCGTCAATGAAAAATAAGAATTTTTAGGTATTTATTGCCGTAAAAAGTGCTGTCAACCTATTTTGTTGGAAAATTTAAAAATCGTCTGCAAAAAAATCGTCACCCTAAAACGTATATCTTTTTTTTCATAAAAAAGGCAAAAAGTTGGCTTAAAAATACGTTTAGTTATATTATTTGTAATAATTTCACCCTTTCATGACAAAAGTGGTACTGACTCCTTTTTTTCGAGTTTAAAATTAATACCTTCCTATACGCAAGATATGTGAATGATGTTGTAGACGTTTTTAAAAACTGTTAATTAAATTTCATGGCCAGAGAGGACAAATTTGATTTATTTTGCCAATTTTATTTGTGTTTGCTGGTTTTACCAGTTTTAGCTTTTTTTAGGTTTTCTTTCTTTTAAGTGCCTTTTTTACTCACAATTTTTTTCTTAAATTTTTTTTTTACTTCATCTCTTTTCTTAGTTTTGTACTCTTTTATTTTTTTTATTATATATTACTAAAAAAATATTGTGTTTTTCCTAAAAAACAATAATTGTTTTTCTTTAATATTTCGTTTCAAGAAAAAAATTGATTCAGTAGCAATCAATAAAATGGAAAACCTCTTTATTATAAGTAAGTTTATAACTAAAACAAAGACATTTCGAAAATTTCGGGCATATCCGACAAAAATACATTTTTAAAATACTTTCGCATTCTGTAATTTATTTAAAAAAAATGTAAATTAACAAACAAAGCTTTGGTATTAAAAAATTCTTTAAGTTTCATATTAAATTTATTTCAACCTTATCACATCTAATTTCACTTCATAGATTGTCAAAATAAAGCAAAATCATAAAAGTTGGCAGCATTGGCTGTTGTTTATAAAAAAGCTGAATAAAAGAAAAGACGCAATAACCAAATCAGC
The DNA here is from genome assembly GCA_021234595.1 of Delia radicum. Classification (NCBI taxonomy): domain Eukaryota; kingdom Metazoa; phylum Arthropoda; class Insecta; order Diptera; family Anthomyiidae; genus Delia; species Delia radicum. Next base: position 240,476,148 of record CM037851.1, on the reverse strand, counting down.
ACAATTCAGCAAAACGGAGCAAAAATATTCAAGGTTGTAGAAAAGAGTATTAGATTTAACCCGTAACGAGCCAGAAAGAGAAAGGTTAGCCGGAAAATTCGCCTTTATATATATTTCATTTTTGCTATATTTTAGTGTCCAAAAGTTTAATGCCCAGTTTTTAACTTCGTATTTAAATATGCAATTAGTTATTTTGCCATTTAAATTTAAGTTGTATTTAAATACAGTTTCAGTTTTTCAGTATTAAATGATAATTGTTATTTATTTGCGACAAAAGTATGGTAGCATCATGAAATGTCATAAAATTAATGATCATTATTCATAAAACAGCTGTTTAAAGAATAGAAAAAAGCAGAAAATATAGAAATAAAAAAAAATAAAATATATATATAAATAGAAATAAAGTATAAATTATAATTAAATTAATTAAATAAAAATCAAGAGAAGTGAAAATTTAATCCAAATTTGAATTTTTATTGGCTGCTGTAATTTAATTTATTTTTTATTGTTTGTTTTACCACGCGGAAAAAAACAAACTGTCAAAATCATATGTTATATTTGTACAATTTAAATAGACTTTAAATGCCCAAGATTGGTCACTTAAATGTGATTTAAATTTTAAGTTAAAAACTGACATTTGTATTTAAATAGAACTTAAAGTCCAAATGTCATTTAAATACGAAGTGAAAAACTGGGCATAAGTGTATAACTCCAAACACACCCTATCGACTGGGAGGAGTTCCAAAGTTAACCTTTTGACGGCCGAACTTAAACCACTGAAGGTTTTTTCAACGAAACTTCTTGGAGACTTGAGTTTAAGGTTTTGCTACTCACTCTATCGGAGAAATATTGTATTTTGTCTTAAATTAAGCTTAATCTAAAAAAATAACAATTTCCACACATCCTTTTCGCAAGGTATCGTATTATTGTTTTCTCAAGCAGTAGTTTGACTATTTTTTAAACTTACGATGACCAAACTTTTGGATTTCGCAAGGCTCCGTTTATTTAGAAATGAACACGAAAAAGCTCTTATTTAAATTTTAATAATTCTTAAAAGTTTGTACAAAAAGTTTCAGAATCAGCAAAACTGGTTTTTAAAAAATGCTTTTTTTTAAGTATTCGAAAACCGTTTTTTTAAATATCTCAAATATTTGACAACTCTTGAGAGAAAACGAAAAAATCTTTGTACATTAACTTAAAAAAAAAATGATTGATCAAATGACACAATATTTAATCAATTGTATTAGTTGAAACGCTTCTAAGTACTTAGCAACGATTTTTTTTTTGTGTGTATGAAATGACTTGCTGTGTGGAAAGTAGTTTAGAAAAATTGTGCGAATACAAAATTAACACATGCCATAACTTATACAAAACTTGAGAAAATTCACAGAATTTTAATGAAAACCATTTTACTAATTATGCTTTCATTGTATTCCCTCTGGATTACTTTTGTGTATACAAAATGTGTAGCTTAGTACAATTTCATAGTAGCGTGCGTCTTGTGAATAAAATAGTATGCCATATTTTTTCACCAGATGCTTGGAGGTGGATAATAATTGAAATACACCTCAAATTTTTTCCACCTCAAAAATTTTTTTTAAGCACACAATTTATTTTTTTTACATCCAAAAAGTTTTTCACCACAAATTTTTTTGTCATAATTTATTTTCTGTTTCCTTTGTAACGTATACACTCTGGAGGGTATAAACAAAATTTGGTTAAACCAAATTTAGGGTTCAATTCACACTCACTATCCCACCCATATCTACTATTTCGCAATATTGGTGATACGATGTCAAATTATTGTACTCTCTTTTGAAAAATGTCAATACAACTGGGAAATCGTAGATATAAATGGACACTATTTTTTAGTTTTGAAACACACACCATTTATTTGTTTAAATATTTGTTCAGATTTATAAAATATTTTGGGTTTTAGAGATAGATAGAGAGAAAGAGAGAGAGAGGAATATAGATTAGAACAATACTCTAAAATTAAAGCATAGTATGGATTAAAGTTAATTTTCTTCAAGTTGTATTATTATTTATAATATATTGTGGTTAAAAAAAAAAAAATGTTAAAATGTATTAAAATTACGTTGTATTTGCAAAACATCGTCCATCATAAAATTACGTAAATGGCACAAGGCCTTTACCACATCATCTTGATTGCTTTGTGCATATTTTCCCAACCACTGTGAGGGCAAGAGATTTTTCGGTTTTGTTATATCCAACGGAGTCATTGGCGTCAAAGTCTTTTTCCAATTGCTAGCATTTTGAGTTTGTTGCTGATGAGCAGTGCCTTGCAACGAAGCAATATACTTAATATAGGCCTCCGAGTGTAAAACACGTTGTGGCCTCGGGGGCACAGTGACAAATAGGGGTTCTGGTGGTGGTCCCAATACATGTTGATATTGCACTTGTCCATTATGATCCATATTACGTGAATTTGGACCACCCACAATCATTTGTCCGTTAACACCGGTCGTCATTTGTTGTGTTAACATTGATGCAATTTTAGGTTTACGATTAACATAATTCTTACCACGTTCGTGCGGTAAAATAACCTTACTGGCTTTGGACAAATGTACCTCACGTACATGTTTAATCAGACGTAATAGCGATGGAAACGCTTGCATATTCTTTTTCATGCGTATACAATTACGCCACAAGCAACAATATTCGGAATCTGTCTGTTGTGCGGTACGCTGGACATGTCCACCATTTTCTCCTATACAATGATCCATACAATCGACGGAATCTTCAAATTGATAGTCACACTTATCCCATAGACATTCAAATGTTACATTATTTTGTGGATCGTTATTCGGTCCTGGACTGGCACAATTTATTGTCTCATCCATAAGTTCACGTCTGGCAGCGGTTTCCTCATTAATGCGTACAGCACGATCTTCCCAACTTTGTTTAACACTGGATGGTAGATTTTTCCATTCATTACCGACCATACGAGAAATGTCACCAAATGTTGCTTCTGGGTTGGCTGTACAAATGCCTGAAAATAAAATAAAAAAAAAAGTTATTGAAAGTCTACATTTACGTTAAAAGTGAGAATTTTTGTTTTTTAATTGTGAACATTTTTTTTTTTTGTAATTCTTCTTAAATATCAAACATTTTTAAATCCTTTGAAACTGATATTATTTCGCAATAACTTTCGCAATTTTTATATTTTAGAAAGGCGAGTTGTACGTTTGGATTAATAACACTTTAATTCATAGGAGTGCAAAAATTTAGGGTCATAGGTCTATATTTCTAGTTGCTATCGTAACGCAGAGTTGAAAAATTTAAAATATAATCGTTTAAAACAACCTCACTCTTTTTTTTTTTTGTTCTTTTTATTATTTTGTTTGGGGCTTTTAACTTTTGGATTCCATGTTGTAATAAAAAAGTTTCCCAAAATTAAACCAATTTTTTTTTCAGTTTTTAAATTTTTGGTGTTTTTTTACCAAGAACTGAGGCCCCTTCATGGAATAAAAATTTGAAAACAATGTTTAGTTAGTGTTGAAATTCTGCACATTTGGAGGCATGTCGCGTTTATGTGCCGTCACAAAAGTTGAAAAACATGAGCGTGATTTTTGTTCAAAAATATGTTTTTTCCAAGGTACATTTTTTTAAATAGCCCAGTTTGCAACGTATACTGAGTTTTTTGTTATTTTACAAGACAACTTTAGAGGAGTAAATAAAAAAATTTTAATGCAAAAATTTTATGGATTTTTTGAAAATTGTGCAAAAATTGCATAATTTGTTTTTGCTTTTTTAAATACCAACCAATGACATTGATAGATTTTAAAAAACCTGTAACTAATAGTGGCAACGCATATAGTTGATCGCCATCACAAACATTTTTCAAAAGGGACTGTTTGCTAAAAAAATTACTCTTTTATCTAAACACGTTTTGCTCCGATTTGTCAATGCTTTAACACAAAACCAGCATTAAAAAACTTTAAGAAATAAATTTTTTATGGACCAAATGAAATTTAGTAAGTATTAAAAAGCGTCATGTTAAAAACTTCACATAAATAGTTGGAATTAACTTGTAGAAAATACATTTTATTTTCAACTGATTATGTTAAATTTAAATATAGTCTCCAAAACAAATTATTTTACTTCGAGCTCATATATATATATTAGTTCTCATTTAGTGGGAAAACTAGGTTATATGAATGTTTGATGTTTTGCATGGGATTGTCACTTCTTTCAAAACGTGTTCTGATGATTGGAACCTAGAAAATTTCCGAAATAGATCTATCAACACATTCCTGAAAGGGTCAAATAATACATTTTAAAACAAACAAAAAAACTATAGATTATTTGTTAGGACAATATCCTAATAAAGAAATATAGAGTATGGCCTCGAACTTGAATAATTTTCATTTTCATTGCACAATTAAAGGTCGAAAAAAAAAACATAATCTTTATTTTTAATAAAACTTATATCAAACTTTTAACAAATTATAATTTTAAAATATCGCACAAAACAGCGATTTTATGTCAAAAATTTAATTTTTTGAAACACCACAGAAATTGAAAAAGATTTTTTGGAAAGCACAAAATAGGGAAGTAAATTTCAATGAAAACGCCAAAAAAAAAAACATTAAACAATGATATAAATGTGCGAAATTTGTTTGAATTCAATCAAAAATTGAAGTAATTAACGCAAACGTATTTGAATATTTTAAATAGTGGATTATTAACGTGTAAAATCCTATTAATGTGCCATAAAGTTAAAAAAAAAACTTGTAACGCTAATTTAAAATATTTCTGAAAATAAACCCATATATAAACAAAACATTTTCAGATTATTTAGAACTTTTCCCGGCGATTTTTTATTTCAGTATATCGTCTATTGATTATTGGAGAGCCGCACCGACCAAAAACATTTTTGCGAGAAAAACGATAAAGAAAGTTTACAACAAAATTATTAAATTTCTACAAGATAGGTTTTCCTTTTTGTTTGCTATATCTATAGCTGCATTTATTATAAACAATATTGTTTATTTTTACGCCTTTTTGCACTGAGTATCCAGAGTTATTAACAATCTTAAAAAAAAAGATTTTTTTATTATATGGCCTATAAGCCGTTTTTGTCACAATTTTATTGTTTTTCTTTCAAGTAGGTCAAAAGTTTTTTTTTCTTATAACCATTATAAAACTAGGTTGTCATAGTGCAAACCAATGCTTAAACTTTTTTATTGTTTTTTGTTTTATATGCGTTGCTTATTTCAAATGTGTCAAACCAAGATTGACGAATACTGTCTTTATTTTTCTATAGAAAGTTTGACTCATTGGCCAAAAAAGTGGTCAATACACTATACCAATGTTAAGAAATTTGTAAAAATAGGGATACGCAGTACATATGGGGCTGGATATCTCCTAATTGATACGAGGTATATAAAAACGGATTAAAGATTCAGAAAGAGGACACATTATGTCCTCTTTCATATAATCTACAGAGTTTTGGTTTTCAAATTTATTAATTGACCACTTTCAGGAATATGTTGATAGTTGATATTTCGGGAATTTTCTAGGTTCCCATCATCAGAACACGTTTTTAAAGAAGTGACAATCCCATGCGTACATTCTCTTTTTTTACAAATATTTTTAGGATCTGGGATATGTTTTCTTCATATTTTTTTTAAGGAAAATATGACTTTGATTTTGCAGAATCTGTATTTTTTTTTAATAGGAAATACTTGGCATTTTTTTTAGAAAATATAAATAGATTCTTAGAATTTGAGATATTTTATGTCTTACAAGGGAGGTATCTTGGTGTGAATCACCAAACTCCCAATAAAACATGGGTATGTCATCATAGTGTGGACAGAAATAAAAATTATTCGCTAAGAAACATACCTGCCCAATTGAACTTTTAGCGGGTAAATTGTGCTTAAAGTCGCTTCGAAATTGTTTTGTTTGAGAACTTCTCATTATTTTTTGACTAAACTGAATATATCTTCCAAAAACCTCTCATTTGATAACAAATTTGAATACAGTTTTTTGGAACCAATATAAATAAAACGCAATAAAAGTTAATTGGGGTACCTGATGAACCCACATTTTAATCTTGTGCATTGTTGTTTTATTTTTATTTATTTAGTTTTTTAATATAAAGCCAATAAGGCCAAAATACTATATTACACAGTAATAAAAACACCTAAATAAATAAATGGGAAGCTTAACAAAATATGCAGTGGCAGACAATACAATAGAATAAATCAAAATGTTTACAAATCTTTAACAGGGTTTCTTTTTCGATCCATTCCAACGGCTATATTTTTTTACTGTATTTAGATAATTAAATTAAGTGGTTTAAAACTCTTCAAATAATTCAAACTCTACAATCGTGAATAAAAAAAAATTGTGGAAAATTGCTATCCAGAGTTGCCAAATAATTATTTAAAAAAAAAATTGATTTTTGTCTTGTTTTGATGGTAGCTTGTTTAAAAATAATTTAAAAATATAGAAAAGCCAAATATTTTATATTTCTTATTGTTTTGTCGATGACAAATATGAAAATGATTTGTCTGCAAAAAATTAGTTCAACGATTGTATTTGGGGGATGGCCCTCCAATATGGACATGTCGTATAAAATTTTTGCTTAAGGTAGCATCACCTCATACTTTTTGTCATTGTTGTAGTTTGCATAGACGCAGTTTTCTATGTATACTCGAAGATAAAATATCTGCAAGTTTTTCTACTGCAAAGATTAAATATTTTTTTTGTTCAAAAAATTCTTGAATATAATTTTGTTGAGTAATTTAAGTAATCTAAATTTTCGATATTGCACAGGCATATACGGCTGTACAATTTTACTTCATTTATCGCATTACGATTTATTTTGTCTAAAACACACATCAGCAAAGTCCTCCAAATCCAATAAGATTGTGTGGCACAAGTATAAGAGATAAGAACACTTAAAATTTTACAATTTTATAAGAGACAGAAGAGTTAGTGGTACCGAACATTATTTAGCTCATTTTGTACGATTAGAAATTAAAAAGAATAAAACTATTTTACTCGTTCAATAAAACCAAAACGCCAAAAAATGTTAATTAAAGTTCTGTTATCACTTACAATGGGGGTATCCCGACCCGGATCGGAAGATCTTAATAAAATTCAGATATGTTGTAGAGAATTACAATTAAAGGGACCCGTGTTCTTTTAGCTGCCCAATCTCATGTTTAGGGGTAACTAAGTGGGGTCACTAAATTAACCCATTTTACTGGTTTTCAGTTTATTTCGTCTATTTGAAAGCACATTTACTGTGTTACGCTAAAAATACCTATTTAATTTAATGCATAGCAATGCCTATTTAATTTAATCGAGGGGGTGTCTGAGCTTTTTTCGATATTCGAAATCGTTCAGTTTTTATACTCTTCCTGAAGAAAAGGCTACCCTATATTTAAAATAATTAAAAATGTGGTAACTCTGTGTCCACTATATAGGCTATATAGGTATCAAAATTTTTGTTTTTTTTAGTACTTTAACCCTCTGTACAAATAAATCTAGTTTTCGTAAACTAAAGACAAGTTTTCATACAATAACAAATGAATTTTTAACCTCACTTTTTAAGGCTTAAGCGTGAGATTGGGTAGGTAAACAAATGCTTGTCCCTTTTTTTTTGCTCCTTTACAACATATGCAAAGTTCATTAAAATCTGCGATTTCGGGTTGGGATACCTTCCTTGTTAGAATCTTTCTGAATTTAAATTAAAAATAGTCTTTCAAAAAAACACTTACTTACCTTTTCTATGTTCACTGGAATATAATATATAACCGGTAAGACTTTTCTTAGCCTTTTCTTTAGTCTTCTTCGATGACAAAGGAGTCGATGACACCGATGGTGCCGGTGATGATATGGTAGCAATATCTGAACTCACTGAGGGTGGATTACCATCCAAAGAATCCTCCATTATACCCAGACTTTCATTAAAATCTGGACTTTTTATATCTTTTGATGGTTTTATTGGCATTTTAAAATAGAATATCTCATCTCGTGTTACCTCCGGAGAATGTTGAAATTTACGCAATGAATTTGGTGTAGAAAATTTACGCAAAGATTTTTTCATTTCATCATAAGAAGCCTCACATATATAAACATCACTTTCGGGAAATTCAGTAGGACGTGAAGTAATATATTCTTGATATTCCAAAACTGAACATCTACCAACAACCGATATTATGGGACTGACTTCTTCGACGGAAGAGAGTAAAAGTTCTTGTCTATAGAATTGTTTACCCAATGGTGGTTGTGTGGGTAATGGTGGTGTTATTTCAGATGGTGACAATAACCAGGGTCCCTTAAAATAAGATTTATTACTTTGTTCCCATATATATTGGATTTGTGCTATGGACTGTTTGCCCGTTTGTGTAGCTACATACACAAAATCGCCAGTTTTTACTACACCACTACAGATAGTATTAAATTGTTGATAATAAACCGCATTTGGTTCAGCATTTAGCATGGGTGGATCACAGGGTACATTAGGTTTTTCTTTTTCAATTAAAGCCTCCTGTAATTTGAGTTCTTCCAATTCTCCTTTATGTTTTTCAACACGTTCCTTAAATACCGACATGACACGTTTTATTTCCAATGGTTTTTCTCTTGTGATGAATTTTTCATTTTCTCTTACAAATGGCCAATTTTTAAATTTTTGAAAAGATCTTTGTCTGATATTATAACGTGATTCACAAACGTATACATCTTTATCTTCGACATTTTCTGGTTTCATTTTAATATAGTCTTTAATATGCATAATATAACATTTTCCCAATACCCGTTCCATGGGTATAGTTTGTGAAACACTACTTTTGAAAACTTCTTTCTCTAGGAATTTTCTTGTTTGTACATGATACGTTTCGTGTGGTCTTAAGAATACAGCACCATGCATCATTTTAATATTATCCTCAGTAGTCCAAAATCTTTCGATATAAGCAATACTGGGTATTTTATTTTCATTTTGTTGATAATATACAAAATCTCCCGGTGTAAAGACTTTTTGATTGATGACTATAGATTCTCCCTGCATGGCAGTGGTATCAATTACCAGCTTATCCTCTTGATCTAGATCGATTTCCTCTTGACCTAGTTTTTGTTGTCTTACTATTTCTACATCGGCCATAAGTTTTTCCAACGAATAACTCATGGCAGTTGAACTTAAAGTATCTTGACATATTTCATCGCGTTTCTTAATAAAGAATGTCTGTAGTTCTATAGAATCTTGAAAAACATCCGAATCGGTACGCGATAGCTTACGGGCTCTTTCTAAACAAGCAAATACATCTTCTTGGAATACATCCAAACGCTTATATACCCCCTTATCTAATCTACGCTTAACCAAATCTAAAGAAATACCACGAACTTTTTGTTCACCCGGCAATTCATCGTGTTCGGGTAATTCTTGTAGAGTATCCGAATAACATCGACCAGCCTCATCTTGATGATTGTATAGGGATATAAACATTGTTAGTAATAGCTCTTGTACTGCTAAACCTACATCGGGTACGGTATCTCGATCGTTGCGTAAACTTTGTTTAAGTTGCAATGTCATTTGCTGCAACACCAAAGCATCTTTATAGATCTGTGAATCCGGTTCATTATATTTGCAGGCATTTTCCAGCATTAGCAAAAAGTCGGCTGCCAATTCATCAATTGTCTCATACATACTTTGCTTCAGTTTATTTGCAATTCTCTCCATATCCATGGGTTCTTTAATGATATCATAATAATCGGGATATTCGGCTTTAGAGGGTAATTTTGTAAAGATTAAAGAAAGTTGTCGTTTGCCTTTGGGTTCTTGAAAATCACGCATCGATTCATAAAATTGCCATAATTTATCGGCCAAGGGTACAGCATTGCCTTTGCGACGCTTAATAAGTTTTTGCAAAGGTCTTTTGATCTCATTAAGACCAGGAAAGTCTTTAAGTTTTTCATTAAGGGCCTTTTCTAAAACATTAGCATCTTCATAAATGTTGGAACCTAAAAAGAAATGAAAGATTTATCTTAGAGCTTGGTTTATTTCTTAAAATTTTAATTTAGAATTTAAATAGTTTGAGGGATTTATGCGCTATAATAAATGGTTCATTAAAAAATCTTTTTGTAATAAAACGACACATTACCATAGCTTTTTTTAATTACAATTTTTAGTACGGACAACCATGGCATCCCTATTTACCATTTCATCATGGAGCTTTTATTTTAAAGTCAATATCGGGTGCCACTGTACAGTCATAATCAACCAAATAGCCATAATCAAAAAATAATATTTTTTTCTACAGACAAATTCTTAAGTCCCTAACGTTACCGGATTTTAAATTTTTTGATTTGATAAATGGAACGAAACAAAACCCAAAAATGTAAAAAACAAAAAAATCTTTTTTTTTAGTTTATATCGAACTTTCAACTTACAAAAATAAAGCAAATCAAACATTTTAGCTAGGTTGATACTAGTATTTCCATCTGGCTAAAGATCTTATCAGAACCCGAAGTTTTAGAAAAGCTAGAGCCTCCAGAATAGGCAGAGCTTTAACAAAAAACCTATTAGTTATTTGCTACATCCTTGTCTTCTTAGTAATCTATGTTTTTTTATTTAAAAAAATTTAAAATGTCTACGAATGGGACTTCATTTCTTAGTCAGCCACAAATCAAAAAAGTCAGACAGAAAATCGGTCTACCCGATTAAGCTGCACAATTGCACCTAGTGTTTCGCAGTTAACCGATGAAGACATTATTTCATTTCATTATTCGAAAAATCTCTAAAATTTGTTATACATTTGACGACCGAATTTAAACTGCTAGAAAATTTGCAACTTTTTTGCGGATTCGTGCTTATCAACCCAATTTCTATGAAAAAGTCCATGGAGTATATATTTTCCATTTATTGCTGACAACACAATTTGATAAAAAAAAATCGTCAATTTTATTTTATTCCCAAAACTCCTTATAAACTTTGTTTTAATCACATTATTTTAAAATTTTTAAACATGGATTTTTAGTGAATTTTAAAATCACTGTCCTATTTTTTCCAACATTCCATGACGAAATATAGATTTTCAAATGTTTTTTCGATATTTAGTTTCACAACATTTAAAAACAAGAAGTAAAGTTGGAGTAAACAAGACCGTACTTTGTCTTTTTTACAAGTTTGATATAAATTTTTATTAAAAATAAAAATTATGTTTTTTCGACCTTTATTTATTTATTTATAATTCATCTATAATACTAAAGCCCACAAGGCCAAATAACAGTATTACATAGCAATAAAAAAACTGAGTATTAATCTTAAAAATAAAAAAAAATTAAAATATACTTTATAGCCTAACATATTGGCTCCCCAGCCATAATATTTATAAAAAGTTTATTAACAAAGTTTAAAATTTAAGTATTAAAGCATTTGACCCTATCAGTGGTAACATTGCATACTTAACCACACAAAAAAATATTATTCAAAAAAGAAAAAATAGTTCAAAAACCATTGAAATATTCCAAGATTTTTAACCGAAAGGCGTTATTTGAATGAGAGAAAACCCCTAATTCTAAGGGCAATCGATTCCAACACCGAACAATTCTGATTATGAATGATCTTTCAAAAATTGTTCTCCTTATCCTGGTAATGAATATCTGCGGAGTACGCCTTGAACGCGTATAAACAAAGTTCCTATAACAAGGTCAAGTATTACGACTTTTAATGATTTTGTGGAAGAAAAGCAACGAGCGATATTTTACAAAATATCAAAAGAACACCCAAGGAAGCGACTCACATAGTCAGAAACATGATTACGACGACGAACATTATAAACAAGCGTACAATAGTATTCACTAGACGCCTGACTCTTGTAACATTAATACCAATAGTCCCAGAAAATACCTCGAGGTAATGAAAATGAAAATTATTCAAGTTAGAGGCCATACTCTATATTTCTTTATTAGGATATTGTCATTGCACAATTAAAGGTCGAAAAAACATAATTTTTATTTTTAACAAAAATTATATCAAACTTGTAAAAAAGACAAAGTACGGTCTTGTTAACTCCCACTTAACATCTTGTTTTTAAACAAAACAAAACAAGTGTGAAATAAAAAGGAGAATAAAAACAAAAAGCGTGCATTGTATATCTACCAAAGGTAGAGCTTGCACATAACGAACAAGTTTTCAATTTATTTTTGATCAATGGTGATAATCTTTAACTTCGAGCTCATATATTAGTTTCCATGTAGTGAGAAAACTAGTTTATATGAATGTTTGATGTTTTGCATGGGATTGTCACTTCTTTCAAAACGTGTTCTGATGATGGGAACCTAGAAATTTCTTGAAATATATCTATCAACACATTCCTGAAAGTGGTCAATTAATAAATTTAAAAAGAAAAACTCTATAGATTATTTGTTAGGACAATATCCTAATAAAGAAATATAGAGTATGGCCTCAACCATGAATAATTTTCATTTCATTTTCGAAAAAACATAATTTTTATTTTTAATAAAAATTATATCAAACTTAATTAAAAAAATTACTTGAAACTTACAAGAATTGAAGGGCTTAAAAACATGATAAGCCTCATTTAATGTATTATGGGGTTTCGCTGTTTTCTAGGCATCCATTGACTAATATTTGGTAGAACACTTACTACATGTACCAACAGTATAAACTTCCAGCAAAAGTCATATTTTGAACATTTGGTCAATCCTTAAAAGGCGAAAACAAACTGAAAATAAAAATATGGCTTATCAAGTTTTTGAAATAAGCTCTTCAATTATTTTATTCATTTTATTTATTTTTCTCATAGTTTTTAACTTTCAGATCCAAACCAATACAAAATGGAGTCACTAGACTTGAGAAATACATTCACTAAAAAAATTAATTTTCATATCGCTGCTTAGTGGAAAGTTGTATGGTGGTTTACAAGTGAAACCAAACAATTTCCGATTTTTAAACTTTCGCATGTTTTTTATAGTGTTTTTGCGCCGTTTAATGGAATTAAATTTTGAGAACAGTAAGGCTATTCATGTCATGAATTTTGGTCTTGGAAAAATTTAAAAGAGTAAAATTTTTCAAAAACACAACAACAAATACAAAGATAATAATTTCCCACAAATGTTGTTAAATTGTCTGGGTCAAAGCGATTTCGAAATTGTCAGGATTAAAATTACTCTAAACATATGTTTTGTGTAATATTTTATAGTCAGCATTGACAAATTTTAAATTTTAAAATAGTACTTAAAAATGCAACTCTAAATAAAAAGTTCACATATATTTTAATAAAAAAATTAATTGAAAATGAAAATTATTTAAGTTCGAGGCCATAATCTATATTTCTTTATTAGGATATTGTCCTTACAAATAATCTATAGAGTTCTTGTTTTTAAATTTATTAATTGACCACTTTCAGGAATATGTTGATAGATCTATTTCGGGAATTTTCTAGGTTCTCATCATCAGAACACGTTTCGAAAGAAGTGACCATTCCGTTATGAAAGCTTTTATTATTTAAACAAAAAGTTTAAAAGCACGAGTTCAAGTGCAACTTCATGGCTTCAATGCAAAAATTCATTATTATAATGCAGATGCATTATCTCAGTGCAAAACAAATTTCATAAAAATCTGTTCTACTTTGGAGCAATTAAATCGGTTACTTTTAAAACGATTTTAAATAAAAATCATCGGTGTAAAAACCAACACTAGATCGAGTTGTAGACATTGAATTTCGTATATTTTGGAAATAGAAACACTGACAGATTCTTAAAGATTTTTAATAGAAAACCTGTATGTACAACTATAAAATTTACTTCTTCTGAACATATCTGATACCGTTTGTTCTTAGAGCCCTTAGATGCCTACAAAATAAAACATCAAAAATCTAAAGAATGTTTTTTAAAAGATGGCAGGAAGTATCATATTAAAAAAATTCTTAGAATTTTTAGGATGTCAGTTAAACTTGGTTTAATTAAGTCAATAATAAATTGTGTGTCATTTCCAAATTTAGAGTTTTGGTTTTTATTAGTGTCCGACCAAGTATTCGGCTTCGGCTTCGGAGTCCGGCCAAAAAGTGAAGTTCGGCCAAATTTTGGCCGAATTTGGCCGAACTACCGAACTTTTCATGAATATTTATAAAAAGCACAAATAAATAACAACTGTTCAGAATTTACAAAAAAAAACTACATAAAAAATACAACGTTGAATATGATAGAATACCAAAAAAATAACGATATTTAAATATCAATGTGTGTGAAAAAATTTCAAAAAGCCAAGAGTTAAAAAAAAAATTTCCAGAAATATGCCTACAAGACTTCTAAGCAAATAATCAAATTTAATGAGATATAATTAAAAATAAAAAAAAAAAATCGAGTGGTAAGTAATACTAAAAAGAGAATAACATTTTCATCAATTTGGGATAGACATGATGCAGTACCAGACTTTGAAGTAGCAGAACCAAACGAAAATTTCATTGAAAAAGAAATTAAAATGTTTATTACGGAGCCTTTAAGTCCCGAAATATAAATATATTTGAGTATTGGAATTCAAGTCCATTTACAAATTTAAAAGCTGTAGCAATACAATATTTATCAGCCCCACCAACTAGTATAGCTAGCGAACAGCTTTTTAGCGCTGCCAGACAGCTGTATTCTGATAGACGAAGCAATTTACATGGTGTGAATATCAAACTTTTTAATTTTAAATATTAAAGTTTAAGTTTTTTTTCTATATCAACTTAAAAATCGATCAACTATTTTTCTTTGACTATAAAATATAGTACAAATATTTTATTCTTTTTTTGTACTTAAAATAGTACAACTATTTTCCAAATATGATTTTTTAAAAAATATACCTATAAATTTGTATTTTGTTTATGTTAAATAACTTTTTGGTTTAAATTTATTGATCTAAAAAAACAATTTATATTTTTTTTATTAAAACAAAAAGTTCGGCTTCGGCCGAACATTGATATTGAGTTCGGTCGGACACTAGTTTTTATGTGAATAAAACCAATTTAACGTTATTTTAGAAGCAATATACCACTTACAATCTTCATTAAACTCAGTTTAAAAATAATCTTCATCCTAAAACTCGGTCTTAGTAAACCAATGCCGTCAACATAACCTACATTTTAAAAAAGCTAATCTTGATCTTTGGGCTTTTATTGACAAAACCATAAAGAATAACATTTATTTAGCATTGCAGGATTAATCGATTAACCGCCAATTAACCGAACCGACTAACCGGTTAGTCCATTTAACCGTTTTTTCGAATAATGCCCTAACCGGTTAACCGTCTAGATCGAATAATTGGAAACTCTAACATCCGAACACAATCAAGATCAGAAGGACTTTTATACCGTTTTTTGTGTCTTGAAAGAAAAAAAAAACAACTAAGCTAAAATTTGACTGTACACACAGCACCAAACTAATCTTATACATTCATCTGACATATCGAGCCCTAACCGCCAAAAAGACGAAAGCGCCCAAGTCAAAGTTTACCAAATATCTTTGCGAATCATTAAATTTACTAAAAAAAATACATTCAGCTAAATTTATATAATTGATAGTTTTATTTTTCTCACATTTATAAATACTTTTTGATCCACTTTTATTTATCACGAATACAAAAATAACAGAAATTTACAGTTACTAACGTTCTGATGATTATAAACGATAATTTTCAAGTTTTTAATCACCTTTTAAGGCAAAAAATACTTAAATTGTGTTAATTTTATTGAAAACGTTAAAAAAAATCAATAATAAAAATGCATATCTTTAAAAATTTAATTGTATATTTTAAAATTTTTAATGCATATTTTATGAATATAAAGCACGATAATAAATAAATTTACTTTGTAGCCCTAATTAGAGTCAAATGCATACATTTGACCCAAAATTAGTATTTCACATTTCCCTCTGGAAATTTTTTGTGTGTTGTAATAGAACAAAATTTTTAAAAAACATACAAATATCGCTTCCAAATAATTAGGAGCATTTTAACTAATAAAGTTTATTTGCAAAAATTATGTGAAAACTACACACAAAAAAAGCATAATTAGCAAAATGATTTCCATTTAAATACTGTAGATTTTATCGAGTTTTGTTTTAATTGTACATGCTATTGTGTCAAATTTGCATAGCGAACAAACAGAAAATTAACTTTATTTATATTGATATATTCGAAATTGCTCGTGTAAAATTTTGGAACTCTAATTATAAAAATATGAATGTGTCTGCCGATTGGTTTCTTTGATCTTAATAATATTTTTATATATATATATATACCAGGGGTGCCCACGGCCTATGCGCTTGGTACTCATTTGTTTTTGTAAAAACACTTAGCTATAGGCTGTGTGTTTTAATACACATATAGAGCGCTCAGCACTAGCAATACGAAATACACAAACAACTTTGTCTTATTAGTTTTTTTGTCGTTCTTCACTGTATACACGCAAGCGCAAAGCAACAACACTTTCGTATGCTTTGCTGGTAAACATTGAAATATTTTTTTCTTTGTATGTATTGGTTTTTACAACAAAAAATATTGAATAAAAATTAGTTTTTCTTTAAATGTATTGGTGTTTGCTCTTCCATAAGGAACTTTTGGGCACTCCTGATATATACAGTAGTGGTCAAAACATTTGGAACTGAGATCGCATTTGTTGTTTTCATTGATTTATTTTCTTCAAATCACACTTAGTTACTAAAATTTATTTTTTACATATTCTTCATACATAGTTTTATGTTAAGCAAATAAAAAAAATTAATTCCGTTAAATTAAAACAACAAAAAAATTAATAATAATAGATATATTCAAAATGCAGGTGTTCAAAACATTTGCAACTCTCATTATTCTTACTCTTAACGAAACAATTTATACTAAAAAATGCTAGGATATAACGGTAATCGCATTCCTTTTTAATATGAGATTCAGGACGTTACATTTTTTAAACAAATTTATTATAATTATTGTTTTTTAATAGTTGCAATAAGATGTTGGAAGCATAAACATCGTAAAAATAATTTTTGTAAAAAATGGCAGGAAATAAATACAATTCTGATTTTAAATCAAAAGTTTTAAATGATTTTCAAAATGGACTTTCCCAAAAAGAAATTTCTATAAATTACTCCGTTCCAAAATCAACGGTGGAAGACCCCGTATTACAACTGTAAGAGAAGATCGGAAAATCAAGAATTTTTTAACGAAATATCCCAAAGCAGTTCCCAGAGAAGCTAAAACTGGACTTTTAATAGATGCCAGTCTTCTTACCATTAAAAGAAGAGCCCGAGAATATGGTCTAAGAAGTTATAGATGTACAAAAAAAAAAAACCGTTTGTGTCGGAAAAACCCGAAAAGCTCGGCTTGACTTTGCATGCACCCATTTGAACTGGACTCAATAGCAATGGAAAAATGTATTGTGGTCAGATGAGTCTTAATTCCACCTCCGGGGATCAGATGAAAGAGCCAATGTTCGAAGACCACGAGGCGAACAGTTTAATCCCAGATACACAACCGCCACAGTGAAGCACGGAGGTGGAAACATTATGGTATGGGGGTGTTTTTCAGGAAATGGGATTGGCCCAATTCACCGCATTACTAGCACAATGATGGCCACAATCTATAGAGATCTTTTGAGTTCAGTTATGCTGAATGGGAAATGCAACTCTCATGGACCTTCCAACACGACAACGACCCAAAGCACTCGGCGGGGGTTGTAAAAGTTTGGATGCAGGAAAATTAAATTAATATCATGTCGTGGCCGGCTTAACCTTCCGATCTCAACCCGATTGAGAACATGTGGATGATTGTAAAATGGAATATCGGCAATAAAGTATTCCGAAATGGTGATGTACTTTTCGTAGAGTTGGAGAAGCAGTGGAATGAAATTTCTGACGATTAAAGCTCATTGCCTCAATGCCTAAGAGGTGTTCAGAAGTTATAAAAAATAATGGTTAAAATTACTTTTTTTTTATTTTTGAGAAGTTATGAATAATTTTTTTGTATTTGTAAAATAATATGATTTAACTGAATTTAATAAAAAAAAAAATAAAAACTTATAAAGGGTCTGCCAAATAACTTTTTTTTTTGAACTCCTGAACCAATTGGACTTTGTATGGCGTCATACCAAGGTCTTTATGCAAAATTCGTCTCAATGATGTCTCCGAAATGTTCAATTGTTGAGAACGACGGTGAATTGATGTTGATGGTGCTTCACGCACACTTTCTGCCACAGCAGCAATATTCTCGGGTGTACGCACTGTTTTTGGCTTTTCACGCTTTGGTTTATCGATGAGCATGCCAGCGGAAGGATAAAACTAATTATCTGTCAAATCAGACATGAGCTAAGTGTTACCATTCACGAAATAAGCACTAGTTGAAAAAAAAACGTTAGATGGCAGATCCTTTACTACAAATCTTTTTGATAAAAAAAATTATATTTACCTAAACCATGATTTCAGTTGCAATGTTTTGAACACCACTGTATATATATATATATATATTTAAGTTTCCTTTGATCTTTTTTTATTTAATTCTTATTTTAAACGAGCTTAAAATCATTTATTTATTAATTATAATTATTTATTTTCAATATTTCGTCTCCACATTGAGTGACTTCTTCAGGGAACAATTATTACAATTTGATTGAAAAACTAGTTTTAATTTTTCAAAATAAGAAGAATTAACATTTTGATATATTCAAACCAATTTAAAAACATTTAATTTTAACAAAAATTTACAACAAACTTCTCTTCTCTTACCTTCTTCGTTATATTGACGACAATTACCAAACATTAGGCGATAATCGGCCACAACATCTTCAACATCACGATACTTATCCATACGTATATTATGCTCAATTGTATTCATATCCACAGGATTTTGTATAATATCATAATAATCGGGATATATCTTACGGGGTGGCTTTTCCATAAACAAATCTATGGGTTTGCGAGTGCCCGCAGTGAAATCCAATAGATATTTATGCAATGACAATACCTTCTTCTTCATGTATTGGGTGATAAACATACGTTGAGTCTGCGGAGATTTCAACGAGTTATTTAATGCATTATTGGGTGTTGTATTGAGTCTTGGACGACCTTTCTTTTTTGAAGGTTTTAGATTGGACTCAATCGAGGGTGGCATAATAGTTTGTTCAGCATCTTCTTCTAAATCGTCCTCTTCTGTATCGTCATCATCTTCCATTTCGCTGGTCTCTTGATCGAGTGTATCCTCGACAAGTTTAGTGTTCATAAGTTTCAACATTTTAATGGCATCCTTATGGGTGCGATGGGTAGATGGAAATGCCTTTTTAGCATTATCTAACATAAGATAGAGATCAGCAGTTATATCGCTAATATTAGCATATTCTCCTTTATTCAATTTATTATGGATTTGACTCATAGAAATTGGTCTTTTGATTAGCTCAAAATATTCCGGATGAAATCTTCTAACGGGCAACTTCCATAGAGAAGTACCCAAGGGAGGTCCTGTGGCGCCAGGATGTTCTGAATGACCTGGAGCATTATATAAATGATCAAATAATGCCCACATAGGACCTTCACCTTTCTTACTTGTCTCTTCATCATCTGTCGAATCGGCCTCTTCTTTTAGAGCAGCTATAACTGCACTTGTCAATGCCTTTGGTCTACGTATCAATTTTGTCTTACCCGTTTCCAATTCCAAACGTTTTTGGGTAAATATTTTCTTTAATGCCTTGGCATCTTTATAAATTTGGGAGCCTGGCTCATTAAATTGACAGGCGTTTTTAGTCATTTGTAAAAGATCTCTTTCCATTTCTTGTAGATTTGAATAGGCGTTGGTCTGTATCTTAGTGGCTATTAATCTCAAATCTATGGGATGTTCTATGACATCATAATAATCGGGATAGACCTTTTTGGAGGGCAATAATAGAAACATTCTATGTAAAGGTCTATCATTCATAGTACCATCTGTGGGAGTCATTACAGCGGCAAAAAGTTCTTCGTAGACATTGACGACATCTTCGTCCTTAACCTCATCTTCTGCATTACAAGTTAATCTCCTTCTACCTCTATTGCCCTTGTTCTTAGGTTCCTCTTCCGTTAAGCCCAATGATTCCAGCAATTTGTGTTTATTTGCTACCACATATTGCCACAATGCAGTTGCATCTTGATGTTCCGTGGTATCTGGTTTATAAAATGCTTTAGCATTATTAACCAACAATTCAAAATCTTGCATTAATTCATCCAAATCGTCGTATATATCAGTTTTTAGTTTTTGTTGTATTTTCAGTAGATCTATGGGATTATTGACCACATCATAGTAAGAAGGCTCTTGACGCCTCTTTGGGGCACGTATAAATGTATCACACAACATGGAGCCATCTTCTTTTTTTAAATTTCTTATTGAATCGTATAGACTTTGGCACATTTCTGTGGGATCTAAACGTCGTTTTTTCCTTGCCGACATGGCTAAAGTAGATGTGGCGGCTGCACCACCGCCTACCATTAATACCGGTGACTGTTCGGGTGTAGAATCATCCATTTGCAAAAGTTCATCATCGTGTTTACTGCTTATCGAACTAGCTCTTCGTTTACGACTTAACATAATTTCATAAAACAAAAATTAAAAAAAAAAACGAAACTTAGTTTTTCTCAATTTTCAATAAAAATAATTCACTATTTTTGCACGAAGACGCTAGTGCACAGAAGCAAGCCGATTAAAAAAATTCAGCGAAGGCGGAAAAGCAAATATCTTCGGCGGCGGCTGATTGGTCTTGGGCCGATTTTTTTTCAGCTGCTCCGCCCCAAACCAATACAAATTTTTCCAAACTGTAAAAATTCGAAATTTGTCTTAAAAATGTTAAAACCTTACAATAATGGACAGCGAGGTGTCTGCTATTTGGATGGACTATACTTTTCTGTCACCAAAATTTTAGATTGATAAAAGAACGCACTCAAAAAAATTGTACAGTAGAATCTATCGAAAATGACAGATAAAACAAAGGTTATTTTGTTATTTTTAATCTGGAAGGGACTCTAACAAATTCACTAAAATAACTAACAATGTCGTAATAATAACTATTTTTTACTACAAAAATTTTGGAACAACTGAAAATATTTGTAAAAACTACTGATGTTTAGCAATTATTTTTTCGGTATTTTAAAAATATATATTAATAAATATAACATTTTTTCTGAGTCATTTTGCACGAACCACTATCATACAAAAATTTAAATTTTTTATAATATTTTTCGAGCCCATTTTTGATTCTTTCGTGAATCCGTTTGATCTCTGGATTATTTTATGGAAAACAAATGTTATCCTAAATTGTAATTTTACATTACAAATAATGATTATTACAGAAATAACTGTCAAACTTTTTATGAGAGTAAAGAGTATGTCATCAGTTTTTTTAAATTGGTTATAAACTATTCTCTGATTCATAAAATTAATCAAATTTTATGCGAATTAATTCAAAACAGAATTCTCTTCTCCAAGCTATGATGTATACTAGAAATGTCCAAATAGTGTCTATGTTTGGCTTGAAGCCAATAAACGAACTAGAAATTCGCCTTAGCCACTAAAACTGGCCGAAAATTAAGCCGCCGATGAGCCGAAGACTTCGGCGGCGGTGAGGCTCGTCAAAAATATCGGCGGCGTGTCCAGATGACAGCCGTGCTGCATGCTACTCTGCGCTAGTCCAATAGAAAATGCCAGCTTTTATTATAAACAGGGTTGTTATAAATGTCATCCTGTTGGGACTGCCAGATCAAATTTTTTGTGAATGGGGGGAAAACCAAGGATAAGCATCAAGAAAAGTTGGATGTGGAGATATACTTATATGTTTTTCGACATTACTTGGCGTCTACACAAAACATCAAATCAATGTCAAGACACAGCAACAACAATTTTTGAACAAGTGCAGTTTAACTCATTAATTTTTATTACCCTGATTAGTACTTTTTGAACTGCCCAGCCTCTTGTGGCTGGCATTTATTAAGTTTTCCTAAATTAAATAATTATTGCTTACATTGTTTTCCACAAGGTGTTGCCACATTTTGCAAATTTCTCTCCCAAAATAGGGGATAGTTATGTATAGCTATAACCTAATTCTGAACGTAATCAGACTATACGACAATACCGTTTCATTACCAGATTGTCAGCAAAATCAGGTTTAATCCAGATTTCAGGTATAATGTAAATTCAGTATTAGCTGGGTAAAACATGATTTAGCTATTACAGGGAATTAGCATAGACAAGTTAATCTCCTAGAAAGTGGACTAACTGCTTAATCACTAAACAGTTGGTCAACGTTTCCATTGAATGTGTTTTGGACATGTTTTGAAAAAAATATGTTTTCTACATGTTTCCCATATATTTTTTTCTCCAAAACAGATGTTTTGCTCAAAATATATATATGTGGAAACACAGTATAAAACTAAGTTTATGTCCGACCACTATTTCTATACTACTAATTGTTTGCTACTCTGTGTTTTTATATAAGTTCGGTTGGCAACGCTAAAAAAAACACACATATAAAGTCAGGTAAAATTAATGTTAAGGGCTGCCACAAAAAAAATATTGGTCCTGTTGACAAACATTTTTGCTAAAGCCGTCATTTTCCTGGTTCCTCTTATGACGGATCAATATCGGTGCAACCTTGGTATTTTCAACTGAAAAAGTTAATCTCTAAGCTGTCAAGTTAATCAAAAAATGCATGTGTAAACGAAGGAAATTAAGAAAGTGGATTGACATTAATCAAGTAAGTTAATTTCGCAATCTGAACTCCCTATAAGCGGGAAATCTAGCGATTTTCACTAATTTGGCTTGACGCTACTAAAGTATGTAAAATTTGACGACTAGTAGCTAGATTTTTAAGAAAATTTAAATAAATTTAAATTTTAAAGCGATACACAGCTTAATTTTTAAATTATTTTATAATATAGCGATTTTTTAGTTTGATTTAGCGTTATTTATAAAAAATAAATTGGCAGCAGTGAAAAAAAATATTCTTCTCAGTGATGCCAACTCTTGCAGAGTAAAACGCGTAATAAAACGTATACAAATATGCAATTTTTTGCTTGAGCACCAAATACACTTGCATTATTATTGCACAATTTTTCGTTTTTGTTCTTTATACTAGTAACTAGTTGAAGAACTACATCGGGAAGTTGAAGAACAACATCGAAAATTGTACAATAATATTGCCAGTGTTAAGATTTTTTTTCAATCACGATACAAATTTTTGCCATTTTGTGTCAGCAGAAAGCACTAAGATGGCATCATTCCTATAGAATAAAATGACATTTATAAAAAAATACACAAATGCAAAGGCAGCAACAAATTTTCTGAACGGATAATAAAATTATAGAAAAAGTGATTTAAAACCATAAAAATATAATATTTTAATTTAAATAAATTAAAAATATGTGAAAATTATTGAAATACTTAGAAAAAAGAACTAAAAAATGGAAAAACTAAATTAGAAAAGTTATTTCTTTTTTTATCGCCAGTAAAATAAAATGTGTACCAGAAGAATACAGTAAAAAAGAAAACGAGCGAATGATATGTAAAAAATACAACAATAAAAACGTATAAGCGCCAGAGGAGCGCCAGTATTTTTTACATAAATTGTTCAAAGCTCCGCAATGTGGTGGACACAAATGCAACATAAAATTTATGTTATCCAAGTGTATTAAAATAGATTAAAACATAAAATTTTTACTAAAAATAAGTGAAAAATTCATAAAAAAAAGTTATAAATAAAACTAAATTTAGAAAATTCCCAAAGTGGCTTTATGTATTACAACAAAAGTGCCAATTTGTTATTTTCTTTTTATCACCAACACGTTTACACATTCATTGATACGTTGTCGTTATATATTTATTGTGTGGTATAATAATATCTCTTCCCCCCATTATTCCTTGTGTGTATTATCATCACCATCATCATTTTGATGGGAAAATAAATCCCTGTGTATTAAGGAAAAGAACAGAAAAACAATTAAAAAATTCAATTATTGTGGGATTACTTTGTTGAAGGAGTGTGTGTTGTTATAGTTGATTTTTATTCGTTTATCATCAAAAAGAGTTAACGAAAATGGTTAAATTTTCTTGGAAACCTTTAATACCCTTTGGTAAGCATATTTTTATTGTTGGTATTAAAATTATAGATCTGTTTTATTTTTTTTGTTTGTTTATGCAGTTTTTTAATTTGCGCTTTAATTACTTTTCACTATCGCTTTTTTATTGTTGTTTTTCAGTTATCTTTCTTTTTTGTTTTTATACATTTTTTTTGCTTTGTACTGTAATGTAAATCTTATAAAAAAAAAAACAAATGTGTATAGGAAAATTGATAAAATTTTATAATTTATATACTTTTACATAATTTATACAAAGGGTTTAAGTGGTGTATACACGATCAATATTATTGATACATTTTTTTAAATTGAACCAATTAGAAGCAAGTATTTAAAAATAAAATGTTCTGATTGGTTGATTTTTGATAGATGGATAAATAATATTGATCGTGTATACTTGACTAATACCAGAGAACAAAGCTGATAATACCAGAGAACAAAGCCGAGCGGTTAATAGTCGTCGCAGCCGACCTTTTTGCGGTTATGTTAGTCGCCGCCGTTATATGCGGCAGATTCGGGTAAAAAATGTTAATGTACGCATACACTGAAATATTCTTGTGCAAAGTTTATCATATAATAATGTTTGCAATAATATTGGGCTAAAGTGCAGTTTACGGGGTTTTGGAAATCAAAAAAAAAAAATACATGGTCCTCTCCAGAATGAAAAAAGAAAATTTTTTTCTATCTTCGGTTAAGGGGGCTGACGCCCCTGGGGCCCTCTAGGGCCAAAAAACCGGTATTCGTAGTAACATATAAGTGGGGGTACTCTAATGAAAGGAAATTTCATCTGGATTTCAAAAATGATTTTTTTTTGGATCCATGATACGAAGCGCCCTCTACAATCGTTTTATGGCGCCTGGCCCCCCTGGGTTAAAAAAACGGAAACGGGTTTTTTGGAAAACTTTGCTTAGCAAGGCACTTCCTACGCATACCGGGGCGAAGCCTCAGCGAAGCCGAGAATTGGACTGATGGGAGTAAAAAAACCCCTAAGCCCGGCCGAAGGCCGGTTACGCAGAAAAACTTTGCTTAGTAAAGCCACTTCCTACGCATCCCGGGGCGAAGCCTCAGCGAAGCCGAGAATTGGACTGATGGGAGTAAAAAAACCCCTAAGCCCGGCCGTAGGCCGGTTACGCAGAAAAACTTTGCTAAGCAAAGCCACTTCCTACGCATCCCGGGGCGAAGCCTCAGCGAAGCCGAGAATTGGACTGATGGGAGTAAAAAAAACCCCTAAGCCCGGCCGTAGGCCGGTTACGCAGAAAAACTTTGCTAAGCAAAGCATTTAATTTTAATTAAATTAATTTTTTTAATATTACTATTGGTCGAATAATGGCTTTTATTAGGAATTGGTGTTATCGGTTCAAAAATAAAAATCATTTTTGAAATCGTGAGACAATTTCTTTTTATTTGAGTACCGTTTTTGTTTAATTTTATTTTTGACTTTTTTTCGTATATTACTATTGGTCGAATAATGGCTCTAATTTGGAATAGGTGTTATGGATCCGAAAAAAAATATCATTTTTGAAATCGTGAGACAATTTCCTTTAATTTGAGTACCCATACGACCCTGTTACTATGGCCCCCTGTTTTTTGCCTCCCACGGGCCTCCCGGGGCCGAGCCCCTCCCAAAAATAATTTCGGTTTTTTTTTTTTTTTATTCTGGAGGGGGTCATGTATTTTTTTTTTTTGATTTCCAAAACCCCGTAAACTGCACTTTTGCCTAATATTGCAAAGTGTATGGGAACCTTTAGCCCACTAAGGCCTAGTTTTGGGATGTCAGTTAAACTTCATTTACACATGTGGACAGAAAAATAGGTGTGAACTTTTTTTATTTGAAGTAAAGTATGGTTTTTATATTTTTTGTTATTTTATTTCATATTTCAGATTTATTTATAAAGTAAACATATTTCATGTATTTAAAAATTACTTTAGAGTTAAGATAGCACTAAGAAAAAATGAAAGTTACATAAATTCAAGAAATTCGTCCATTTTTAAGTGGACAGTAAAATAGGTGTATATAAAAAAACTTAAAAATAAGATAACAATTTATACAGGAAAGTTACTGTTTTGAATAAACATCAAACCAGGCAGTTAATATCCTGTATATCCACCATTATTTTTAAGGACAGCGTCAATCCTCTTAGGCATGGATGAAATTAATTTACGACAAGTCTCTACCGGGATATTATACCATGCTTTTTGAATATATTCCCATAATTCTTTTTTATTACTGCAAGGAAGCTTAGAGAGCTGTCGCTTGAGTTCACCCCAAAGGTTTTGTGTGATTGAGGTCGGGGGACTGACTTGGCAACTCAACAACGTTCAAATTATGTTCCCGAAACCATTCACTCACCAACTTTGATGAGTGTTTCAGATCATTATCCTGTTGAAATCTCTATACTAGTGGCATATTTTCCTCAGCATATGGTAGCATAACTGTCTGCAACAAATTCTTGTACACACATCTATCCATTATGTTTTCAATAAGACGTATCGGACCTACTCCCTCCCAAGAAAAACAGCCCCATACCATGACGTTTCCTCCTCCATGTTTCACAGTTTGTTTGATAAATCTGATATGGAATTCTTTCCCTTTTGGACGACGAACATACCTTTTTTGCATCATTACCAAACAAATTGACTTTAGTTTCGTCGGTCCAAAGTATATTTCGCCACTTTTTTTCAACTTCTGGCCCGCACCATGTTTTATGAGCCAAAGCAAAATTTAACCTCTTCTTCAAATTTGCTTGTCTGAGTAAAGGAACTTTCCGAGCTATTCTACCTGGTAGTTTTTCAGCCACCAGTCTTCTTCGGACCGTTCGGGATGATACAACATTTCCAATTTCCATTGAAATTGCTTTAGAGCTCTTGAAACGGTCTCGTTTAGCTAAAGTCACTATTCGATTATCCGTAACTGGAGAGGTTTTTTTAATTGTGCCGCGTATCTCAATATTTTTTTTTTGGTTTTAAGGCATTTGTTATGAAGTTTTCAGACCGTCCTAACGATTTTGCAATAGATTTGTAGGTTTTTCCTTCCTTTCAAAGCTGCTGAACTGGGCGTCTTTCTTCTTCACTGCAATGATGTGCACGACCCATCTAACATTGTTATAAATTAAATTTAAATTTACATTTATTCCCCATTAAGTTGATTTCACCTAAATACTTACTTTTGTTTATAATATATCACAAAAAACTTGAGGTTTCACAATTTTAAACAAAGCGCACCTATTTCACTGTCCACGTCAGAAAGCAACTAAATCAAAAAAACTTTGCGTTTATTACTTCCCCATTTTCAGATGAAAAAATTAATAATGTTCTTTCTGTTGGTTATATTTTACAATTTTTGTTAAATTAAAAAAAAAAAAAAAACTTACAACTATTTTATTGTCCACATGTGTAGCTAAACCGACAACGAATTTTGTACACCATTTCGAATTATTTTTTTAATGATGATTTTTAATAACAAGAAAAACAAACAAAGAATAAACCACTTTTTGGTACTAAAAACGCGGATTTATTTTCCAAACACAATTTCATACAATTGTATTTTTATTCTATCATATCCGTTAATCTAACGGGTAAGGCTGCCTCAGGACAGTCTTCATAAAATTTACCACAAATGCGTCAAATGAGCGTTTTATACTTAGAAATTAATATATTCCGATAGAAAACTAAATTTGCTAAATATTTTGGGAAGAAATTTTTCGTGTCCAGTCCACGGTTTGGAAGCGGAAAAGCTTCAAAATCGAAATTTCGTAAGATTTCAAAAACTAATGTCATGTGAGTTTATGCCATATTCTTTATTCTTTAATAATTCTTTTAAACTTTTTTCTTAAATTTTTGTAAGTTAATCTTGCTATATACAAACTGTTTTATATTGTTAGAAAATAGGATATTTAAGGTTTTATAGTTTTAAGTGACATAATGAAGTTGATTGTTAATGTTGGTCTACCAACTATATATGGCCCGAAGGGCTCGGTTGGTTTTTTTGAAATAAATTAAATTAAATTAAAATTAAATTAATGTGATGAGTTTGTAATATATACAGAAGGTATGACAACGTTGGCTTGTCAAATACACTAAACTAATTATTTTTTAAAAAAATAGTTTTCAAAAATCTAAAAAACCAATTTAAGTTGACTAAAAACTCTTTATAATAAAATATAAGTAAGATTGAAGCTTTATCTTTAATAATAAGTCCTTACTTTGGTCCAAGCACTCACAGGATTTTATCTAAAGGACATCATCTTAACTTATAGAGCAATTCCATATGAAAGCGATCACCTTTTGGACGACCCCTCTCCGATTTTAAAATAAATAGTCTCAATCGATTGCCCACCAAAAAATAATGTACCTACATATTTTTTTTTTTTTTATAGTGACTGGTTTAGTGGTGGTGTGCACCACTGTCATGTGACAAAATTGAAGAATTCTTCATAAGGGACCTCATTGAAAGTTGTTTTAAAAAAAACTACTAAAGCGATCGCAACGAGTGATAGCTCGTTGGAAAGGTATTGAATCAGGCTTTAATTGAAAAATAAAATTTTCCTAATTTTTCTCAGAAATTTACCTTTTTTCCCATGAAAATTAAATTTTCCCATGAAAATTAAATTTTCCGATTTTCCACAGAAGCTCCTAAATTTTCCGGCTAATTTTATTTTTTTTGGATTCCTCATAATTTTTGCTTTAAGAATCAGCAATAAAAAAATGAGCCCCGACTCCTTGTTTGGACAGGAGAAGAGCATTTAAGAGACCACCTTGTTCTCATTGTTTTTATATTTTTTATAATTGAATTATTTTTAATTATTTAACAAGAAAAAATAAGACCTTATTCAATACCTTTCCAACGAGCTATCACTCGTTGCGATCGCTTTAGTAGTTTTTTTTTAAAACAACTTTCAATGAGGTCTCTTATGAAGAATTCTTCTATTTTGTCCAAAACTTCTCTTTTATATGCTTTAGTTTCCAAAATGCACCCTAAAATATTTTGGCTCATATCGACAAAATTAGGCAACGATAAACAATTTTGTTAAAGAACTTATTATTTGTTTGTCGAGTAGAGCACATGGTATGATTTTCGTTGCAAAACATCGTTTGCTAGTTAGAGGGAAGTCCATAAAAAAATATTAAGTAACATATTATTTTTTTGCGGTTTTCACATAAATTTTTATAAGTTTTAATACAAATTAGGGCCTTCTGAAAGTGGACAATTTTACGTAATTGTGAGGGAGAGACTATTATACAGTGATCAGACTTTAAACGCAGCGATACATATATAGTTTTATATAAAAGAAGATCTACACTTTTTGCTATG
Organism: Delia radicum; assembly: GCA_021234595.1. Taxonomy (NCBI): domain Eukaryota; kingdom Metazoa; phylum Arthropoda; class Insecta; order Diptera; family Anthomyiidae; genus Delia; species Delia radicum. Next base: position 240,446,720 of record CM037851.1, on the reverse strand, counting down.
TAACGAAATATCTTTACATGTAACTGTTAATAGTTCAAGATACGAGGGCTGATCGATAAGTCCGTGACTTTTTGAAGGAAACACAGTTTTTTTGCAAAAAAAAAAAAATATTTTTCAACATAATCTCCCTTTAGCTCAATACACTTAGATTAGATTATAGTGGCACTATGCACCGCGACCAGAAATTGGTATTTTGTGCTGCCAGCGAATACACCCTATAGGTTCAGGCTCCCTACGAAGCCAATTATCCTACCAGGTGAACAGTTCCAAACGTCCGATGGCGTCACTATTCGACCACCAAAATAACGCACCCTCCTGTCGGAGAGCCTCGGACATTTGCAGAGAACATGCTCAGAGGTCTCGGGTTCCAATTCACAAAACCTGCACGTATCCGTAGAGGATCGTCCCATCTTGTACAATTGATACCTAAGACCACAGTGTCCTGTGAGGTAACCCGTTACGGTCATTAGTTCGCCCCTCGTCATAGACAAGAGTTTCCGCGATCTCTCCCCAGAGGGAGATATAAAATGCCTCGCAAAATGCCTCGCCTGTCGCTGCCCAGGCGATCTGGCCCAATAGGCCCCAAACTCCGACTCCCTCCATCTTCTGAGCCTCTCTCTGACATACCTATTGGGTACGCCACAGAAGGGTTCCGGGCCAATGAATTGTCGACGAGCTCCGCAGTTGGCTTAACAGTCAGCCCGTTCGTTGCCCTCATGCCCCTCATGGCCTGGAACCCAGCCCAGTGTCAAGGAGTTGTTAAGTCCTAGACGATTTAGAGAGTCGATACATTCCATAACCAGACCAGACGACACATCTTTAGCCCTCAAGGCACCAAGTGCCGCCTGGCTGTCAGATAGAATGTAGATCGTGGCCCCCCGTGTCCTCCTCCGCAGACATTCTTCCACACAGATACAGATAGCGAAGACCTCAGCCTGAAAAACGGAGGGATATTTGCACATGGCCAGAGCACGCTGAAATCCGGGTTCGACGACACCCGCCCCCGTATCTATGTGCGACTGTTTCAAGCCATCCGTGAACCAGACCTGTGCACCAACCTCCGGTACCCAAGATCCATTCAACCACGTGCTCCTGTCGAAAATCACAACAACAAAGTGCCTCACAAATACCTGCACAGGCAGTATCTTGTCACTGACCCTAATAACCGGGTCATCAGCGAACATTTTCGCAATCTCAAGATGCCCCTTCAGATCCCCACTCCTCATGCTGCCAATCTCCCGCAGCCTTAGGGATCCCATGCACGCGTTCTACAGAAATATGCAAAGGAGGAATACCCAGCATGACTCCAATGGCATCAGTCGGACATGATTTTGAGGCACCAGTGATACCAATACATGCCATTCGATAAATCCTCTTAAGAGTCATCTGAGCCCCGAGTTGTTCAACCTTTGTCCACCACGCCAAAGAGGCGTATGTGACCATCGGTTTCACAATGGTGTTAAGAGACCAGTAGACCATTTGAGGTCTAAGGCCCCAGGTCTTGCCAAAGAGCCTCTGGCATTGCCCTAGTGGCCCTTTTAGAGATCATATCATATCACACTTAGTCTAACGTTTCTCCAATTTTTGTATCCCTTACAAGAAATATTATTTTTCGAGGTTCATAAAATAGGCATTTGTTTGATTAATAATTTCATCGCTGGAGCTAAATCTCTTTCCACCGAGCCATTTCTTTAGGTTTGGAAATAGGAAATAGTCACTGGGGGCTAAAACCGGAGAATATGGCGGATGAGGTACCAATTCGTATCCCATACATATTATTTTTCCCTTTTGAATGTAATCGATGTGGATTATCCCGCGTGCATCCCAAAAAACTGTTGCCATCACCTTATTGGCCGACAAACTTACCTTGGCCTTCTTCGAAGCCGATTCACCCGGAGAAATAAATTGTTTAGACTGCTTCTTGGTCTCCGGAGTGTTGTAATGTATCCATGTTTCATCCACAGTTAGAAAACGCCGCAAAATCTCATTTGAATTGCGGTTAAACAACTCCAAACAATCCTTTAAAGTTGTCACATGATTACGTTTATGGTCAATTGAGAGCAAACGAGGCACCCATCTTGCAGACAGCTTTCTTAAACCCAACTGATCATTCAAAATCGAAAACACACTGATATATGAAATGCCTATGGCATCAACAATCTCACGCACTTTTACTCTTCGATCGGCCAACACCATATCGTGGATTTTTTCGACATTTTCGGGTGTATTGACCTCAATTGGCAGTCCAGAACGCTCAGCGTCATTTGTACTTGTGCGACCACAACGAAAGTCAGTAAAACACTTTTTTACCATTGAAATCGATGGTGCGTATTCCACATAGTATTTATCAAGCTTTTCCTTGACTTGATTGACGCAAAAAATAATGCTTAATGAGCACTCGAAATTCACTTTTTTCCATTTAAAGAAAATCCACGAGGCTGTATGTTTTGAACACATGTTAAACGCAAAGTAAATGATGGAACTTGCTCAAAATTTGACAGTAGTCTACTAACAGGTGGTACTAGATGGGAGCAGTGTTGCATTTCATATAAATACGAGGGAAGTTCTAAAAGTCACGGACTTATTGATCCGCCCGCTATCGTTTTATCCAAACTAAAATACATTTTTTTTAATTCTACATTATATGTTATTTTATATATAATTTTGATTTGTGTCATATCTAATTATACATGTATTCGTACATATGTCATATACGATTATATATTGGTCGCTAGGTAATAAGATGTAATTATATGTGGCATCGTATTAAAAAATTAGAATAAAAAATTTTATATATTAACATTCATAAACATATATATTTATATAAAAAAATGAATGATTATATGTAAAGGCTTTTACTCGGGTTTTATGAATTCCCGAGTAAAAAAATTATATGTCGGTATATCTAATTATATAGAGCCCAATAACTAATCAGATACAATTTAGTCCTACAAATTGTGAATACAATTGTATCTACATACGTCGATCAAATTGGATTTAGTTTTTTTAAATTATATGCAATTGAGTCCGAATCAGATCAGACCAGATATTATTGTACTAAATATTATCTTAATATTTAAAACTAGCTGTATGTATTCGGTCTTGCCCGGTACTTAAATACTTTTAATAGAACACATATTATAAACAAATTTTTGTCAGATATCATAATTTGATAAAATCTTTGGATTTTTCAGTTTCAAAAATGGTTACGTTGTCTACAAAACAGTGTTCTTCAGTTACAAAAATAGTTTTCATTAAATTTACCAGAATTGCAAAATACTAAAAGTTTATCGAGATTTTTGTAAAATTACGGGTTTTGAATTATTCGATAACCCGTTTTTTTCGTCTCGAATAACTCGGTATTTTCGAATATTTTTCAAGCTTAAAATTTCAGAGCAATAAGCATTTTTTGGAATAATTTGCACGGGCTCTCTCAATTTTAAATACTTGCAAGTACAAAATCCTGAGAAGACAAATTTGGTTTGTTCCTTTTTCTGTTTTTTCCCGTTGTGCTTTTTTTTTGGATTTTCGGATTTTGAGCTTAAAAAACTTTTTCTTTAAATGTTTTACATTCTAATTCTTTTCTAAATATTTTCTGACGTTAAATGGCACATTTGTTGTTGTTTCACATATAAATTTTGAATTTAACTATTTGTTAAATTTTAACTGGACATTCAGTAATCGGGCCTTAAAATGTTTATTTATTCCTAACTTATTAATTTTTCTATTAACTTTGATTTTTTTTAAAAAAATCTTTTTTTTTACTTCTCTGATAATAACTGTAAAGGATTTACAATATTTGTCTACATATAAGGATTCCTACCAGTTCAATTACCGAATTCGATGAAAGGAATGGAATCGTTCGATTTTTTTTTGTGAATATTATGTACAATTTTTTTTTTTATTTCACATTTCCACATTTAATCTGCATTGTTGGGTGTCCCGGTGGAACACCCTCAGTGTTAGTCAAATATACTTTTACTAATTTAATGTCGTTAAAAATCAGTTTGGGCGAAAGGTCAAACACTATCGGTATCTATTTTAAGTTTTAAATGTCAACATTTTAGTTTTTAATATTTTTTTTTAGTTTGTACAACAAATCAAAAAACCCGGATATTCGAACCGGTTTTAAATTTAAAAAACCAAAACCGGTTTAAAATACATTATTGGAAAAGACGCAAAGAATTTTGTGTAAATCTGTACGCAGAAAAAAAACTGGTGTGTTTTTATAAAAGCCTTTCCTTGCACAATTTACTTATGGTGTTTTCTTTTCTGGAAAAAAGTGTTGCCTTCTTAATGTGTAACGTTTTTCAAATTTTGCCCTCGCCCCATTAAAATGAAGCATTTTTACAATCAGAATAGAACACAATTTCATCACATATTACATTTATTTAAACAAATCTGTTTTTTAGTGTTGTTAAAGTTCGGGTTCGAATCCCAGCAAACTTTAAAAAAAATTTAATGTTTTTAATAATTAATTTTTGTTTTTTTAATTATTTAAAAAAATTTGGATTCAGCTCCTTACATTTTTTTCAATTAAATTTTTTTTTTATAATTTTGTTTGTAAGCGAATTTCAGATTAAAAAAATTATTAAATACTTACAAAAAGAAAAAAATAAAAAAAAAATAGCAAAAACAAATTAAAAAAAATCGTAAATTAAATTTAACAAAAAAAAAAAAAAATATAAAAAAATGTGATACCAATATGGGTTCGAACTCGGGATCTTCTGTATCAGAAGCCAACACACTACCACTCTGCTACCAAGGTGAGAGTTTTCTCGCCAAAAACTTTGCAATACGCATAAGATTGATAAGCCAAAAAAGCCAAAAAAACAAGGCAACATCCAACCCTGTAAATTTTTTGAGGGCAGAAAATGTTGCATTTTTTGCCTTTTATAAGGCAACACTTTTAGAAACAAACACGGTACCCTCTTAGAGTGCTCACCTCATTTTAGAAAAGAACATGAATAAGGAAATTTAACTCAAAGTGCAAAAAAATTGTGACATTTTTGTCAGAAAAGAAAACGCTATTAGCGTTTAAATAACGGCGAAAATGCTTGGGTAATATGCTAAACTGCATAAAACTTCACAAGTTTATTTTTATTTTTTTTTGGTAATTTATTCAGGTTTATGCTACTTTTTTTTTTTTAAATTGTTAAAATTATTTAAAATTTTAATTAATATGGACGTAATTTAACTTCGAAAAGTGGACTATAATCGTAGTTTGTCTTACTGGAATACGTTGCAATATTATACAAAAAACTTCGGCTTATTTACATATATCACTTCGAACATTTACCAAGGCGTTTTGACGTGGATACCTGCCGTTTGGCTAAACTCCACGGTGTATTCCAACGCTTGGTGAATACAGGCGTCCGCCAACGCCCCTTATGCTGGACAATGAGCATCAAGTTTGTGTTCCAGTTTTAGAGAATGTTGTTCGGACATATCTCCACCCACTGGTGAGGTCGAGGCCTACCTAAACCTCTGCCTGATCTTTGGGTCACAGCCGGTTGAGAGTGCAACTCCACACCGAAGTGTTCTTCCTGCTTAAGCATAACCAGAGCCACCACGAAACTCCCCGAAGGGCCTTTCCCAATAGCCATTACCGTTATGGTCCATAGTAGGATCATGTAAACAATACGAACACATTGATATGTCACTGTATATATAATTACCAGACAAATGAACAACCAACATCTTTCTTGTAACACCCTTTTTTATGTCTTCAGATCCAACTTTACTACTTTTATGAGAACATTCTGCGTACCCAGATCCAACTCACAATTTCATGAGAACATTCTATTCTAACATCCATCCAACATCCAGATGTATAAACCATTTGATGCAATCAGCAAACAACCAGATAACGAACCACCCAACCAACGTCTGCCGCCAGCTCGACGTCACACTCAAGATCCTTTCTGTCTTTCTACGACGGTATTAAGACTTTAGGAATCTTGAGCTTTTTCACACCCATTTTTCACCTTCTGCACGATCTTTATGAGAACGTTCTGCCTATCAGACCCAACTGTACAAATCACGTGAGACAACGCACCATCACTTCTTCTTTTGGTTCATTTCTTCTAGTCCATTGACTGAAATTATCTTCAGGCTTCACACCTTTCCTCCATTTTTTCATCTTCTGGTATCACATGTATACCTTGGACATGTCTTAGTTCTTATTGATTTACAACAGAGGATCCCTCTAGGTACCTTCTAGAATTTACTTGAACTATAGCTCCGAACAACTCGGCAGTGGTATACCTTGAATATTGATTAACTAGAAACCCCTGAACCCATCTACCAAAGAAGATAGGACAGTAGGAATCCCATTAATCTAGCCATGATCGTTAGCCGCCAAGAACGAGACTCTAACGGAGACATCGAACTTGTTGCTAGCAAGCTAGACAACTTTACACCCTGAGGACCTTAATAGGAATCTAATGTCAAAATATAAATCCCAGCAAAAAATAGTGCTTACCCAGAAGCGCTTTCGGAAGGCATTATTTAATTACGAAGCGCTTCCAAAGCATATCCAGAAGGCATGATTTTTGTTCGCGATGTCCCACTTGCTATGTCTCTTTTAAGTAGATGAAAAACGCTTCTTACATGTGCTCTTATAAGCAATAAATTCATGCCCTCTCAGGCATTAAGAAGCGCTTATTGTGTATGTTGACAATATTAATGCTTCATGGTATGCATTCTTTTTGCTTCAGTGTATGTATTATTCACTGCTTCAAAGAACGCATTTTGGGAAGCACTACATAATGCCTTCCGTAATTGCTTTATAGTATGCAAGGCGGTTAAGCGCTACTTTTGAAGCATAAAATGTAGTTACTGCTTACCAAATCTATAAACAAAAAGTAGGTACTGAAAGGGTTGAAAAGTCGAACAATTTTTGAACATCCTTGCTAAAACTTTGAAGATATATTTACGGGAAATTTTTCCTATTTTGTATTTTATCAAAACATTATTTTGTTAGAACTATTTCAAATAGTTATAAACTAATCTGCACTCAGATTATTATGTAGGTCACTGTTTGTAGTTTCATTAAAAAAGTTTTCAATTCAGTTAAAAATAGGGGAACATGCATTTATTTTCTAAACAAATATTTATTTCAACTTTTTCAATATAATTTGCAACGAAAATGAAAATTATTCAAGTTGGAGGCCATACTCTATATTTCTTTATTAGGATATTGTCTTAACAAATAATCTATAGAGTTTTTTTGTTTTCAAATTTATTATTTGACCCTTTCAGGAATGTGTTGATAGATCTATTTCGGGAATTTTCTAGGTTCCCATCATCAGAACACGTTTTGAAAGCGGTAACAATTCCATGCCAAACATCAAACATTCATATAAACTAGTTTACTCACTACATGAGAACTAATATATGAGCTTGAAGTTAAAGATTATAACCATTGATCAAAAAATAAATTGAAAACTTGTTTTGCTACCATTTTCCGATTTTTTTAGTTTCATTTTTTAGTTTCATTTAATATTTTCATTTATTTAAAGTTTTATACGAATTTAATTTAAGTTATAAATTTAACTTTTAATTTGTTGCATGCTTCACAAAACAATATTCAAAAAAAAATTCCAGTCATTTTTTTTAATAAAATGTTTTGTTTATATACAATTTTAATTATTTCAATTCATATTATAAGAAATCGAAAAATTTTATACAAATACTACAGCTATTCAAACATGATATGTATGTAGTGTGTGTGTCTACATTTTGTAGAACAGACAAAAACAAAAAAACTGAAAGAATTTCATAAAACTAAATCGAACATTTATTTTTATTGATCTGAAGTTAAAATTTGAACATTTAGTTTTAACTTGATATTCATGATTTAAATGAAAATTAAGAACACCGTATTTTAAGTGAACTATCATTTTTTTAAAATTATATTTCTTATTATTGACCGGCCCCAAACGTGAAATAAACTGTTTACTGAACTCGCCTCACAATTTTGCCATTGTTTCGCTTGCTGTTTAGCATGTGGCACCGTCTTGGTGAAACCGCATTTCACCCAAGTCCAGCTCTTCCATTTTGGGCAAAAAAAAATTCTAATCATCGCACAGTAGCGCTCGCCATTTACAGTGACGTCCTGCCAATGATGCCACCGGCCCATAATCCACACCAAACAGTCCATTTTTCGGGATGCAATGGTTCTGATTGCAATGCTTCTGATTGCTCTTCACACCAAATACGGCAATTTTGCTGTTCACGTATCCATTCAACCAGAAACCAATTTTCCAATAAAGTGGAACTTCATCCAACTTTGCCAGCGCCCATTCACCAAAAGTTAGCCTTTGTGGTAGGTCGTGTTGCTTCAATACTTGCACCAACTAAATTTAAAAATTTTTTACACCCAAATCCTTCCGCAAAATTTTCCACGTAGTGGAGTAACAGAGGCCCAATTGCTTAACCATGAGCATGAATTTTGATAATAAAATTCAATAATCTGCAAGCGTTGTTCGTTTGTAAGTCGATTTATGGTTAAATTATAGACCAAACTAAACATGTTTAACAGCAACATGTTACACGAAAACAGCTGAGCTGCCAAAACAGTGTCGCCAAAAAGAAAGTTTGCTAAAGAATCACACTTTATAACGAAATTATTTTCAAGTGATTTATTTTATATAATTTCAAATAAAAAAACAGATACATTTTTAAAACACTAAATTTATTCTGGAAAATTTTTAAAAACTTCGTTGTTTCATTTGAATAAATTTGGGTCTTTAAAATTGTTGATTTCTAGAAATTTTAATTTCCAACTTAAATACTTTTAAGCATAACTTCAGGTTACAAAAAGCATATATACTATCGGCTAAAATTTTATAAAATCAGATACATTTATATCTAATTAGATATAATTTAATGTCCCGGATATGAACAAATTTCGGATAAAATTGTATTAAATTATATCTAATTTGATATAATTAGATACGTGTAGATGACCCATTTTTCGGACCAGTTTGAATGTGTTTATATATGGGAACTTATCAAATGCGATATATTAGTCTCATATTAACATTTTTACCCGGGTTTCTATGATTTACTTGTGCACATTCATAATAGAAACGCAATTTTTATATTTTAATCAAAAAACTTTAATTCCCAGGAAAACTTTGGCAATGGGTGCGATAAAGTAATGCATTACCTTGTAATGTATACTCCTTACTTGTATCATTACAATTCATTTACATTTAAGCAACCCATTATTATATGTGACAATAGCTCAGTTTGTAGAGTTCTCTCGAATAACAACCAAAAACCCCAGGTTCGAATCTCAACACGACCGCTTTATGTATTTAATTAAAAAAATGTTTGTAATATTTTTTTTATGAAAATCTATTTATAGACACTTTACTTTTCTCAACCCGGAAACCATGTAAGTAAACAGATACTTTACCCCTTACTAGGTAATGAGTTCACCCATTGCTTTTATGCTCATCGCCTGTAAAATTCATCAGTGCACCTTGCATTGTAATGCGTGAAGCCCTATGGCTATATATTACTTTACCCATTATTTGGTAATTTGTGATTTTGCTGGCTTTTTTTATTATACTTTATATGTGCATGCATAAATAAATAAGTAAAAACGCAATAACCTACCCCAACTTATATTTGATTATGTGCCATATTTACCACCACCCTCTATCTAACCTTACACATAAAAAAATTAATATCCATTTCAATCACGAAATCACTATTGACAATTGACACAATTGACTAAAGTATTGTTGATATACCAAATGCTTTTTTTATAGCTCGAATTTTATAACATTGATTTGAAACCGGCATGTAATTCTCATTTAGTTAGCAGATTCAATTATACTAATGTGAACAAATTCACACAGCAATTAGTTATTTTCTTTCCACTGAAGCGTAGTGATTTTAGTTTATTTTTAGCATTTTTTTTATTGAAACAAAATTTTACTTCAAACATTGCATTATCAATTTTATGATAATGTTTTAGAACAAATTAATATTTAGATTTAAACCACTGAAATTAAATTATTTAACTTAACAAAGTAATAAACCTAACGAGAATTAATAAAATCTTTTTAAAATGAATTAAAAATACTACTAATACATAAACATTTATAAAAAACAACTACATACATAAATATTACAAAAACCAACAGTGATAGTATAAAAAAAGTGATAGTATAAAAAAAATGTCAAGCATGTTGCAAATTTGAGCAAATATTTAATTGATTCAATTAATTTTTAATTGATAGCTTTTAAAATTTTCAAAAAATCGCTTTAATTGAAAAAAGTAGGGGATTTTTTTTTTCTGTGTTACCATGCCACCACAAAACGCAATTGGTGTGGGTGTAAGTATTATTGTATTTATGGTATGAAAATTAAAAGTAAATACTAACAAAAAAAAAAAACATTGAGCATGTCCTTACTCAACTGTAAACTTATAAAAAAAAACACAACTGAACAGAAATAATCATGCATCTTCTCATGGCTTTGATACTCAATTTACACCGACAACATACAAGGATGAAACTTTAGTTTAAATAGTAAACAACTAACAAAATATACATGTAGTATCCCTACACACCAACATTTGTATGTGTGTTTGTTTAATAGTAGTGAATGATAGTAAAAAATAAAATCCTTACAAAAAAAAAAAATCCAACATTTGATATGAGAACAAAGAAAACTACAAACAAAAAATTATTTTTCAGTCACTAAACCACCCAACCACCTATACCCCACACTCAACTGCTTAGTATAATTGAGGTGACCATTTTTATTTTTATTTTATATAATACACTGCGTTGCATAACTATAATTACAAATGATTTTTGCAATTTTTTCTAATGTTACAAATATTTTTTAAAAACTTTTTTACAGTTTTTAAGAGTGTGATAACTGATCTCTTATTGTGTCAAATTTAAGAGAGTACTTAATTGTGAAATACTATATTGTTAGTATTTTATAACTATAATTACATATAACGGTAAACAAAGAAGAATAGCAAATAAAGAAATATTAAGGAATTTTTTTTTTGTTTTTATGCAAATTTTAATCAATTTGCAATAAAATGTTACGTGGTTCATATCTAAGTGATTTTGAAAAAGGGAAAATTTCAGCCTATTTAAAAGTGGCTTAAGTTTTCGGAAAATTTGCTAAAAAAATAAACCGTTCACATATTATGCAAAAAATCCGAGTGCTAATCAACTCAACTCAATAAAGAGTCTCAATCAGATAATCGATGAATGTAAGGTAAATGTGTTCAAATCAAACATAATTAGGCTCTTTAATGATTCCCAGAGAATTGCTCGGCAAAAGCTGATGTCTGTGACAATGTTATTACCACGTCACAAAACTGCTCGACTTGAATTCGCTAAAATGAATTTACAAACCAACTGGAGATAGGTAAGTCAATAATCGCTGTTGATGGTACGACTGTTTAAACATAAATTTCTATTAAAGATAATTTTTTCTGATGAGAAAAGGTTCAATCTTGATAGTCCATATGGTTTTAACAACTATTGGAGAGGCCTACGTAAGGAACGGTGATATTTCTCAAAAAGAAATTTAGAAGGCGGAACCCAAATGGTTTGGGGAGCTTTTTGTTTCGACGGTTTAGTTGATTTGTCATTTCCAAGCACCAGAACGAATTCGTGTGACAAGGGAGGTATCACGAGCACTTGTGGTGGTGTCTGAACTTCTTCCGATATTCGCATCCTTTAGGTTTTTACAAGACTTTTCCCGAAGAGCCGTTTTTCCCGATATTTCAAATAATTTAAAAATGCGGCAACTCCACTGTATATGCAATAAGGGTCTCAAAATGTTTGTTACTTGAGCTCTTTAACCATGCGAAAATTAAAAACAAGATTTCATACAAAAACAAATGAATATTAACCTTACTTTTTAAACATTAAACATGAGATTGGGCAGCTAAAAAAATACGTGTCTTTCTGTTGTTTGCTCCTTTACAATATATTCAAAGCTCATAAAAATCTGCTAGTTCGGGTAGGGATACCTCTCTTGTGAGTACATTTTAGTATTAGAAGAGAAATTGTTGCCATTTATTGAAATTAGCAAGAAAGAAGAATTCATTTTCCAACAATACAATGCCTCAGTATACGTAAGTCGTCAGACGATGGAATGGCTATCATCAAAAAATATAAGAGTATTAGAATAGTCTGCATGTGCTCCGGAACAAAACCCCATTGAGAAAATTTGGGGTGTATTAACTCGTCGAGTTTGCATAGAAAATCGTCAATACGAAAGCGTTTTTCATCTGAAAATAGACAAAGAATGTAGTGGTGTTAATTGTAATGGTGATCTGTTTTGCGGAAGAGGGAATAAGTTTGCACTCTCAACCCGGTCTATCATGTGAGCCAAGGCAAAAGTTAAATTGACAAGCATCCCTTAAATGAAGTTTGTTTATTATACATAAAAGTGTTATATATAAATTAAGTAAAAGTGATAAAATACTGATAGAAAATTGATTTAATTTTGAAATTTGTTATGCTCACGCAAAATAAATTGTAAACCAAAAAATTTTAAAGACATATGAAAGAAAAATTACCACTTTTTTCACCGATTTTTTCCGTTTTTAGACTACAGCTCTTGTACTATTGAAAATTTTACCAAACAATCAAGGGAAGAAATGTAGCCTATAAACGACCACTCCTTGACAAACATTTTTGTAATACAAATTAATACCCGTTTGATGAATTTTTTTATACTTTTTTTCATACTCTTTCACATATTTTCATGTTTTTCACTTTAATCAGAAAATTCAATACTAAATTGCAAAAAAAAAATACATGTGCCTTTTTTAAACTTTTGCTCAATAAAAACAATAAAATCAAAAAAAAAAATGAAAATTAATCACATTTGTATGGCAAAATCCGTGTCAAACAGTGGTCGTATGAAGTTAGTATGTACTGGAAAGTTGTTCATAATTTTATAGGCTACATTTCTTCCCTTGTTTGTTTGGTAAAATTTTCAATAGTTCAAGAGCTGTAGTCGAAAAACGGAAAAAATCGGTGAAAAAAGTGGTAATTTTTTCGACATTTTTGGGGTTTTGAGCATGAAGATGAAATTTTCCGACTTAATATATTCAGCATTTTTGTTGGCCGAGTCAAGAGCTACAACTTTGCTGAAGACTGCAAAAAAAAATTCACAGCATTTTTAGAGCTATGGCCATGCGAAAAATAGAAGAAAATTGCAAAAAAGTGCTCAAAATCGAATTTGGCGAAAAAACTATAGAGGCTCATAAAAAACGAACGGCAACCAATCTAGCAAAATCCAGAAATTACTTTTCTTCTCTCATCGAGTACTTTCGGCTGGGATAAGTGTTTTTTTGTTTGGAGTCAAAAAGTTGAATATTGCGTCACTGTGTAATTTATTAACATTTCCATAACCATAATGTGATCATATTGAAATCAATTGAGAATCATAATATGGTAATATAATTATTACATTATGATTAAGAAAAAGATAAAAGTATGGTTGTCACAATAAAAGTAACATGGTTCAATCATAAATCCAAAAATGTATGATGCTCTTCGAATATGGTTGCCCCAACCATGTTTTCTTTGCGTGTACAGGTGGTGTTAAGCTTGTTTCCTTTGTGGAACAGCATAAATCGGAATATCTCGTCGCAGTTAAACTGCATTAGGATGATCTTCTCAGATCGGGGTACAACAACATGTGGTGTCAGTTGTGCGTCTGTTGTTGTTGGGACGGAAGAGGGATCAACGTAACCGGTGACGTCGTTGCGATCGACAACATGACGCTCATGACGTTGAACTATTACGCTGGCTCTTACAGCAGTTCTACTGCTGTCTTTACTGATTACAGACTGATTGATGTTTCTCCAGAGCGCAAGTGAGGCTGTCATACTGGTCAGAACCATGGTCCTGGATTTTGTTTAATTTCGGTATGGACCAATAGCATTTGATGCCAGTTTGCAGGATAATGTCTGCATTCTTTACTGCCTCAAAAGAATGCAGTCAGGAAAGCACAACAAAATACATTTCTTAATTGCTTTATCCTACACTCAAAAAAAAAGTTTGTAAAGTCAGCAAAAAATTTTGCTGAGTCAGCAAAATTTTAGGCAGGAGGGTGCTAGCAAAAAATTGCTAATGTCAGCAAAATCTTTTGCTAAAAATTAGCTCGCTGATTTTCAGCAAAAGATTTTGCATAATTAGTAGATTCAGCAAAAGTTTTGTTAACACTTAGTAGATTAGAAATAAAAAAGCCTTGGTAAAAATTAATAAATTTTTTGCTGAATTTTAGTAGACTGAAAAAAACGCAAAAAATTGTAAAAAACTTGTTATTTAGTTAATATATTTGCTGAAAATCATAAAACATATTTTTGTAATTCTTTTAAAAATAATTTACAATAATTACGAAATAAATAAAATAATAAAAAAAATAAAAAAAATAAAAATTTTCATTTTCCCACATTGACGACATGAATTAATTTACTATCTGAAAATATATAGAAATAAATATATGTATATAACATAACAAAAATTTTCTTTCAACTACTTACATCAATAGTAGTCTAAATGATGCTTTCTTTTAAAAAACGCAACTGCCGAAGATAATTATAGAAACGAAACGAAAAAATAAACAAAAACAAACGAAACGAAAAAACAACACTTTTTTTTTGCAATAATAAAAAGGAACAATACAAATCTACCTAAGATGTGTGGCTTTGTCTTTCGCTTTACTCTGTCTACATGTCTGTATATGTTTGTTTGCAATTTGACAACAGTAGATTATTAATCTATTAACATTTATTATAGAAATACATATTAAATTTAAATATTTTCTTTTGTCTTTTATTTTATTAATAGACAATTATTTTCACAAGCCGGTGACAACGCAAAATTTAAGTTGTTTTAATCCTCAATTTTGTTTTATGTATGAAAAACAGATACAAAAGTCTTCCATGGTTGATTTTTATATATGTCTTATTAGAGTTGTACTTTTAAGTATCATTTTCCTCTTCTCTACTACATCTTGACATGCCGCGACATCTGCTTCATTCTGCGTATATCTTTCAATCTGGTTGTCGTCCACACTATTAATGTGCTTATCAGCACAATTTTTTTTAGCAAAATTAATTAGTAAAACATTAGTATATTAGTAAAGCATTAGTATAAAACAGTTAAGTGCTGAATAAGTATAACAAAAATTTTAGCTGAAAACACGATTTTAGCAAAAAATTTTGCTAAAAAATAGTATACCTGATTTACAAGACGTTTTACTAACTTTTGTACTAACTTATTTTTTTGAGTGTACTCATGAAGGATAATTGCTATTTTGGAAGCATACAAATGTAGTTACTGCATACCAAATCGATATTATTTTTCTGGGTGTGCAGTCGAAGAACCGTGTGCGAAGAACCGACTGCCGGGGCAACAGCATTATTAATCCGTAGTTGGGTTTAGTTATATTATTTTTCGGACATTAACTGTTTTTGGATTTTTCAAAAAGATAATACATTTGGTCACCTTTAGCACTATGTATACAAAAAAATGTATAAATGAAATCGTAACTAATAGTAAAATGTAAGGAAAACTATTGAAATTTTACCATAAAGTCATTTTCTCCTCTTTTATTCTTGTGTAAAATTAAACAACGTTGTTTTTTTTTTATATATCATCAACAATGAACTTTCAATTTTTTATATATTTATTTTGTAACATTTCTTTGGTTTCTTTAATAAACTAAAAATGTGTTCAATATTTTTATAATTTTGTCCGTTATTCGTTTTTTTTTGTAGGCATCATTTTGCTGCTGGGTTTTTGTTTCTGCCTTTCCGAATCAGCCATTTTACCACCAGATCACAAAGTTGTTGATTGTGAACATTTCGATGAGAAAAATTGCACAACCCGTGGCGATTGTGCCACAAAAATAGAACATTGCAAATATGATTCGGATAAACCACCAACATGTTATGTTTTATGGTCCAGAGATGAAATAACGGGTAAGTTTGGATAAAATGAATGTTAAGAAATCAATTTTATTGAGCACTAAGTAGAATGAAAATGTTGTTTCACCTACAGTGATGGAGGTTACAACGTATATTATAATTATTGTATGATTAAATGAAAGATATTTTTCAAAAAGAATGAAGCTTTAAAATAAATAGACTTAAATTAAAAACTGAATATGCTAACTTGTATACTTTCTTTTCACGATTGCTGTATACTGCATCTCAGCAGGTACAGCTTCGTAAGCATTTGGCTCATGTAGATGTTGCATTCTTGTTCGCCGATGCTTTACAAAATCATTCATCACACCAAACATCTTGTCGAACGCTATTTTTGTAATTCCGGGCTTATATGTTCTTTGTCTTGAGGAGTTTGTTCATACCCTGCATTTTTATCGAATGTAATCCCAAGAATGTTGGGGTGATTGAGCGTACTAATTTCTGCACCATTGACAACTGCATTCAGTTCCACCCTTACTTCCTTCGTCTAGGTGGTGAAAAGAGTCGACGAGGATTTTGCAGCGGACAACTGCGTATTCCATCCAGTTGTGAAATTCGTAGGATTTCGGAGATAACCATTCAACCTACAGCATAAGATAAGATACAAAAATGTCCTGACCCTTTTGCCAGTACCGTATAATCTTGGGAATATGATATCAATTGGTGGTGGTATATAGG
Source organism: Delia radicum (assembly GCA_021234595.1). Lineage (NCBI taxonomy): Eukaryota > Metazoa > Arthropoda > Insecta > Diptera > Anthomyiidae > Delia > Delia radicum. Next base: position 240,430,042 of record CM037851.1, on the reverse strand, counting down.
TGGTGTCGGGAACTTCAACACGTAGTAATAGAAATCGGGGAGAGAACTCCACCCTCAGATAATTGGCGACCACACAGATAATTGACTATCAACTTTTAAGTAGCGTTTGGCAGACAGGAGTCGGCAATGTCTCTGAAGAGGGTCATGTGGCTGACATCAAACTGCCTTCGATAGGTAAAGGGCCACTTGAACAGACTTTTCACAAGAACAACTCTGATACAGACCGTGACTTATCTGTGTGGCAATGGCGGTTATAGCTATTGTCGTGCTGTGTTGCTTTCGGAATCCATTCTGGTGTTGGGTAAGTTGAAAGTGCTGAGTTAAGCTGGGGAGTAGTAGGGCCTCAAGTGTCTCTGCGACTGGTGACAACAATGAGATTGCCGCGTAACATGCTTTGTGGTCTGCGCTCTTTCCGTGCTTGCTTGAAAAGCGGGATCACCCTGCCCAATTCCCAGACCTCGGGCGCAATCAGGGTGGATAAAGACTAGTTGAAGACCTTAGTCAGGTACTCGACTCCCGGCGCACACAACCACTTGAGCATCAGCATTGGAAATTCCATAGGGTCCAAGTGCCTTAGATGTCTTGTCACTTTTATTAGCTTCTGCATCCTCTGTTAACGTAAGAGCTAATAGTTTGTCAATGACTCGGAATTCGTGAATTTTCCTCACTACTCCTTTTCTCCTTGATTCTCTCAGAGTGCTATATAAACTGAAAAAGCTTGCGCACCTCTTAGGGTCTGATATGGTTCCGTCGTCAAATGTTATCGAGACACTGCCGTCTCTCTTGGACGGATTCGAGAGAGATTTAACCGTAGTCCACGGCTTGTAGACTCCGGTGCTAAGGTTGCATAATTTTACAGATTTACACATTTGTTTCACTTGTACTCGTTAACCAATTAGAATCCGTTCACGTACCGTCTGTGCTGAGAAATTATGAATGACGATCGGAATCCTTCTTTATATGGGTGGAACCAATACCTCTCATAATTCTGGAGGCGGCGGCTTTATTCAGTGTGGAGTCATCAACCTATTCTATTCTTACCACAAATTAAAGAGCCAGAGTTCAATGTGGACAATAAACTCTCCCATCACCATTCGGTTATCAGGTTATTATTTTAGCCGTTTTCATGGCGCTCGATCGTGTGAGGCACGGCACACTTCTTCTTTCGAGTTTCCTTAAATATCACACTATACCTGTTGCTATTGATGGGATCTTATCTGACGAGTTTTAGCTAAATTCGGGTACCGCAAGGTTCACTTCTTTCTTATTCTCATTTTCTTAATGACCATCTAAATGAGCTATGAAATCAACGCTGTCGTCTGTTAATATCGGAAATCTAAGTATTGAAAGAAGCATTTTAACTAATTTTTGACACAGTGTTCCTTTTTCGACCCAATACTTTTATACGGCTTTATTTTTTTACTGAATAAAGATAATTAAGTGATTTACAAATCCTAAAAAAATTCGACATCTTGAATGCAATCGTGAATAAAAGAATTGTGGAAATTTTTTATCCAGAGTTGCCAAATAATTATTTGAAAAAATTAGTTTTTAATCTTTGATGAATTTTTTTTCAAAAATTGTTTAAAAATATAAAAAAGCGTAATCATTTACATTTTTTGATTGTTATGTTGATGAAAAAATATAAAAATGTAAGTTTTCTGCCAGAAATCAGTGCACTGATTGTATATAAGTACAAGTTTCAAGTATACAAAGTCCAAAATATTCCAAAATTTATTCAGTTTTCACTCAAAACACAAATAATGGATGGTTTTTATTAAAATACTACTAAACTTATACAAATTAAATTCATATGTTTTTGAAAAAAGATTTGTTAACAAAATTATACAAAATTAAAATTTTTAAAATATCTTAAACCGTCTATGCTGTAAAAATTTGATCTTCGGTTGTCAATATTTCCTGCAGAGAGAGCTTTAAGGCAAAACAAATTACAATCATTTCTTAGCATGATTCTATATATCTGCGAAGTTTGGTTGAAAATGTCCAGCGGATCTATGACGTGCCATTAATGAGTTAATGTCAAGAATTTATTTACCCGTCCGATCTTCTTACTCTTTATAAGATTTTTAGGCGACCGAAAATAAATTACAACTTCCAAATATGGCCAGAGCTTCCTAAGTCTATTTTTTAGCTTTTAGATCTAGTGCAAATACAATTCTCTTCAATAATATAGGGAATCATCAATAATAGTGAGAACATAAAATTGTATTGATTTATTTAGGCATCGACGAAATGTTGGTTGTATGGGATTGTTTGTTCCTCATGGTTGTGTACTAGGGCGGGTCGATTTGAATGGAGGCAAAAAAATCGCTCAACGTACAAGGATAATCGTATTCTAGGGATCAAAATAGGAAAATTTGCCGAAGGAACCATTTCTCTAAAACAAATTCTGATGTGCCGACTTTTGATTTTTGAAAAAGCCCACTTTGATATTTCAGAAAGTAGGAGGAATCTCTCCAAGATTATGGGAGCTACTTCTTCTCCGGGAGTCGCGCTAGCAGATTAATACATAAATCATCATTCTAGGTGACCGCTAACGGGTTAAAATTTAAGTTGAAAGAGGGCCTTTTTAGCAGTGTTTTTATAGCAAAATGTACAAATCTCGGGATAGAGATATTTCAGAAAGTAGGATGAGTGTTTCCAAGATTAGGATCTATATTTCTTCTCCGGAAGACGCTCTAGCAGATGAATTTTGACCCTACGGGTCAAAAGTCGGGACATCAGAATTCGTTTTAGAGGTATGGTTCCTTCGGCAAAGTTTCTTATTTTGATCCCTAGAATACGATTTTCCTTGTACGTTGAGCGATTTTTAAATCGACCCGCCCTATTATGTACCATGAGAAGAGTTATGCTGAAATAGCGAGTATCCTTCCTGAAAGTGCGAGTATTTGTTTCACGAGCACATCTAAATACTTTTATCAGCCGAACTAGATGGCAATTCCTGAATCCCAAATATCAATAACAACTTTATTCAAATTTAGTTCATTTACTTGTTAATTAAGTTACTTTTAATATCCAGCAAAAAGTCTTTTAAGTGTATTAAAGAAATCTTGAAATTATTAACTAAAAATGCAATAATATGCTTAACATTAATTTAATTTAAAAATTTAATTAAAACATTAGTTTTTATGCATAATTTTTTTTTGCATTTTTTTCCCATTCCAGGCGAAGAACGCGTCAAAATGAAGGGTTGTTTTTCTAATACTCCTGAATGTAATCAAACTGAATGTGTTACGAGTTCTGAACCCCGTAAGAATAATATGCATTTTTGTTGTTGCAAAGAGTCAATGTGTAACACCGATCAAAAATGGGAACCAACAACAACAGAAGCAACAACACAAGGTAAGAGTTTTGTTCCATTATAAATAAATATGTAGTATATGTATGTGGAAACACAAAAATATTCCTCTACTACTGTTTTTTTTTTTTGTTGCATCTTCATCACCATTTAATACATCCTATCCATCCTTACATACATGTACATACTTATATTAGAGTACCCATGAAATATATGAAAATTGCAAAGTTGTTTTTTTTTTCTCGCTCCCCGCTCATTTTATGATAGATTGGGTGTAAAAAATAAGATCTGTGTAAAAACTGAACTTCTATCGCGCAAACCGGCTATGCCGTTTTGACTTTTGACTTTGTTGTTCTATAACTTTTTTGTTAATGGGTTTTTTTTTGTTATAAGTGTTATTGTGCAAAATAAAACAACAATTAACAATTTTGAACGTCTCTTATTAATTTTTGTAAGGCGATAAATTTGTTTGCTACACATCAGCTAATATAGGATTAACTGCGATTTTTGCAAAGGTTTGGTTTTTTTAAAATATATCGTCTATCCACGATGAAATGACAAAAAAAAAATCATACAATGAGTCACTCATTCGTGTAGTGGCAAACGTCTTGTAAAAACCAGTGCTTAAATTTTTATTATTATTTGGAATGTGAAACAAAATACCCAGCAAAACCACACATTACCAAATCATGGGTAAAGTAATGTATCGCCATAGGGCTTCATGCATTACTTTACACGTGACTTCACTGATGAATTTTACAGGCGATGAGCCTCAAAGTAACTCATTACCTTGTAGGGGGTAAAGTAACTGGTTACTTATATGGTTACATGGTGGGAAAAAGTAATGTACACTCAAAAAAATAAGTTAGTACAAAAGTTAGTAAAACGTCTTGTAAATCAGGTATACTATTTTTTAGCAAATTTTTTTGCTAAAATCGTGTTTTCAGCTAAAATTTTTGTTATACTTATTCAGCACTTAACTGTTTTATACTAATGCTTTACTAATATACTAATGTTTTACTAATTAATTTTGCTAAAAAAAATTGTGCTGATAAGCACATTAATAGTGTGGACGACAACCAGATTGAAAGATATACGCAGAATGAAGCAGATGTCGCGGCATGTCAAGATGTAGTAGAGAAGAGGAAAATGATACTAAAAAGTACAACTCTAATAAGACATATATAAATATAATTAAATAAAAGACAAAATAAAATATTTAAATTTAATATGTATTTCTAAACTAAATGTTTATAGATTTATAATCTAGTGTGCTCAAATTGCAAATAAACAAACATATACAGACTTGTAGACAGAGTAAAGCGAAAGACAAAGACACACATCTTAGGTAGATTTTTATGGCTCCTTTTTCTTATTGCAAAAAAAAGGGTTGTTTTTTTCGTTTCGTTTGTTTTTGTTTATTTTTTCGTTTCGTTTCTATAATTATCTTCGGCAGTTGCGTCCTTTAAAAGAAAGCACCATTTAGACAACCATTGATGTAAGTAGTTGAAAGAAAATTTTTGTTATGTTATATATATTTATTTCTATATATTTTCAGATATTAAATTAATTCATGTCGTCAATGTGGGAAAATGAAAATTTTTATATTTCGTAATTATTGTAAATTATTTTTAAAAGAATCACAAAAATATGTTTTATGATTTTCAGCAAATATATTAACTAAATTACAATTTTTTTACAATTTTTTTGCGTTTTTTTCAGTCTACTAAAATTCAGCAAAAAATTTATTAATTTTTAGCAAGACTTTTTTATTTCTAATCTACTAAGTGTTAGCAAAACTTTTGCTGAATCTACTAATTTTGTTGCTAAAAATCAGCAGATATTTTTTTAAATTAAATAAATAACTTTTTTTTATTAAATAAATAACTTGGTTATGCTGGGATTCGAACCTGGGGTCTATGGTATTTAACAATTAGTTAGGCGAGAACTCTACCAACTGAGCTATCGATACATACAATATTTTATTGCTTAAAATGTAGATGAGTTGTTGTGCTTCGTGTTTTCGTTCGTGATATCAAAAATATAGACCGTACCATTATGCTTACAAAAAATCACAAAGTAATGTGTCTATTAATAGATTTTCAAAAATATATATTAATAATTACTTTAAGTTTATAATTCATGCATTAAGTAATTGATGATCGGTAAGTCATTATTTTATGTTTTGAAGTAACGTAAAATGTAATTAAGTCTCATTACAAGGTAATCCATGAGTGTTCAATTATCGGTAACTCATTACTTCTTGTTGGAAAATAATGATACAGGTAAGGAGTACACATTACAAGGTAATGCATTACTTTATCGCACCCATTACCAAAGTTTTGCTGGGTAGTAGTGCGGATTTCCAAAGTATTTTTTGAAGTTATATCAATTTTAATCAAATTATATATTTAGTATTTTGCAATGTAAAAATGTAAAATAGGTATACTCTAAATTCCCACCTCAAAACCTTTTCCTGGATCCGTGCCTTAGAAAAATTGTCCAAACGCAAATACAAAATTGACACAATGGAATTTATACAAAACTTGATAAAAACTCACAGAGATTTAATGAAAACAAATTTTACTAAGTATGTTTTCATCGTATACCCTCTGAAAATGTGTAACAAAAATTAATAAGAGACGTTCAAAAATACTTTTTTTTTCCAAAATTTTGAACGCGAAAAACATCACGATTTTTAATATTGTATGTACTTCAAAAGTATTTATTATAGAAATAATTGTTGTTTTGCATAATTACATTTATAACACTTTTTAACGAAGTAATGGGGTTTCGTTTATGGTTCGTTAATGTTTTGTAGAACAACAAAACTTAACCATTTTTAGTCCAAAAGTCAAAACGGTATGGCCGGTTTGCGCAATAGAAGTTCAGTTTTTTCGCAGATCTTATTTTTTACACCCAATGTATCATAAAATGCGCGGCGAGCAAGAAAAGAAAAACAACTTTGCTTTTTGGGTACTCTAATATATATCCAACCATATATTTATTAATATAGAGGAGGTTAGATAGAAGAGGGACTCCCATACTAGTTTACTTAATATTTTTTCAATTGCTGTTGTTGTATTTGAATTCATGGCAAGGCACGTGTGTGTAATATGGACGATGATGATTATGTTGTTGTTGTTGCTGATGATGATGATGAGGATGCCACAATGCCATGTTTACCCCAATTTTATGCTTGGAATATTTTTTTTCCATAGGCTTTTGTTTCTTGTTAGTAATTTTTTTTCGTTCATTCGTTCATTTGCAACATATAAAAGCGTGGGTTCGGCTCGGTTTAGTTTTTCTTCTTGTTCATGCAACTGCCTCTTCTTCAAATTCATCATATATTCATTATAAAATTTTAAATACCCTATATCAGTTACGTTGAGTTTTAGTAATATAAGACTGATCTGCAACATATGAAGAGAAACGACTTTAACAGAATAAAAAGTACGTTCTCATTTTGATTGGTTTTTTTTTTGGGTTAGACTCCATTCTTCGTATGCATAAGAATGCCTCCAATAACAATATAATGATGCTGGATGTCTCATATATTACTGCATTCAACTTTCATATATGCGAATATCCGATAAACCTCACAGAGGCTTACAAAGTTAAAAGTGGCGTGTGTGACTGTGGAAAAGTATATCCTCGTTTAGGCAATCAGTTATAAGAGGACGATTGGTTTATAGGATTCTGATTAAAGATTGCACATAAATGCATGTAGTTCGTCACTGACTTAGATACCGTGAACTTTGAACACAGTACTTCCTTCGGGTTGCTCTATAAACTGCCGGTTAAAATAGATCGTGAGCTGTCAGCTCTTATTATGGAACAATGCAACGAAATATAGGCATTATCCTTGATGCTAAACTTTATATCAAAGACAGGATGAAAAAAGCTACATTAGCTTGTTACACTTGTGAAAAGATATTTGGTTCTAATGGCGGTTAAGAATAAAGATGGTCCTGCTGATTTGAACGGCTATAGTACGTCCGATACTTATGGACAAGGGATATATTAGGACTCAGCTTTACAGTGTTAATCGTTCGGCATGTATTGGCTTAATGGGGCTCTTGGATATTTTACCCCTTCATCTCCGCGGACTTTCTAACTACTCGCTCGAGAATGGACTTCAACAGTTCATTTAAGGTTAAATTTCCTTCCGGGGGACTGGGATAGGGTTAGTATTATGGGCCACTTTGATATTGAGGTTTACACTGACGACTCTAAGATGGTTTATTGATTATTTATATAGATATCTGAGAGGTTGAATATTGTTAGAATTTTTTTTGGCGGATGTGGTGGATATTATTGAGTCTTATAGATCTCTTCTTCAAAGAGGAGTATATGGGAACATTGGCATTTTTTTTGACAGCCAGGCCACCTTTGTTAGCCAGTACAAGAATGAACTTTTAAAATTTGGTCGTCTTTCCATTATTACTATTGTATGGGCCCCTGGACATAGAGACTACTATAGGAATGAACGGGCAGACGGTTAGACGGGCTGGTAAGGCAGGATGTGCGTGGGATGTGTCCCATTGACATTGATTGGTATGCGGCTAGACATGAACTGTAGCTCTTATTTGCGCTAGGCACATGTCATATGCTCGTTGAATTATCGGAAATATCAGAGACTAGGTGATCTGATTATTTATCTCAATACTTTTGGTTGGATCTAGCACTCTTGACATCAGTACCCTCCGAGTCATTGAACACTGTACTTGTTGATCGCATGATGTGAGCTGACACCAAACATATATTAATTAGTGGTTTTGCTTAGGAAATCTTTGGTTGAATGGGACTTTTGTCGTTTCGGAGCTTAGATCCTGTTGCTGTGGTAATTTTAACAAGACTAGCGACTTTGGTAAGCAGACCGATAAATCATTCGTCACTTGTCCAACACATGTCCCATAACAGAAGATAACCCATTTGCTAGAAAATAAATTCCGAAAGTAATAACGCCGAGCAATACCAAATTTGTTCTTTTAGAAGATAAATGTTGAAATTTCTGGATACTTATTTGGATATTCAAATATATCGTTAAAATAAAATCTGAAAGACAAAAACACCGTCAGATAATCCCTCCGATGCTAGACTCTTGGCGTTCCTTTCAGAACTTTGGAGTCAGTCCATCTACATGTTTGGTAAAAGCAAAGTGATTGCTCTGAATATTTCGAAGGCGTGTGATTTTTTGTCTGTAAAGATTTCTTTCGAAGTTTTTCACAGATTATACTATACGTCTTGTAATAGGCGGATCTCATCCAACGAGTTTCAGTTTCATGGCTCATTTTTTTATTTTTGTTAATGAGCTGTATGGTCGAACTTGCAATCCTATCTATTCTTTTGAAGATGACAGCAACATTTGTAATTCATTTACTTCCTCCTCAAGTCAAGCCCCGCAGAGCTTGGGGCAATAGACAGATTGCGAATAAATCATGTCCATTCGACTATCTCTGAGTTTGGTTGTGTGATTAGGGTCGATTTTAATGTTCTGATCATGAGATTTAAGTGTGATGTCCGTTGAATAAATCTCATCATTCAAGTGTCGAAAGAAGTATTCAAGTTTTGTTTTTCTGAAGCGGTGTAAGAAATACTTCACTGCATCCAATCTCCTCACTATATATGCCACCAACACCAACCGAAATGGAATAGAACGCTCTTGTATGAATTTTAGGGCTTCTAAATCGTGTCCAACGAATTGCTTTGATGCTTAACAACGATAGTAGGGTATCAAATCCATTGACTCGTTGGAGCATTGTCTGAATGTGGGTTGTGCAACTCTGTTCAATAGATATTATTACTATTGGAAGTGTTTTGCTGAGATAAGTGAAGGCGCGGCTTTCTATTTTTGTCAAGTAGATCTTATCCATTTGTTGTCTATAGTCCAGTAAATCGCGCAACGCACTAGATAGAGAATTGGGGTTTTCAGGTGCAATAGCCGGATGTGATTTTTTTTTCTAAATTTTTAAAGGAATATATTGCTTTCTTTACGTGCCATCTGATGGAGAGTTGGCGAATGTGTTCAAGCTTTTAGGTTCGTTGCTCTGAATCATTATTTTACTTCGGTGGGGTTATGTGCTATGAGAACAACTAAGGAAGGCACTTCGATACGTATAATGGAAAGAAAACGTTGACGCATTAGATAGAGAATTCGGTTTTCAGGTGCAATAGCTGCATGTGATTCTTTTTCTAAATTTTTAAAGGAATATATTGCTTTCTTTGCGTGCCATCTGATGGAGAGTTGGCGAATGTGTTCAAGCTTTTAGGTTCGTTGCCCTGAATTTTACTTCGGTGGGTTTATCTGCTATGAGAACACCAAAAGAGGGCGCTGCGATACGTATGAGGGAAATAAAACGTTGACATATTGGCTTGTAGTTACTAGTGAATTTGAACAATGAAATGAAATATCTAATCCAAACGGTGCATTTATGTGCGTTTTTGATCGACTATAATTTTTCTTACTAGAACCTAGGTTTTTTTGTTGTTGTACGGAGTTCATTAACTTTAACAAAAAAAAATAAATACAAAGCTTTTTTTAAGCAGTAGCAGCACAAGTGGCAGTAGCAGCAACATTTCATATTCTGCCATATGTTGCAAATCATGTTTATTGGTTGTGTATCATCATGAGTTCGTGTTATATTTTTTGTTTTGCCACTTTTATAAGAGGAACTCACTTATACACTCACATACGCTTACACATATTTACTTATCCTTGTGATGCTTATAACAAGAACACAACGCAAAGAAAAAAAGAAAAAAAAGAAATCCTCTAGATTTCACTGTTGCTGCAATTTGTAGCTTTTGCCTCGTAAAAAATATTCCGTTTTAGTCACGTTTCTCTTGTTGATTCACTTGTTAATTTTTTTTTCTTCTATTTTTTTCTGTTCATTCTCTTAATAAATTGGGGGAACTTTCATTTTTCTTTTTGTATAGGGATTTTTGTTTTTTCTATTTTCTGTTTATTATTTTCAAACTATGTTTAAGGGAATGTTCCCTAATGTGGCCCTACACCTGATATTTGAACTGTATAAAAAATTTAGTTGGAATATTCGAAATAAAAATACAAGGGCTTATAGGACAACTTCTTGTGGATTTTGCAGATCATTTTGGGCATTTTTCAAATCATTTTCTTGTGTAATTTTAAAAACTCATACAATAATTTTTAAAACAATTTAAAAGGCCTACCCACATTCGGGAACATGTACTCTAGACCATCCCACGCTTGTATAGAAAAATGAAAATATATTCCGATTATTTCTGCACAAGCTTACTTTTGTTCCTTTTATCAGAATATACGCGTATACCGAAAATTGGCTCAATCGGACAATATTTAAAAGTCGCTGTATAATGCGACATTTGGGTTTCGTTTCGTCTTAGCGTTTTTGTATTTGTTTATATATTTCTGACTGTATGTTCTTGTTTTACAGTGTATTTATATAATTTGGTCATTTTCAATACTATTCCTACTCTTTTTTATGATCTTAATTAGCTCTCAATGAAAAGTATATACTGTATTCTGAAGGCAGAATTAAAAAGAATTGTAAATATGTAAAAATAAAGTTAACTCATGTGTACTTCTTTCCGATGAGTTTAACCTTATTAATGTACTCTAAAGTGGACCTAAATAAACAAAACTCTCTAAAAGCATATAAAACTGTGGAAAATTAAGTAAAATCGTCCTAATTCAAAAATTGTCGACCTGCTTAAAAAATTTCTACACTTTTTGAAACCGACATAGATGCCTCTTATTTTTAAAGGTTTTATGAATTGAGAGGAACGATGTAGGCCTAGGTTGACTATACATACTAAAAAGCTATGACGTGTGCAAAGTTTGACGTTGAAACGTCTTCACCAAAAAATGGGATGGCCATTTAAAAGTCGAAAAAATTAAAAAAATTCTTGAAACTTACAACAGTTTTTTTTATTCATTTTATTTTTTGCTTTATTAATTTTTTTCTTGCCGTTTAACCTTGAATATTTTCAAGTTTAAAATTTAAATATTTGTCTAAAAATAGATTTGTATGTACAACAGAAATTCGGTTGCTAATCCTAATCTCAATATTTTATTAGAGTTACCAAAACTATAAAAATATGTTTATTATTTTAAAATTATTTCATTAATAAAAAATTCTTATGCCGCGAACTGGCCTCGAACCGGCGACCTTCTGCTTGTCAGGCAATTACTTTACCTCTAACCTAACCTAAACTCAATTTGAATTTCTATTTTCAAATTTCTACCTTGAATACTTTTTTCTTTCAAGTTGAAATATTAATGTCTAAAAATAGATTTGTATGTACAACAGAAATTGGGTTGCAAGTCTTAATATTTTATTAGAGTTACCAAAACTATTAAAAAACTTTATATTATTTTAAAATTGGTAACGAAAACTAATATTTTAGATAGAGTGATTGTTTTTTGCAGGCGAAACTAATATTCGATTTTAACTGCAAATATTTTATTCAAGGGATAAAATCTCCGAAAAGTGGTTGGTATTAAAGGTAATGTAGAAGATAACATTTTTTCAATATTGATTAGGAAAACCAATATTTTGAATGATGTGACTGTGTTTTAGTTAATTTTTATATATTTTCTGTTTACAATATAGTTTAATTATTCTGATGATGAATTTTAAGTAGCTACAATTAAAATTATTGAATAATGATTAAATTTTGTTGGTTGCAATGGAATTCCTACCAATTTATTCTCTGTGTGTATGAAAATGGTTGGGAAGCCAAATGTACGGAAGAATTGAGAAAAAAATAAAATAAAAGCAGTGTAAAATAAATTGACATGAATGTCGTCCAAAGCATGGTTGGAGGTATCAAGCATAAAATACGCCAAATAGAAGATCGCATTCCTTTGGCTCGCTACAAAAAGTAATTAATAATTTATAGTCAATATATTATATATTATGTCCTGTGGTTCCTATTGGGAACAAAGGGCTACAACGAATTTATTCAATTCGGACCGGTTGGATGATATTCTCTTCACTTCTCCCCAGCTTTGATCAGTAGATATGACTTATATATTCAGTTGACGGCGCCATGTGTGAGACGGTCTGCCTACTCTTCTCGTCCTACCCTGTGGGTTCCACTCAATGGCAATTTTAGCAACGTCACCTGGAGGTCTGCGCAGCGTGTGACCAATCCAACGCCATTTGCGATTCATTATTTCAATATGGATTGCCCGCTGGTTTGTTTGTCTCCAAAGTTCTCCATTGGATATGGTGTTAGGCCAAAAAACTTTTAGGATTCTTCGGAGACATCGATTAACAAACACTTGTAGGGAGTTTATCTCGTGCTCTGTGGTGGACCACGTCTCGCATGCATAAAGCAGCACAGATTTGACACAGGAGTTAAAGATGCTTATCTTAGTGTTCCTGGATAATGCAGAAGATTTCCATATCGACCGGAGGGTACCGAATGCTTGGTTGGCTTTATATATTATATTGCTGGAACCACCTGTATTTGTTAAAATGCTACGCAAGTAGCAAAATGACGTGACCTCTTCCAATTTAATATTTCCTATGTGAAATTTGTTACTGTTCACGGTATTGCAGCGCATTACTTTACTCTTGCCAATGTTTATTTTCAGGCCAGCTTTTGCTGCCTCTGTTTCGAGGCACTTTAGCTTCGATTTCATATTTTCATAGCTGTGGGAAAGTAAGCAGATATCGTCTGCGTACTTAAGGCTCTCGAGTTGTTGGTTGAGACCCCAGCTGATACCTCTATTTACTCTAGTAGCATTGCGAACTATAACATTTATAGTCTATACTGTGTTCTAAATAAAAATACTTTTCCAAAAAAAAAGCGTTACAAGCGTTTTAAAATTGTCCATTTACTAAATTTGTGATAAATGCAATGATAAATGTAAATTGATATAGCTTTTATTTAATATAAGCAAAAATTTTAATTTTATTTTTTTTCTATTTTATTAATTAATAATCATATAATTACAAATTGTATACTATTACCCTAACCGAGCACTAGCTACTATGGCCTTCGGCGCGTTGTAGCGAAAACAGACCAGTGCCTCTGGTGGGAATCGAACCCACGACCCCCGCTCTGATAAGCCAGCACGCTACCAACTAGCCTGCCGGGCGCACTTTAATTTTATTATTACTTAAAGCCACCATCATTTTTGCGCCGTTAGAGATAAATATCGCGAATGCATTTATCATGCTTAAACATCGGATAACTTAAATATAACTTATATTTTACCCCAAAGTGTCGTAAATTTTTGAAGTTCTCCATATACATATATTTAAATATGTATCGTTTAAAAGCGGCTTAAATGCTTACCATATGTAATACTAACTTTTGTAATTGCGGTAAACAAACTGTTTTTTTGTTGTTGTTGTGAAACATGTTGAAAAATTGTCCAATTAAAAAAGTTTAAAATTTGCAAAAAAAAAAAAAAAAAAAAAAAAAATAAGAAAATATATCAAACCACTTTAGGGAACATTAGGAAAATTAAATTTTTACATTTTTGTTTTAAATTAAAATTGGGACTACAATTCCTACCGTTTACAAAAATCCGACTTCGAAAATTCTTTAAAACTTGTTTGTTATTTACTTTTTATGTTTTCAAATAATTTTGAAATGACTCAATAAAACCAAGAAAAACACGTACATTCAAGTTGAAACTTTTTTAAAATAGTGATAGCGGAAATTTAAGTCGATGACGGTTGACAGATTTGACATATTCATGCAAGAACACACAAAAAAACGAAAAGCCCACTTTACTGTACGAGCCGCAATAGGTAACATTCCCTTATAAATTTTCATATTTTGCATATGTGTGTGTGTGAGTATGTGTGTTTATCAGAATCTTGTTGTGTAGTTAGTAGGAATTTGTATGTGTGTTTTATATCTTTTCCCCCATTTTGGAGCAGTTTGTTCGCTCGCTGGTTTCTAGTTTTTTTTTTTTTTTTTGGGGAGCTTAAGTTTTTTGTATTTGGCCACTTGTAATGTTATTCACCTGTAGGCTGTTTTTTTAGGTTGTTTTATTTTTGCTTCTTTACTTTACTTTACTTACTTATTTTTGGGAGGGTAATCTTTTATTCCTTGGAAAGAATACGTTGTTTACCTTGTAATTATTTTCAAATGTTGTAGAATTTTTAAGAAAATGAAAGGGGTTGCATTTCGTTGTTGTTGTTATTGTTTTTTTGTTACAGAATGATGTAATACCGCTTTTTTGTAGTTAGTTCAATAAACTTTTTTCCCTTTAAAATAGATATAAATTTATTCAAATCATCTCGATTTATTGTGTGCCTGTAGATTAGTGTGTCCCAAAAAAAATTTTTGTTTATTGCTCAAGCTTTATTTGAATCCTTATGGGGTAAAGTATTTTTAAGATTTTTTTCATATTTTTTGGAAGAGGTTAAGAGGTCGCGCAAATCGATTTTCCCCAAAATTTTGGCTTTCTGGACATTTTCTGAATTATGCTAATAAGTTGGTCAATAAAAAAACTTCTTAGTTTCTGAACCAACATTTTAAAATGTCGAAACTTTATTTTTATGTGCATAAACCATAAGTTTCGGCAATGGTTTGTACATTTTCGTACCGTATATTACGTTTTCGTAAGTTTGCATAAATTTTTTAAATAACGCGTTGTCGCTTTTAAAATTTCTTCAAAGATTAAAAAAACTAATGATTGATAAATTCGAAATAATTTTATAAAATATAGTTTTGAATTTGATCTTACGGTTTCAGAGTTATACCCTTTTAAAGCTTTGTACCCATTGTATTAAACTAATAATATTATACGATGTTTGCCATCGGATTTGATTTAAACTTTGAATTATGTGATTTTTCTAGTTTCGCGGACTAATCAGTTTTGATATTTGATATCTTAAATGGAAAAAAACTCTCATAATTATAAGATTTTTTGCACTTCGTGGACTCGCAATAATTGATGTTTAATATCTTGAACGAAAAAATAAGTACTAAATTCTAAAACTCTCATAATTCAGAGTAGAAATGGGTACCATCGCATACTACGAGGGCGGATCAATAAGTCCGTGACTTTTCGAACTTCCCTCGTAGTTATATGAAATGCAACACTGCTCCCATCAAGTACCACCTGTTAACAGACTACTTTCAAATTTTGAGCAAGTTCCGTCATTTGCTTTGCGTTTAACAGCTGTCCAAAACATACAACCACGTGGATTTTTTTAAAAATGAAAAAAAGTGAATTTCGAGGGCTCATTAAACATTATTTTTTGCGAAAAAAAACCTTTAATCAAACCAAGGAAAATCTTGATAAATACTATGGGGACTCTGCACTATCGTTTTCAATGGTAAAAAAGTGGTTTACTGACTTTCGTTGTGGTCGCACAAGTACAAATGGCACTGAACGTTCTGGACTGCCAATTAAGGTCAATACACCCGAAAATGTCGAAAAAATCCACGATGTGGTGTTGGCCGATCGAAGAGTAAAAGTGCGTGAGATTGTTGATGCCATAGGCATTTCATATGGCAGTGTGGTTTCGATTTTAAATGATCAGTTGGGTTTAAGAAAGATGTCTGCAAGATGGGTGCCGCGTTTGCTTTCAATCGACCATAAACGTAATCGTGTTACAACTTCAAAAGATTGTTTGAAGTTGTTTAACCGCAATTCGAAGGAGTTTTTGCAGCGTTTTGTAACTGTGGATGAAACATGGATCCATTACAACACTCCGGAGACCAAGCAGCAGTCTAAACAATTTGTTTCTCCGGGTGAACCGGCTCCGAAGAAGGCCAAGGTAAGTTTGTCAGCCAATAAGGTGATGGCAACAGTTTTTTCGGATGCACGCGGGATAATCCACATCGATTACCTTCAAAAGGGAAAAACAATAAATGGCGAATATTGTGTTAACTTATTGGACCGATTTAACGAGAATTAAAAAAAAACGACCCCATATGGCCAAGAAAAAAGTTGTTTTTCATCAAGATAATGCACGGGTGCACACGTGTGCAGTCTCAATGGCAAAATTCCATGAATTCGGCTACAAATTGGTACCTCATCCGCCATATTCTTCGGATTTAGCCTCCAGTGACTATTTCATATTTCCAAACCTAAAGAAATGGCTCGGTGGAAAGAGATTTAGCTCCGACGATGAAATTATTGATCAACCAAATGCCTATTTTATGGACTTCGAGAAATCCTATTTTTTTGGAAGGGATACAAAAATTGGAGATACGTTGGACTAAGTGTATTGAGCTAAAAGGAGATTATGTTGAAAAATAGTTTTTTTTTTTTTTTTTTGCAAAAAAACTGTGTTTCATTCAAAAAGTCACGCACTTATTGATCCTCCCTCGTATGTTCGCTTATGTTGAACTTTTTATTTTTTTTTTTAATTGTTTTGTATATTTTTATAATACAGTAAAACTCGCTTAAGACGAACTCGGTTAAGACGAACAATCGGTTAAAACGAACTAATTTAAAAGTCCCGACGTTTTGGCAACAATTTTCAAATAAAATACATCTTTTAATACGAACTCGGTTAATACGAACCCTCGGTTATTACGACCTGTTTTAAGCAGTCCCAAAAACTCGTTTTCATACAAATTACCATGTTTAGTACACTCTTTATCCGTTTAATGGGAAAGACCTAATATGAATTTCATATCCGTGGATGACTTTCTAGATATAGATGCTAATGTTTTGACGTCACATACTTTATCAGGTGAAGAAATATTGGAAATTGTTAATCCTGCCGATGTTGAAAATTTGCCAAGTGATATATTCGAACAAAATCGTGTGCCGAAGAAGCTTACAATCATATTTTGGTAATAGAAAAACTTATAACGAATGAAATCGTTAATTCAGTCATTCAGAAAAAAATAACAGATTTTTTTGTTTTAAATGAAGAATTTTAATTTAGTTTTTAATTGTCAATGCATGAAATGCTAATTTTATTTTTTATTTATGTAAAAATCTTGTTTTTGTTTTAATAAATACATATTTTTTAGAAGAACTAACTTTTTTGTCCCTTTGGAGTTCGACTTAACCGTGTTTTACTGTAGTTGTCACAAGAAATTAATAAACGCAGAAAAGAGACACTTTTGAATATGTTTAGAATGATTTAAATTTTCAAAACTAAACAAAGATATATTTGCAATTTTAATTTTTATTGGATATTATGTTTGGGACATGCAAACATACATATAATAAACATATGTATATATATTTGCAGCCAAACATATATATGTTTGCAGGTAGACATTTTCCACTACTTCCAAATATATTAGGGGTGATTTTTTAAGAGCTTTCGGATTAGATTTAAAAAAAAAACACATAAAATTTAGAGAAATGTATGAAGTCTTTATTTGAGTCAATAGAACGATCTATATAATTCAATGTTTAAAGATGATTTCATGTAAATGTTGACCACGGCTACGCCTCAAATGGTTCATACGTTGTGTCCAATTTTGGCATACTCTCTCCAACATATCGGCATATCGGATTATATATATTTATGTCTAAAATGACATAAGACGTTTTTGATGTTTGTGTTATATATAATTATGTATTGGTTTATACCTAATTTTATAAAAATTTATTCAAATGTATTAACCATGTATTATCATATATAAAATAGTTTTTTTTTATTCATGATTGGATGTGCTTATACATGAATTTTTTTTTCTTTAAAACATTTTGAAAATATATTTAAATACATATTAATACAAATGCTATTTTATATGATCATATATTTTTATATTAAAGCATATATTGTTATGTATAATTTTTTTACTCGGGATACCATAACAAATTTTTAAAAAAATTATATAACAAGAAACGTGACAAATTTCATAACAAAAAAATTTGTCACATTTTATTTGAATATTAGCCCATTGAATTTAAAATTGCAGATCAATACAAATTGTTCGTAAATAACACTAAATCTTTAAATTCCCCTTTCTAACAATCGCTTGTATTTAAATTAATTTTTTGTATTTTTTTTCTTTGTATTTATTTTGCAGTACCCAAGGAAAAGACACCAGAAGATACAGATTTTATTTATATCATAATTTGTTCATTTATCCTTGCAATATTAATAACAATAACTGGCATTGGTCTATTTTTATATCGTAGACGTAAACAAGCAAATTTCAATGAAATACCCACGGTTAGTAATAGTAAACAACTTTTGTAGTTAATCCTTCAACAATTTAACAATTATATTATATTTTTATACAGAATGAAGCAGAAATAACCAATTCGTCTCCATTGCTCAGTAATAGACCAATACAACTTTTAGAATTAAAGGCCAGCGGTCGTTTCGGTGATGTTTGGCAAGGTAAACTTCACAATCAAGAAGTAGCTGTTAAAATATTTCGTGCCCAAGAAAAAGAATCTTGGAATACAGAATTGGAAATTTACAAATTACCACGTATGCGTCATCCAAATATTTTGGAATTTTTGGGTCATGAAAAGCACTCGGAAAAGATCCAACAAGAATTTTGGCTTATATCAGTCTATCAACATAATGGTTCCCTATGTGATTATTTGAAATCTCATACCATAACATATGGTGAGCTATGTAAGATAGCCGAGTCTATGGCCTGTGGTTTGGCTCATTTGCATGAAGAAATTTTGGGTACGAAAACAGAAGGCCTTAAACCGTCCATAGCCCATCGTGATTTTAAATCAAAAAATGTATTACTTAAAAATGATTTAACCGCCTGTATAGCTGATTTTGGTTTAGCCATGATATTTCAACCGGGTAAGTGAAGATATTCAATTACTAGATTTTTTTTTTTAAATTGGTGTTTGCTTTCATAATTTTCATATTTGTTTCATATTTATTTAATACAATATTTAATTTAATATTTGAAACACTTTATTTTATTATTGTTTTTTTGATAAAATTTTTCTTTATTGAGAATTTTGTATGTATTGTTGATCTATTTTTAAAATTGCATTTAATTTTGAATTGTCTGTCAGGTTTAAGATCATAATTAAAATGTTACTATTACAAATAGAAAACACTAATTGTTAATAAATGTAAGAAAAGATTAAAAATAGGAACATTTTAATTATGATCTCAAACCTTATGATTTCAAAATGAAATGCAATTAAAAAAAAAAGATCAACAATACATACAAAATTCTTAAACCGAACATATAGGTATCATGCAATATAAAATCTAATAAGAATACAATCAACTATATGTTGTGTTTAAATATTAGTATACATGCCGGATTCACAATTCGTTCCTAGTAATGCTAAAATTAGTAGTTGGACTAGCAACCCTGCCAAATAAAAAGCTTTAAGATTTAAAGCTGTTGGCTAAATAACTCATGATATACGGGTAATCAATTAACATCACCGATTTTCTTTGGTTGGTTGATAAATATATCTGATCAACATCTTGAGTTTCTTGTGGGTGGCGGATTAGAATGAGCCTGAATATGAACTAGTCGATTAGGTCCAAAGTGCGGCACTCCCTCTAGCGCTGATCCCCACAACAATTTTTGTCATCTTCTCTTACATTTATTTACAATTAGTTAGAAATATAGAAACGGCAAAGCGTTGGCAAAGTATTGTATATGGCGGTGGCAGAACGCCCGATTTTCAAAGATTAAAGTGTTGGGCCAACCTTGCAATGATAACGTCAATCTTTGGTTGGCCGTTTGTTTTTTGATAAAGCATTGGAAACAATGGTAAAATGAGTGCTCTGCCAACACTGAAATTATAACGTCAATATTCGGTTGGTCGTTTTTTTTTTTCGAAAGGTTGGCAAATAGTTGTCAAAACAATATGAAAAGTTCTTGAATTTAAATTTTCAGCTTCCAAATTTCGCTTTATTTGTTAAATTAGAGGGTCTAATTGGATCCCATTTTTGTTTTTTTGTGTTATTTCTTATTTGGTCTTATTTGAATATCAATAAAAGTCCTTTGAATTGCGAATCCAACACTCAAGAGTGTCCTAGATTTTGAGTTATTCTTTAAAGAAAAAAAGACGTAAACGACACTTTGCCGTCACGAAATATGTAAACAAACTGTAGTTTTTTCTATAGCGCCAATTACTAACGTATTTTTTTTTTTTTTTTTTGAAATTCATATCGGTACTACTTCCTAGAGTAATGCAATTTTGAGGAATGATGCAAATGATCGAAAAATAAAGATTTTCATAAAAAACCGAAAATCGTGGCGCTTACGTCTTTTTGGCGGTTGGGGCTGCACATGCGCATACTCTAGGGAAATTTATTCGTTCCCCCCGCATAGTTTAGGTACATTTGCTTACTTTGGGGACTGTCCGTAAAGTTTTCGCGCTTTTTAATACATCTAGCGTATAAGATGAAGACAGTTGGTTCAATACACCGCATATTTTGGGGACAATTTTGGCCGTGTCCCTAAAGTATGCGCTGTGCATACATATATATATACCCGCAGCAGAGCGGTTAAATGAACAATGATCAAAAAATAAAGATTTTCATCAAAAACCCAAAATAATTATTATCGTATTAAAGAGTTATTTTAAAAGTTGATTTATAATTATTTATCAGCAACGTAAACAAATATTACATGATTGTCAATCTGGTTTTAGATGTAATCGTATTACTACATCGTTGCTTATTAATCTGACGGACAACATTAGACAGTAGGTTACGGACAAGAGGGTTTGTGTTTTATAGTCGTTGAACTTGGCAAAGGCTTTTGAAAGAGTAAATCGTCCACTTTTAGTTCAATAGCTTCATAGACTTTTTGGTTTTCCTAGCTCTGCGTGCAAATCAATTTATTCGTATCAGTAATAATGGGGTTCCCCAAGGATCTGTACTTGGGCCTCTACTTTTTATTATGTTTATTAATAATTCCTTCGATATATTGTTTAACAATATGTGTCTTCCATTTGCGTTTGCAGATGATGTTCAGATTGTATTTAAAGGTGATACGCAATTCCCGATGTTATGCAGAACATGATAGATTATACTGTTAATTTACTAGATAATTGGACGTCTTAGATAATTGAACGTTTACTAGATAATTAGACGTCTTATACTGTTAATTTACTAAATAATTGGATGTCTTACAATTATATTTATGTAAATTCTAGTAAATCTAAAGCTTTACTTTACCAAACAATGATGGTGGTATTCATAAATTTAATTGGTAATGCAGTTGAATTTGTGGATAAATTGAAATTGGTTGGTGTGACTCTAGACACCAAGTTAAGTTTTCATCTTGTATAGCTAAGATGTTATGCTTCCATTTAATTTCAAATTTAAAGTGGTTTATGCGTATGTTAATGTGAGGATAGCTAGAGTCTGGAATTCGTTACTTAGACATCTACGTTTACACGCAAACTAAGGCAGTGTTTTAATCACTCACTATAATTTTGATAATTTACGATTATTTTTCATATTTTTTATATAATTTTTTTTTTTAATCGTCTACTTAATTTAAAAATCTTATTGCTATATTTTGGACCGTTAAACTTTATTTATAATTTAATTTATTTAAGGCATTTTTTTTATATATAAATTTATTTTATTATTTTTTGTAAACATTTAATGGATAAGAGAGGGCGTAAATTTGTAGAATACGAACCATATTTGGCCCTATGGGCTTGGTTTTTTAATTATTAAATGAAATGAAATTAAATATTTTTATATTGCTTAGAAGTGTATTCTGGAGCTTTGGGTTATGTTATAAAGAACACAACATAACTTTTAATCGTGTCATGAGATATTTATGCTCTCTTAGACGGCGTCATCACATTTCGTCTTATATTTTGAAATTTTTGGGATGTTTTTTCGATAATTTTGTTCAAATTAGGTGTATTTTACATTTTTATAAAGTGTATAAATTGCAAACCCCGAAATTTTTGTTTGAAATTTTTATTATGGTAGGAATAGACAATTGCTTATTCCGAAACTTGCACCGCTATTGGGGCGATCTTTTCCTGTAAGGGTTACCCGTGAATACAACAAATTGCCATATACTTTGGAGACATTCTATTTGTCAATGAATGCGTATAAGAGCAAATTTTTTGAATTATTTTCACAAGATACTTGATTTTTTAGGATTTGGTTTAAATTAAGGTTTGCTGGTGTTTTTTTTCTTTCGTAATACCTGGGGATTTAATAAAAAACTGTTATCACTCTTATTCATTTTATTTTTATTTAGTGTTATTGTATTTAGGTTGTTATCTATTCTATTTTCTATTATTTCATTTATATCAAACTATATTGTTTACTTTGTAAAATTTCGTAGAAATTTGTAGCCGATTATGGCCTTTGGGCTAGGTTATTGCAATAAATACTTAAGTTAAATTATTTTGCAATTAATATCAATAACAGTTATTTTGACCTATGCTAAAATAAAAATTTTCTATTGAAATTAAGACCAACATGTGCATAATTTCCCGACCAAGCTCGACTAGAGCGCGTAAATTTGTATATTACGTTTTACTCATAATTAAAGAATCTAAGACAAATTTAAAGAATGCTATGATTTTAAGACTGGTCGATTTTAAAAACAAATACTGTTATTTGCATTCTACAAAATTTAAGGTAAATATTGCAAAAATTTTGTTGATATTACAGTTTTTGTTTGCTGTTTTTAGTCTACAAACATTTAGTAAAGGTTTTTGCTATTTTCAATTAACTAAAAAGTTAAAGTTAACATAATTATTTTTGCTGTTCTTATTATGTTAATATTTACAAAAAAAAAAAATAAATAAAATAAATAACGTAATTTTTAACTATTTTTTATAACTTTTTCTATGAGTGTAATATAAAATACTCACCCACATTTTCTTAAATTCTTAGTCATTTTTCCTATTTAATTAAAAGAAACAAAATTTAAGTTCATAGTAGGGCTTTCACATTCCCGACTTTTTTCCAATCCCGGGAATCGGGAATTTTTTTCGAACATTCTCGGTAATTCCCGTGATTTTCAACATAAGTGACATTAATAGCGGTATTCGCTCTTGGTAGCAAACTACCCTTGCAGACCTTTCAAAGCTTGCAGATCTTGTATAAATACAAGAGTATGCAAGACCACAACAACAAAATACATGAAATAAAAATATGCAAGACTTTTATTTATATGCAAGACGAAAACCTATTGCATATTCTGGGTCTTGCAAACCTTTCAAACTTACAATACTTAACCTCTTTTAGTGAGAGAACTGAGAACTGAGAACACTGAGAACGAAGAATAATGCCAACCTTTTTTATTTGAAAAAAATCGCTAAAGTCTACTTAAAAATCGCTAGAAAATACATTTTCGTTAGAAATTAGCTGTTTTGTCAACATTGAAATGCTTGGGTTGTAAACATACAATACACACAAAAAAAAGACGCTCACGCTTTGTAGCATAAAATCATAGTATTAATGCAACCCTTGCATAAATGCTATCAAGAGTGAATACCGCTAATGTTTTGATAATAGAATCTTCTTTTTCTTAGGAAAATGGGAAATATATAATTAAATTTAAGAGTAACCTAACCAAATATCCTGTTTTTGGCGAGATTATTCCGTTTTTGGCGAGATTATCCCGCTTCTAAAATGCAAATTTTTTCCGCTTTTTCAGCCAAAATCACACTTTTCCCTATTTTAGAACTTCTTAATACAATCATAAATAAGGCATCCAAAAACCAGTTCAAAAACTATGTTTTAAGCGCTTAAAAAAAGCTCGAAAAACAGTAAAATAAGCCGTTTAAATATAAAAATAAGCCGTTCAATTTAATAAATGAACCGTTAATTTCAAACTTTTTACTGCAATTGTTACTACAAATAAAATTTCTTCTTTGAAACTTCATCAGTCAAGCAAAGGTGTAATAGGAAAATTGTTTTTCAAAATATTTTTTGTAACTAACAACATGTAACATTTAATTTTCAACTAAAAAAATAATTCAAAACACCGATTGGTAAAAAATAGCAAAAACTCTCTTTTAAAATAAAAAGCTAAAATAAGCTTACTTTTGAAAGAAAATAGCCAAAAAGTAGCTTATATTTACAAAATAAGCAAAATAAGCAAATGTCAACAAATAAGGTGAAAAAATCTCGAACAAATACTACTTAAAATGTTTATAATTTCAAAAAAAAAACAAGCTCTTGATAACAGTTATATTATTTTTTGTTTTTATATACATCGAGATTATTTTTATGTTATTTTCAATTTATAACGAGCTTTCAACCTCCGTATATTTACAAAAATAAAGCAAATCAAACATATTAGCTAGGTTGATACTAGTATTTCGATCTGGCTAAAGATCTCATCAGAACCCGAAGTTTTAGAAAAGTTAGAGCCTCCATAATAGGCAGAACTTTAACAAAAAACCTATTAATAATCAATTTTGCTCCATTCTTGTCTTCGTAGTAATCAAGCACGTGGTTAGGTCTTTTCCTAACAAGCATCATGACGTTACTAAACTTTGAAGACCAAACATGTTCTATTTATATAAAAAATTTTTAGTTTGTACTCTGGCTCAAGTAATATTTTTTACAGTTATATTAGTTTTTTGTTTTTATATACATCGAGATTATTTTTATGTTATTTTCAATTTATAACGAGCTTTCAACCTCCGTATATTTACAAAAATAAAGCAAATCAAACATATTAGCTAGGTTGATACTAGTATTAAGTTTCAGCTGAAAAAGCTAAAATAAGCTTACTTTTAAAAGAAAAAAGCCAAAAAGTAGCTAATATTTACTAAATAAGCTAAAAAAGGAAATATCAACAAATAAGGCGAAAGAAAAAAGCTGTAACAAATATAACTTTAAATGTTTATTATTTCAAATAAAAAACAAGCTCTTGATTATTTTTAGTTGAAAAAGCTAAAATAAGCTTAGTTTATAAAGGAAAAAGCCAAAAAATTGCTTATATTTTCAAAATAAGTTTAAATAAGCTAATATCAAAAAATAAGCTGAAAAAAGCTCTAACAAATATTGTTAAAAATGCTTATAATTCCATGATCAGAACTTGTATTTAGTCTAAATGGTTCTATCCTTTCAACTAAAAGACATCCTATAACTTATTTTTGGTTGCCCTAATAATAAATAATACAAAATTTTCATAAGGTTTGGATATCGATGGTGTGTTTAAGTTTTAGAAATGTAGGAAGGAGTTTTATAATTGAAATAGAACTTGAAGTAATAACTGAAGTATTTAAAAATTTCAGAATATTTCTGTTGAAAAGATTTCACCAAATTCCCATAGTATTCCAATTGAAAACCATCCTAAGCCTTGTAGGACAGCTTTTCGAAAGATACCTTCAGTACCGAGGATATATAGTAAAAATAATATGCATAATCTAAGCATTTTTCTACATAAAAATTATTTCAATTAGTCTCCTAACATTTTGTGAAAGGATTTTAACAAAAATATTCCAGATTGATAAAATAAGGATTTTTACACAAAAAATATTAATATCTAGCTTTTTGCAACAAGATCCCAGTGTTTAGCCAGGGAAATTAAAATTTGCCTAGTCCTTTTCCTTCAATTTTTTTTTTTATTTTTTTTTTTTAATATAAGAGTTTAAAATTTCAATTCCTGAAATTCTCGGGTTAAAAGTTCTAGTTCACAGATATATACTAGAAACAAAATTTATTAGAGACATTTCTCCTAAAAGTTCTCAGCTAATATAAAACAGTTTTTCTGTTAAGAAAATCTTGAAAACCAATGAAATTATAAGATTTCCTTTTGCCTAAGTAGAAAAATACCCATATTCTTGAACGTCATTCTTGTATTAAAATTTCAAAAACGTTTTTTTTATAGAAAAGTTTTCTAGTTCTTAAGCGAGCCAATTCTTTTTTACATAACTGTTATTATAACCACCTTTATATTTCACCACCTTTCATATTTCCTATATCCCCTTTCCAAAGAAAGCAAAACATTAATTAATAGAAAGAATTATTTGAGTGTTGCTTCTCTTTTACATAAAATTTAAATCGAAGGACCAAAAATATTTTTAGAAGAATACAAAATATAGATTAACAAATTTTTTGTTTTTTTTTTTTTGTTATTGTGTCTGTAACAGAGAACGGTTTGAGTGCCTTATTTCATGATTTTGAATGCAATCACAAAAAATGAGTACATTGTTGTCAACTCACATCATTTCAATAAAGCAACAATCGACAGAATTGAGAAAAGTGAGTGTAATGAAAACCATGCATTGCATTGCTTGTCTAGTGTTAACCTCACTTAACACTCACGAAAACAACGAATACACAACGATTGGTATGAATGGTCTCAATGTTAAATGAATAAAACGTTAACAAATTGTTTTGTGAAACATATTACTGTATTAAGAAAATTAAAAAATTTAAATATGTATTTTCATGTTTAATAAAATTAAACAAAAATGTATACATATTTCATGTTTAATAAAAATAAAAAAAAAATTATTATTATTGCTACATGTCAACGAATACTACGCGAATGTTGTGATTGATTTCATGTTATTCATGTGTCATCATTTCATGTCATTGCTTGACATGTAACGGCATTATAAAAATGAATGTTAAAAAGGCATTCAACAAAAACAATAAATGGAATAAACAGCAACAGCATAAGCTGTTGTTATTGAATAAAAGCAATGAATGTATGAATGGAAAACAAAAACGAATGGTCGCATTCTGTTCTCTGGTCTGTAAGCTGAACTTTGTGATCTTTAAACATGTTTTTATATTGATTTTACTGCCATGAAGATTACTAATAATTTGGTTCGAAGGACCATAATTGCGTGTAACAAAATATGAATAATATGTTTATTCCATATTTTACATTAATAACACGGTGCTACAGTGAAAAAAAACTTGGAAAACGACCTAGCGTGGGTTATAGGTCTTGTTGAGTACATTACAAATTGTGTCAAAAAATTTCAGAAACACCCTCAAATTCAGAAGTTATTCTAAAAAAACCGCTTTCAGTGATGTTCGTCAACTTATCGACCTGTAACTCAGTCAGTTTTTGTCCGATTTAAATTTTTTTAACGGTTTTGGAAAGAAAATTAATTACGCTTTAAAGTGACGTGCATTTTTTGATACATTTGTAAGTTATAAGTATTGTCTTTGTTAAGAATATCTACAGAAAAAACGAAAATTATAAACTTTTTGGATTTTAGTAGCTTTTCATTGCTTATTTTAATATGAAAGCTTATAAAAATTTATACCAACGTATAAAGAAAATTTAGTTCTTAACAAAACATGGTTTTCATTTTTCAAATCGGATGAAAATTGTAAAAGTTATTAAACTTTTCATTAACACCTGTTTTTAACTATACATGTTAACTTAGGTTAAGCTATTTGTACAGTTTTTAATTTACGTTTGTAAGTCAAGTGGTTTACCAAAAGAAAAGTGTGCAATCCCAAAATTTTTACTTTAGAAAAAGTTTAGTAACTTTTGCAAATATAAACCGATTTTAACAAATAATATCTTGTTTTTTTCTATATAAAATTGTCTTTAAAATACAGTGCAAAAAAAGATAGGTTTTCATAAAAAAAAATTAAAATAACTCTTGTTGAATTTGAAAAATTTGGAAAAAAAAAAATAAAAAAAAGAGAAACTTTTGCTAAACACTTACCTAATGTCTTGGAATATATATTTAGTGAATACATTTCATGAAAGCCTAATTCTTTGTCTTTCCAAAACTGTTTAAAATTTTGAAATCGTCAAAAAATGTGTGAGTTAGAGGTACTAAAGTGCTACGACCTACCCTAAAACAGTTTTTTGAAAATAACTCAAAATTTTGAGGGTGTTTCAAAATTTTTGAAAACGGTTTTTGTATGTCCTCACCTAGGCCTACAACCCCCACTAGGTCGGTTTTCAAGTTCTGACAAAAAGTTTTTTTTTGTAGCAGTGTGTAATTTGTATTATTTTTATAATTTGGGTCTGTTGAAATTATTTTAAAATTAATATTATTTTTTAAAATGAATTGAAACAACTGGTTCGAAAGACCAAATGTATGAAATTTCTCTAAACAATTTTCTCCCTTTAAATAAAGGTTATGATTTTTCTACACAAAATTTTTTATGTCCGGAGGGGCAATTCTTTAACATTTTAACTACAAAATTCTATAGTTAAGTCGTCAAATTGTCATAGTAAACTGTCAACTTTACTACCGAGTTTTGACGTCAAAAAGTTTAAGAATTGCACTACAGAGACAGTTTTTGTCCATCGATACTTATTCTGTAAAAATCTATTTTTCATTTCTAAAATTTAACTTAAACCTTACTCAAAACTTGTTTTATTTTATTATTTTGTCATTTTTTTATTGTGTTTTAAGTGTTTTATGTTTTATAAGTTTCTTTATGGTGATTGGAAAAAAAAAATAAATATTATCACATTTCATTACTAACAAGCATGAGCACCTGCATAATTTCATTAGCAAGCAAACAAATTAAAAATTTAAGTTGTAAAAAAAGTGTTTATTAAAAATATCAAAAAATTCAAAATTATTTCAAAACTAAAAGGAAAACCTTGTGGCGATACGCACGGCCAAGTGGGTACCAGACGTTATATGGCTCCAGAAGTCTTGGAAGGTGCTATCAATTTTAATCGTGATGCTTTTCTACGTATTGATGTCTATGCTTGTGGTCTGGTGCTATGGGAAATGGTATCACGCTGTGATGCCACCGGTCCCGTAGGAGAATATCTATTACCATTTGAAGCAGAGGTTTGATATAAAATAAAATATTTGCTGTTGTTGGTTTGATTTTGTTGTGGAAGATTTTAATATAAATAAATTTTTATTTTCTAAATTTTCAGTTGGGCCAAAGACCTACTTTGGATGAAGTACAAGAAAATGTTGTCATGAAAAAATTACGTCCACAAATTTTAAATCCATGGCGTTCACATCTAGTGAGTATTTTAAACAAGAAAAATATAATATGAATTTTCTCTTTAAAGTATGGAGATTTTTTTAAATGAAATCAAAACATTAATTTATTTTTCTTAAAATTTAAATTTTTATTTAAAGAAATTTGAATTTTTTTTTTAAGAGTTTTTTATATTAATTTAAAAATTTAACGAGTTTTCATCTTTAATTTAAAAATACTTCATATTTAATTTACAAATTTTTTTGAATTCATTTGAATTTTGAAAACAATTTCTAGAAAATGCTTTAAGTTTTTT
This sequence comes from Delia radicum, assembly GCA_021234595.1. Lineage (NCBI taxonomy): Eukaryota > Metazoa > Arthropoda > Insecta > Diptera > Anthomyiidae > Delia > Delia radicum. Next base: position 240,400,644 of record CM037851.1, on the reverse strand, counting down.
TTTTTTAAATATTGCAGCCATGTTCTGCATTTTATTTTTGGGTGTAAGTAAAAATTTCGATTTCATTTGATTTCATTCAAAATTTAAGTGTAATTATGTTTGTTTATAAGTCGTTTAAATGAAAAAAAGTTAGTACAAAACGTAATAGTAGTAACATAAATTTCAATTTCACTTCAATTTGAAATCACTTCGCAATGCAGAACATAGCCAATTATTTTAAAATTTCATATTTTCTTTCAGCGGAAATTTTTTTATTTTTAAATTCTCCGAATTTATAACGTGAGCCAGATTATTCGAATTACTGATCATTAGTTTTTTTTTTTTGCTTTTACATATCGTCCATTCCACAGAAGACCGGTCAGAAAATGTCATTTTTAGACCTTGGGTATTCTGATTTCAATTAAATTTTGCATTCAGAAACTATGGAGCCACTTAAAGATTGGGAGTTTTTAGTTTTTTTAAATTTCGAAAAATACAAGGTTTTAGCACAATTTAGTTTTATTGAATATTAGTATTAAAATATTAGTATTTTCTTTAATATTTATTTGAGCATCACCATTTAAATTGCATTGAAATGACACACTCGCCTCTTTTTTATTGCAAAATGAATTCCTTTTTCAGCGTCAACAAGAAATACATTTTTTATGCGATTTGTTTTTTAAATGCGCTTTTCACAACCTTGGCCACTCTTGATTTGTAAAAAAGATACATATTTGCAAAATATGGGATTTTTTCTATAAAACAATACTTTTGTTTTTTTTTGGGTCATGGGGTTTATCTATTATTAATGAATTATTGTAAAAAAAGCTTGCATCATTCACGTGTTCATAGAAAAAACAACAATTTGTTATTTTTTTAATTATCAAAATTAAAAAATTTTAATTTTTAAGATTTAATTTTTAAGATTTTTTCTGTACTTGAAAGATAAACGAATCTACTTCAATAGTATGTTCTAAAAATTTAATTTTTAACCCTCTAACCGACCGGCAACCACGCGTCCACGCGGGCTTTTTAAAATTGGCCATAAATACGTCAAATTAGAGGTTTTTAATATGAAATTAACCTATTTCGATAGAAAACCAAATTCGCAAAATATTTTAAGTTAAAATTTCGTAAAATTTCAAAAAATAAATGTGATATGAACACAAGTTTCAGTAATCTCAAAAACATATTTATGTTAACTAGAAATCTTTGATAGTAAACACAAAGGAAGATCGGAGCTTCTAGTTTGGACGGCTTAATTTTAGCTGTTTTTTAAAAACTTGTGGAAAGAAAACTGCAAACGTTTTTTAATTCTGTTTTGTTTTGTATTTGGTTGCACAATTCATCAAGAAAAATACAAAATTAAACATTTGTCAATAACTGGTCTGTTTGAAAAGTTCTCGGCCTCCAAAGTAGGGTCTACCAAGAAAAAGGTGTCTTGTTGGTACGCAGCTTTCCGGCACTCACGATTATCTGACCCGGAAAACAGGAAATTGGTTATGCCTTATCGTCCCATGCTCTACCATAAATAAAAATTATTTATCAAAATGGCGGCCGATTAAAAGTGAAAAATCAATATTTGACCATTTTTTTGTAGTCTAGTGTGAAACACTAATGGTAAACAATTTTTTTTCCAGATTATTGAGCATTAGACGATAGCCACGTTAATTCTGTGTATATCATCAAAATTTGGCTAAATAGAACTTGAGAAACTCAGCGTACCAGTTTGAAGAACCTGATTTCGAGAAAAACTCGTTTAAGTTTAATTTACTGGCACACAATTACACTGGAACACAATGCCTCAATTAGGCAAAAACATTGCTTAACAAAAATTGGAGATACTCCCAAACTAATTCGAATTTCGAAAAATTTTTTTCCAATAAAAATTTTGAATATCTCAGCTAAGAAAATATGCAAAAAAATTATTTTTTTTTTTTACAAACAAGAAGACATTCTTAAGCTTTTAAACAAAGTTCTTGTTTTGGATCAAGGACATACAGGATTCCCATAGGTTACCTCTAAATCGTATCGCCTGAACTTGAAAACGTATTGACGGACAAAAGTAGCTAATTTTTGATTTAAAATATTTTATGGCAACAAATAATCCTTTTTATTACTAAAAAACACAATTTCCCCGAAATCCGTAAAATTTAAATCGTTGCCCTACCCAAGTGTACTGGGGGATATTTTAAATTTTTTTTATTTTTAATCTCTTAGATGTTTTAAACAAGTTTAAGCAATAAAAATCTAAATTTTTTCGATTTTGTTGAAGAAATTTTTTTAAAATTTGAAATTGGAGATTCGAAAAACACCCCAAAAATTTTGTTCGTTTTTGACATCACCCTAGGACAGGTTAACGCCATTCAAAACAAAAAACTTCTTTTATGGCTCACAATTATGAGTGTATTAAATAAAAAAATTATGTTTCAGTAATCAAATTTATAAACGCATGTCTTGATCTTTAAGGCCCTATCGGGTAGTGAAGGCGTGGTCGTAGGGGCGTAAAATTTCACATGAGTTATTTTCAAGACAAATACAAAAAAATTAGAGGGTAGCGTCTCAACATTTCTAACATTTAACTTTAAGGGACACTACTATACATACATATTATTTTATTAACTTATTAACAAACTTAACAAACCAAAATTGGAAGCATCGAACTCTCCTCTGATTAGGTTCGGTGATGCGAACTGAAACATGTAACGAAATTGCACTTTTTTGTAAATGATCTTGATTGAACTTGAATAATCTTGCTCACGTCATAATTTATGTTAAAATATCGAAAAAAAAAACTTTTTGTGTTATTTTTTTAAAAGTAAAATGTTGTTCTCTGAATTTTTTTTTGCGGTAGTATCAAATTACAGCTAAAATATTTTTAATTAAAAGTGACAATTTAAAAATTTTTAGAGTTAAGTTGTGCCAAGACACAAAAATTCATTAAATATACTTTATTTTTAAAGGTCTTTATTCGATTTTCGTAATCGGTTGGCTTTAAGACGACTTTTCCCGAAAAACTCTTATTCTAAATACTTTAAATAAGTGGGCACCCTGCGTTCACAACATATTCAACATTGGTATCAAAATTTTAGTTCGCTCGAGTACTTCAAAACTGTTTACCAATAAATCAGAATTTCGTAAATTTAAGACACGTTTTCATACTAACATGGTGTAATCCTCTAAACGTGGGAGTGCGCACCTAAAAAATACGTGTGTCATAACACTAGTTTACAAATTGGAAAAACTTTTATATAACAAACATGAGAATATTTTTTTTATTAATTATTTAGACCTAATAAAACAAAAATTCTATTTAAAATTAAAATTTGTAAAGTAGTTTTTGAAATATTTCGATTTAGGATCAAGCTACTTTGGTTCAGTCAAACTGCAAAACAAATATCATTTAATAAGCAAAATATCTTCTGAATACAATTCTGAAATCGGTTCAGTAGTTTAGAACCTGTTGATCGAAATTACACGAAAAAATTTTCGTTTTTTCGACAAAAAGTTGAAATGGAAAATTTCGAAAAAATATACATATTAGATATTTCTTTCGCAATGAAAAATATAAATAATTTTTATTCTTAAACTTAGTAAAGGGCGTTTTTTTATAGAGGTATAGAACTTTGAATTGGAATTAAACAAAGATGAATTTTTTAAATTGACATAAAATTTACTTGATTCGAAAGATAATCTTCTGGCATTATAATTTAAATATGACTTCTGGCATATGACCGCCACGACTGGCTCGGACGTAGCCTAATCTGTTTCCGTATATTGGCAATAATGCGGAGAATGTTGTTCTCCAAGTGGTCAATCGTTTTGGGCTTATCGGCGTAGACTAGCGACTTTACATATCCCCACAGAAAATAGTCCAGCGGCGTTAAATCGCACCATCTTGGAGGCCAATTCACGGGTCCGAAACGTGAAGCTATGCGGTTACCAAACGTTTCCTTCAATAAATCAATTGTGACACGAGCTGTGTGACATGTTGCGCCGTCTTGTTGAAACCACAGCTGCTGCACATCATGGTTGTGTAATTCATGAACGAAAAAGTTAGTAATCATGGCTCCAATTCCTGTGCATGATTTCGGTTAGACTGATGGGGTCTTCCTCTACGCTACGCTCTACAGCAGCAATGACTTTTTCTGTACGCACTGTACGACGACTCTGTGGATGCATATTATCATTTAGAGTAAACGTGGTGCAAAAACGTTCCATACTTAATAGAATTAATTGCTCTTATGGACGATTATGTTGTCCGTAAAATGGACGTAGTGCGCGATACGTATTTCGAACAGAAACATGATTTTCAAAATAAATTTGCACAATTTGGAAGCATTGTTCAGGCGTCAGTCTATTCATGTTGAAATGCCAAACCAAACTAAACACAAATCACGTGGCAGCTGACAAAATGGCCTCCAGTTAAAAATATGTTGCCAACTTAAAGTTCTATACCTGTATAAAAAACACCCTTTACTGCAACAAATAAAGAAAAGTAGTCGCATGTTTGTAACATTTTGCTGTAAACTAGTATATTTTTTTGTCCTCTACAATATATCCAAGTTTCATCAAAATCTGCGGATTCAGTCACATTTAAGACAGAAACTGTCGAAAAACGTCTTAGAGAATTGGGGTATACATTTTTTTTTCAAAAATCATTTGAATTGCTAAAAAATCATGAACATTTTTAAAAATAACTTAAAAATAAAAAATAAAAAAAAATTAAATGTAATGTAATTGAAAGAATATGTAACAAATTTTTTTTATAAATTATTGAAATGTTCTGAAAAATAAATTAAATTGTTTTGATTTCTTAATTTAAAACTTATACTAATCCAAATACATTTGTAATTTTCTCTATTTTATCTTCCTCATCCTATAGGGTATCAGCATTATCTGTGATACTATGGAAGAATGTTGGGATCATGATGCTGAGGCACGTCTATCCTCATCCTGTGTTATGGAACGTTTTTCCCAACTACAAAAATATCCCACCACGCCGTTGCTCATAAAAAATAATACCAACAATTGTATAGTGGTGGAATCTAAGGATTCGAATAATATAAGTTTATAGAATAGGTATTAAATCACTTTGTTTTACAGACAAACTTCAACAAAGTGATTAAATGTGTTACATTTAACAAAGGCGCGCCACAAAATACAAAACATTTATATAGATTTTTTTTCGTTCGTTTGTTTTTAAACTAATTAAATTTTTGTGTTGAAAAAGGTGTGTTTCCGAAATCTTTAACGATTATTTTTTGTGATTAGGGCAAAACAATTTTTAAAGAAAAATAATCGTTATTGATATAAAGGAACATTCAAATATAATATGCGTTATATATATTTTATATAAAATAAGATTTAAAATTAAAAAAAAAAGAATAGATGTTTAACGGAAATGCAATACATTTTAAGGTCAGTCTTGTCTAGACAAATTTTGAAAATCCTACAAAATTAACGTAATTAAAGCTTAAAGAAAAATCTGAAATTAAAGAAAACAAAAATCAGACTGTAACAATTTTTAATTTTTATCTAAACGAAGATGGACAAATTCCTATAAAAGAAAGAAATTTAAATAGAGTTGGACATTACGGTTCACAGTACATTTTCATTTATTAAACTGTTTTTTATATTTATAGTTCACTCATTCATTCTCCAATTATATTTATAAAAAAATAAAAATAAACTAATGGTTAATAATGAACTACACAGACAAAACTAAAATCTAGTTTCAATTAAAATATTTGTTAATTCAATTAAAAGTTTCATTGAACTCGGTCCTATTAAGGAAATTATATTATCAATTAAACTAATTTGTAACTATTTAATTGATTTTATTTTGAATTAAAGTTTTAAGCATATCTATTAAAATTTAATTGAATATTGTTTTTAATAGTCAAAGTAAATTATCATATAAAATTTATAATTTTTCTGTTAATTTAGAGAAAAATTTGTCATGATCTAAAACCGAACAAATAAAATCTCACACATAAATTTATAGATCAACGATAAAATTCACTATTAAACCACTCACCAGGTACAGTGTAAAAATCGTTTAATGTATATGCTCGACATATGTATTAACAAAAAAATCTTCAATGTTTGTTGATATGCTTTGCTTATGTAGAAGGATAGTATATGATGACATTAGAGAAAAGAAATGCCATTTAAAAGTTTTAACTGAAAGTTAAACTGACAATTATGATAATGACTAGAGAAAAAACAAACACACTATAAATATAAATCGTTCGTGGTAAATTTCATTCTTACTCAACACACAGAGTAATGTGGGATTTAACGTTACCCAATTTCTTTAACGTGTAAGTTAAATAGAAGATATTTACGATTAACACTAAATGGCACGAAGAATGTTGATGAAGACCGTAGTGGGTCAGAAAATGCATTCCATTCATGATAGTGTCTAATAACTTTTTCTGTGTTTTTTTTTCAAATAGTCAAAGTAAATTATCATATAAAAATTATAATTTTTCTGTTAATTTAGAGAAAAATTTGTCATGATCTAAAACCGGACAAATAAAATCTCACACATAAATTTATAGATCAACAAAAAAATTCACTATATTGTTTTTAATTTCAAACAAGTTTGGAAAAATTGCTGAAATTAAAAAAATTACAAGATAAGAAAAACTTCCATGATATTAATTTAGATCTAATTGGATATAATTAGATCCAAAAATATAAGTAATTTTTGGTGAATCGAATAAGATATTTTGAGATTAAATCCCGTTACATATATAATTTTTTGTAAAATTAAAAAAAATTATTTAAAAAAAATAAATTAGTCATCTTGCACATGTATAATTATGTATGGGGATGTATATAACAATGTATAAATTTATCTTATACGCATAGAAAATATTAATGATGTTGGACCATATATAATCAATCTACCATATCTCATTATGTATAGCATATATGTCTAATATCAAATTTTATAGAGGTCAATATCTAAAAATATATCGTTATATACGTTACCATATAAGTAATATATAATAACATATGGCTATGCATGACACCATATATAAGCACATGCTACAATATATTTTAAGATGAAAACACACAAGACCATATATAATTTTTTTACTTGCGTAATTGAAAAATCCCCGAAAATAAAAAATAGCTAATATTTGAAAATGAATTTCCAAAAATTCTGAAAAATTCATCAAAAAAAATCACCAAAACCAATAAAATGTCAAAATTTAATCACAAAAATTTAAAAAAAGTCCAAAATTAAAAAAAAAAAAATTTTAAAAAAGAACAAAAGCCAAACTTGGAAAAAACCTCGAAAATTTAAATTTTGCATTTTTTTCAAATTGTTGTCATCATATGTTATAAAAACTGGAAATTTTGTGTGAACCAAATACATTTTCCATTAAACATTTAATAGATAGTATATATTATTAAACATTTAATTAAAAGTGAGTTTAACATCAAACAGAAGTTTAATTGAATTATTATTGACAATAATTTGTTCTGTGTAGTTTAATTTAAGCCAATTATGTCTGATTTTCGATCATTTTATTCAGAATTCCTAAACCTAAGCATTGGCCAATATCATCTTTTGAATATGATCGAGTGAACTAGAGGAACGAACTAGTTCAATGAATGGAAATGAATAAAAAATGAACTATGAACTAAAATGTGTCACTAATTCCAAAACTTTTTTTTATATTCTTAATTATTCAAAAATTTGTTAATATGGTGTAATTTAGATATACCTATATATAGTTATATATGGTCCACTATATAATTAAGTATATTTGTCTTGTATAATTAGATCTAATTTTATATAATGTTATATAATTATACAAATCCTTTTTCTTATATAATTATATCTGATTATATCAGATTTTATAGAATTATATATAATTTTACAATTTCCATATATAATTATATATAATTTGATATGGCTTATATACATTTTTTCAATCGGGCCATAGAAATTCATGTTTATTTTTGATGCGTAAAGATAGCCATGCTTCGTCGATTCGACGGAGAATGAACGACCTTCCACGGTTAAACTGTTATTTTCGGAAACAAATTGTGCATTATAGAAACGTGTCCTCTATTGGAACGCAATAAAATAAAAACTGCAAAAATAAAGTGTCGCGTTTATTATATTAAAACAAAGCTCCAAAAAAAAAAACAAAATTTTCCTCAAAAATTTTACGTAAAAATTTTTTTCGCATTTGCGTTACATAGGCTTCAAAATTCATCAAGTAGTTAATATAAATTTGTATTATAGTCTTACGAAAAAAAATATGACATTCACGAAAAGTTTTTTTCTCGTTAAACTGCAAGAACAAATCCTTGTGACCCGAAATGTATTATACAAATTTTTTCGGACTACTTTGTTCTTTTTGCTCGAAAATTTATTGTTTGCTAAAACTTTTACACGAAATTTTGTTTTTGCGACTTTAACACAAAATACACAGAAAAAACTTCTGTTTTTTTAATAACTGTTTAGTGAATTTTTACCCCCGATTTTTTCCGATAAAATGTTTTTTTCTGCTGAAATGTTTTTTTTTTTTCAAAATACTTTCCGATTCAATTTTGCGGAAAATGATATTAAGGTCAAAACAAGTACATGGATTAAATTTGCGTTAAAAAAATTGTTTCTTTATACCTTCAACAATAAACCCTTACAAAGAAACAGCAAAAAACGTTTTTGTAGTATGTAAAAAATAAATTGCGTGGTGAAAAAATATTTTTAGGTGAAAAACAATTTTTGGGGTGAAATTTAAATATTGATCACCTCTTAACGTCTGGTGGAAATATATAACGTTATATTTTATACATCAGATGCTACTATTATTTTGTAATAATATACAGTTCATTATACAGCAATTTTTATAGAAAATTTAGAGGTAACTTCACATTTTCACTCATAAGTTTTGAACCGCATTACCGATTTTGCTGATTTTCAATACCAAAATTTTCGGGAAAATGTACATCAACATGTGTAAAAATGAGCAGTCCGTATTGCGTTATCGCACCGTGATCGCCATTTCAACAGACAGACGGACATACAGAAAGACGGACAATCGTTTAAAAATTGAATTAAGGATCCAGAATATATATACTATAGGGGTTCTTAGACCTAACTTTATTTCAATGCATTACAAACGTAATGACAGACTGGTATTTACCATCATCACAGTATGTGGAGGGTATAAAAAAATATTTTTTGAATTGTGGTTACATTTTTGGTCAAAGCAATAATGTTTGTCCAAAACTTCTCTTTTATATGCGTTAGTTTTCGAGTTGCAGCGTAAGGTATTTTGGCTCATATCGCCTAAAGTAGGCAACGATACAAAAATTTGTAGAAGACCTTACTATTTATTTTTCGAGACAAGCACATGGTGTGAATTTCATTGCAAAACAACTTTTTGCCCATTAGAGAGTTAGGATTTTATTTAATTATTGAGCTCGCTGCCACTTTCTTTTTATTTATAAAATATCCTTTATTATTATATATATCTCCAATATTTCGGCATTTTTTGAATGACATCTTCAGGGAGTATGAACAAAAACAAACAATATTCAACTCTCCACTACCTAACATGAGTTGTGGGCAGCGGCAATAATTTTTGGGTTGACTATTGAAGTTGTCAGTCAAGGAATGGCGAAATATATAAAAATAAAATATATTTTTAAATAAAAAATAAAAAGGCCTCGAGGTAAATTATTGAATAAAGTCTGATATTTCAAAGGTCGAAAAATATTTAAAAATTTACAATTTATGATTTCATTCTAACAAATCTCCACCTAAATAATAGTTTAGACAAGACGGTGTAAAGTATCTAAAATTAAGATTTAAAAAAAAAAAAAAAAAAAATTCACAATTGATAAATAACAAATAAGCAGCTAAGTTTGAAAAGAAAAGTTAAAACTCACTTAAATTTTAAGATTTTTAATATATGACTGATTAATTAAAAAATAAAATATAAAATAAAACGCAAATTAAAAACAAAAAAAAAATCTTTTAGATTAAATAAAAAATATATATGTATAAATGAAAATGAAATAAAATAAACTCCCGATTCCTATTATAAACAACCAATGCCATGTCTACCATACCATACAAGAAAAACAAGAATCCTTTGAAAGGATTTGCCTAATCCCGTACTCCAAAAATAAAGTCAGCAGCAGTTTTGTTGTGAGGATCCTTGCAGAAAAGTTGCTAATATCAGCAAAAAATTTACCAAATTCAGCAAGGATCCTCCTAGCAAAAATGTTGCTGATTTACTGATTTTGTTTTTAGTGCACTACTTTCCGAACTTTTCAAAAATTTTATTTTTTTTTCCTTTAAATAAATGTATTTAGTAAGTATTTTTTTTAATAATTTTTATTTAATACTTTATTTTGTTTATACCATTAATTTAATGTATAAATGAAAATTTTTATTGTGTTTCACTTTTAAGTGAAATTGAATATCTTTAAAGCGATTTAACATAAATTCAAATTTTTTTTCGCTTGAAATTTCGGTCTAAGTTTTGTGATCATAACTGTGATTAGTGTCCGACCGAAAAAAATATCGTCTTAAATTATTTTTTTTTTACAATTTACACACAATTTCGAGAGAATGAGAACGCTTTGATCAAGAGCGTGAACAGGCATATTTCAACGAATACACTACCGCTGTAACTCAAAACGCCACAAATGCTCCCAAACTGTAAATTTTGTGTAAACTTTTATTGTTTGGGCTCCCAGTCAGAAACTGCCATTGGTACAAAAAAGAAAGCACTGCCATACTGTCAATGACTAACCGAAGAATTGTAAATAAAATACTGGCAGAACACTTGTTTAAGACTCTTCACCAGCGTTTCCAAAAAGCGTTTTGGCAGCATTTTTTTTTTACAATATTTTCAGTGTTCTACAAAAAAATAATTATTGACAAAGAATTTGCTGAATTTGGCAAAAAGTGCTTTTCCAGTGCTATTCAGTCAGAAATTGACAACGGCCCGAAAATCTAACTACTGGTAGAGCATTTATTTTATAAAATTGATGATGCTTTGTTTAAAAAAGTTTGTAGTCAGAACATTTCAAATTCGATCCCGGTTTCAGGCATACATTTTTTTTAGTGATTTTCTTTTACTTTAAATAATTTTTTTTATATTAAACGAGTTTAAAAGTTCGATACTTCGTTACTGGTTTTTTTATAGGTTAGGTCAGGTTAGGTCGAAAAGAGGATTCGGAGAAGGGAAAATACTTCCCTAATACGACTCAAGTCCCTGAGAACTTACACTTAAGCCAGAATGTCGGCTTGTTGTGCGCTCTAAACAATCGGTCCTATGTCACCTTTCTAACCCAGGAACTCCGTCGCACTGACGAAACTCCTCAACTTCTTCCATCCTATGCCCCTAAGATCGCCCTATGTGGATATTGGGTCACTGGATAGTATTTCGACCCAGAAGCCCAGACCCGTTTTCCCATCCAGTTTTGATCCATCCGTGTAAAGGTGGATCCCCGGATGGTTCCCCAAGAAGGTCCCATTTAACCATGGTTCCCTGTCGGGGATTAACGTGTCACAGAGCGTCGTGACAGACCTCTCTGAAATCCTGTCGCAGTCCCATTCTGGGACGCAATACCCTGGCAACTGGTCCAAAATAGCACGGTGCCCGGTAATATGGCCATTACTGTCCCATTCCCCGGTAGCCCTCAGCCGCATTATAGTCAATCTCGTACTTCACCTGTACTTTAATTGGGCGAATTGCTAGAATAGTCTCGACAGCCCTAATAGATGTGGTTCTCATTGCGCCACTAATGCCCAAACAGCATAGGTGCTGTACCTTCTGCAATAGTCCCACATACGAGCCAAATCTCATCGATGTCCACCATACTACAGATGCATACGTCAGTATAGGTCTGACAACGCTAATGTATAGCCAGTGTGTCATGCTGGGATTCAGACCCCATTTAGATCCTATTGCCCTTCTACAGACGGCCCACGATATGTGGGCCCTCTTCACCCTTTCCTCAATATGGTCCCTCCAGGATAGTTTTCTATCACGAACAACTCCCAGATACTTGACCCTATCGGAGATGTTAGGTTCATCAAAATCAATGATCTTCCTCTTCCTAGTAAAAAGACATATTTCAGTTTTGTCCGGATTGACATTTAGGCCCCTGGGCCTAGCCCAGTTGTACGCCAGTTCGAGTGCATAAGATGCCCTCCTACATAGATATCCAGGATTTTCCCCCCTTAAAAGTATCGCCACATCGTCTGCGTACCAGACAGGTTGGAAACCTTCACTGGATAGAATCCTCAAAAAACTGTTAATCATGATCACCCATAGGAGAGGAGATAGGAATGGTATTGAGTAAAAAGGAAGTTAGGCTTATCGGCCGATAAGCCTTTGGGTTCGCATAACTCACCTTTCCCGGTTTAGGTATGAAGACAACTTTTGCCTCCTGCCATAACCTTAGAGTGTACTCGAATTTTAGGCACGCAGTGAAAATGTTTTTTTTATATATATCGGAATGTATTTAAAAGAAAATTGACCACTGACGAGTCCTTGGAGGGGACGAAACTGCGGCAGTATAGCATATCCATTGTGTCCGTTACATTTTTCAATAAAAATGTTTTCTTTTCTTCTTCCTTTAAAAACCTAACTAGGAAATTGAATTATTTTTCACAGAAAATTTCTTTTTCAATAAATTTGTTAAACATCTAGTATTTGATGTTGCAATTTTTAGTTTCAGATTTCTACCTTTGCGTTGGTCACAAAACTTTTTAAACCTTTTCTCTTGTAAATTCTAATTATACCAAGATTTTATCAAAAATTCAAAAAGTCCATCTTCAATAAGTGAGTAGATTATACCTTAAGTAATGGGACGTTAAGGCAGAAACGTCCTCTTTTAGTTCCTACCCGTAAAAGTAATTAAAAGCCCAGTCTGAGTTTATGACTACATTCCATATTTAAAGTTCCTATCTCCAGAGGTGTGAGTTGGGAGACTAAGGGGGAGACTTTTTTCTTTTTAACCCGATTTCAACCAAGCTTTTGTTAGAGATGTCAAAAAAGTCTTATTAAAGGACCAGTGTACAATTTTCTTAATGCAGAGGTTTGGTTAGCCATTAAGAGATAGACTTTTCCACTGTCGATAGTTTTCAAAAGTATTTTATTTGTAATTATACTTATACTCATATATTTTGTTAAAATTTTCTAGAAAAACGGCAGATCGTCAAGTGCTTCCACTTTTTCTTCCTCAGAAACCACTTGCCAAATTTCAAATCCGTCGCATTAGCTATCAGGCATTCATGTTGAAGACTTTTTCCCTTCATGCCCCTCCCCGTATAAATTTACAAAAATCCGGTCTAAGATAATGTTTACTCGGAATTAGTAACCCACTTACCAAATTTAAATTTCCTAGCTTAAACGGTTTGGCCGTTGATCTCTTTAACCATGAGTTCATAGAAATATAGTTTAAATTAAAGACAAGTTTTCATACAAAATCATATGAATTTTTAAACCTACTTTTCAACCCTTAAAAAAATATGTGTCTCTGTTTCTGCTCTTTTGCAACATATCCAAAGTTTATTAAAATTTGAGAGTTCAGGGCGGGATACCTCCCTTGTAAGCGGATGTCTACATAGATTAAGGAACCCACATACCGAATTTAAAGTTCCTAGCTTCAGAGGTTTGTCCATGGCGTAGAGGGTGTGACTTATCCCATGCTTATCAAAATAGAAATTTTAAAACCCAATTTAAGATTATGTGTATTCGGAATACTAATTTTCAAGTTCCTAGCTTCAGAGGTTTGGTCTGGCTGGCAATCGGCATACTTCCCCCATTTAGTCCCTATTTTACTACTTTCTGGGAAAAATTACAAAAAGTACCATACCAAGGAGTTGTCTAGAAAATGTCAGCTATTTAGCCAAAAGGGGTTTATGTAGACCGCCTTCGATTTTTCACCATTCTGCCTCTTTCCATAGGAATTTATAAAATTTCCGATTTAGCGGACGTCTGGCCCGAAAAAGGAACCTCAATGCCAAATATCAAAATCGTTCGGATGACAATCTTTCGCCCAAGGTTCGAATCCAGGCAGGACCAACAAAATTATAAATTAACTATTTTGTAATTTTATTTTGAAAAATCTATTTTTAGAGCACTTATTTTATAGTTTTAACAACATTTTGCCAACGACACTTTTTGAACAGACGGACCGTTTGTCTAATGATGTTGTAATTTTGGAATTGGGAAACCACGTGTGGCCAGCACTTGTGCCATCTGCTAAAGTGACTTGCCAGCACTGGTCCGTTTGTCAGTTTCTGACTGGGCTGTTTTGGGTAAATTGCCAAATTATGGCCTATTACCGATTATTGCCCGATTGCCCATTTTCGGCCGAAGCCGATTAATCGGTCGGACACTATAAATGATAGATCAGCTGATTAATAGCGTAAATAGTGATTATTTAACAAGTTATGCATTTTTTTTCCTTGTAGGGTTCCATGGGGTTAAGTGGAAAACTTTTTTATGCAAACTATCTGCGAATGTATTTTTTTTCTCCAGAGAATACAAGTAATTTGTGTTTTGATAGAATTTTTAAATCATTTTTGAAAGTTGAAAAGTTAAGGTAAAATTGGAAATGATCAAATAGTATGTCCCACATTAATCTTATTTCCCACTTAACCCCATGCCTCACTAAAAAATACATTAAATCCATTGTCATGTATTTCGAAAGTTATGATGTATTTAAGAATTCTTATTTCTTATTTTCTTTCAATAATAAGAATTAAAAAACTTCTTAAATTTTAAAATTTGATATCGCTTTAAATATTTTAAATTGATTTTTAAAAGTTTAACACAAATTGTCCCTCTTATGTTTAAGCTTTTTTTGTGCCTTTAATATTAATTCTTTTTTAGAATTTAATTTATTGTAAAATTAATATTTTTTTTTTGTATTTTTAAGCAAAAATAAAATTTTTTTCTTTAAACCCTAAATTTTAATTTGTTTTTATTTTGTTCATATTTTTATTTCTAAACCTTTTCCCGAGTGCCAACCCAGCAAAAAAACTGGTAAATTAAAAATAGAAGGTTTCCTTGAAATGCACTAACTAAGAAGAAGGAACATGTTCACTTGAAATCTTTTTCGCATTAAAATAATATAAGTCTTTTTAAGCCAACTGCCCCGATTTTGAAAAAAGTATAACGTTTCAATAACAAACTTTGTTGCCCTGTATGAAAAGAATACAAAATGGAACAACTTTTTTAATATATTTTTTTTTATAAAAAAAGTTCCGATGATTTTCTATCTATCCAAAAAATTTCACCATGTATCTCGCCTTCGTTTTGGAGAAAATATTCGTTGAATATTGTGCATCTAAAATATTGAAAGATTTCTTTGTTAGAACTACAATGCGTATGATGAATTTTATTTCATGCATTTTAGATTCATCATACGCATTGTAGTTCTAACTAATAAATTTGTGAATAATTGAGATGGACTATATATTTAACGAATACTTTTTTCCAAAACGGAACAGAGTTAAATAGAAAAACATATTAAATTTATTTATTTATATCAATAAATAAATAAATAAAAGAAAAATTACCGACTTTTAGATAAATTGAGATTTATATTGCACTAAAAATTCAAAGCTAGTTCTGAATTAAAAAAATCAAATTTCAAGTATTTTTCAAATTTTATTAAGTTATTAAAAATAATTTACTAAAATTGAGCGCAAAATTTATCAATATTTAACCACGCCTACTTCGCCCACTTTTTGAAAACAAAATAAGAAAGCTGTTTATTCGTCTCATACATGTATGAGAATAAATACTGAAAGTTTGACATTGATAGGATCTACTTTTTGTTAAGCTGGACAGTTGGCTTGGAAAGCCCCATGTGAAAGCTTTAAAGTAATGACTTTATTTGTTACTTCTCGTAAGCGACGATGGAAGTACTTTACTAATATTTTTGTTTAAGTTAAGAATATATTTCGAACAAGATCCCTCCCCCATCCATTTATATTAAAAGCTTTTATTTCGGACACTCAAAAAAGTTTTACAGTTGTTTGTGTAGTAATCAGTAGTAGTTACTTTTTACTACAATTAAAGTTGTTTTTCCATGAAATAATGCAAATTAAAAAAATAACTGATGAAAAATACTGTATTTTTGTAACAGTTGTTTGAAGCAATTATTTTTGTATTTTAATAAACAACTACCAAAACAGTAATTTCGCAGTAAACAGTTATTTTTATTAGTTATTTTAAAAAGAAGAAGATTATGTGGAGTTTTAAAAAATTCTTTTTTTTATTTTGTTTCGTTATTGATATTTTTATAGTTTACAAATAATAACACTGCGCTACAAAATTTACCCCTAAACCGAAAATAAGAGTACCGACCATTGATTCTAAATATTTCGGCCACGATGATTTTAATGGCGTACCCACTTTTTTCCTTTATGAGCCAGATTTTTCGCAAATTTGCATTAAAGTTTTGCATGTTTTAACTCAGTTTGTCATACATAAAATTTTAAAAATCAAATATTTTATCAATGTTCAGTACTCTTGTTTTATGGGCCATATTTTTCGCGAATTTGCATTAAAGTTTTGCAGTGTTTTAATTCAGTTTTTCGTACATATAATTTAAAAAATCAAATATTTTATCAATGGTCAGTACTCTTGTTTTATTTGTCAAGTTGCGCAGTCTAGTTAAGATTTCATACTATCTCCAATGCAAAAAAACGTCATAAATGGAGTGCCATTTCGAATTTTAACTTTGCATTTTAAGTAGGATGTAGGAAATACAAATTGTTATTTTTTTTAGAAATGTTGAGGTTAAGAAGAAAAATAAACGTTTTTCTCTAAAAATTATAAACACTATTAATTTTTAAATCAGACTAGACTAGTTTTCTGCCTTTTTATGGACAGGCTCATCAGTGATCTTCTACTTAAATTGTATTATTATTTGTGTCTTATAATTGTCACATTGTCTCTATATGATAAATTTTTCAACAACCTGCGGCTGTGAGAATCAAACCTGCGCTCATCTTACATTACAAACGTAACAATACCAAGTCATGTCCGTTTAGCGATCACACCCAAGTACGGCCTCGAATCTAATGCAGCTAAATTGCAGTTTTTTTTCCTATTAGCTTTTTCTGTTATTGTATATTATACTCAGAAGTGACAACACAAATATTCTATTTTTAGATTTTTTTTGTTTATTTTTCTAATCTCCTCCGTCTCTATTTCACAATGTTACCAGATTGACGTATGGTTTTTTTATTTTTAAAATAACGAATAAATAACTGTTAAAAACAGTAGTTTTTTTTTACCAATTTTCACAGTTGTTTCAAATTTTTTGTAGTAAAAATGTCAGTTAATTTTACTATATTGTTAGTTCTTTTTACTACATTTGTTAGTTGTTTTTACTATATTTGTTAGTTGTTTTTCAACAGCTAAATTTTTAGTTATTTTAACTGTAAGTACCTTTGTCGACTTTTTAACTGATTTTACAGTTTTTTTAACTGTCATTTTCAATAGATTCTGCTGTCAAACTTTTTTTGTAGTGTATTATTATTTAAATATAATTCTTTTCCTTTTTTAGTTTAAAAATTTTCATTTAAAATTTACACAATGAAAGTACAATTATTTAACTGAGTTTCAGTTAAATTTCTTTTATAATTAAATAAAAAAAAAAAAAAAAAAATAGTTTCTGAATTTATATACAAAAAAAATTACAAAGTAAAAAAAAAAAATAGTTCATAATTTATTAAACAAACCGTACGTAGTTTCAGTACCGTATATAAAAAAAGTACACCATAGTTAAATTAATTTAAAAGCTAAAATAAAGAGTTTATTTGTATTTAAAATTGTATATAAATTATGTTTAGATGCATATTTAAACAATATAATTATTATTAAATTAAGAATTTTAGCAAAAACTTTCTTACTATCCCGTCAGAAAAACACCAACAGTCCACCACCGTCAAGTGTTGGCAAAAAGTGCCTTCCCAATCCCAAAATAATAACATCATTAGACAAAAAGTCGGGATGTTCAAACAGCACTGGGAAAACAAAATTTCAAACGTTACCAAAATGTTTGTTAAACCATAAAATAGGTTCTGAAAATAGATTTTGCAAAAATAAAAATTACAAAAAAATAACTAAAAAGTTCATTTATAAATTCTTTGGACCTGTCGAGACCCGAATCCCTTAAGTCAGATTGGTAACCGCCAGCTTTACCCACTGAGCTAACAAGACACATAATAATTGCAAGTTTAAAATGTAACTGAATAATGAAAAAGCTTTTTCACGAAACAAAAAACTTATTTTATATAACAAAATCAGCAAAAAATGTATGCGTGAAACCGGCCTCGAACTCGAAACCTTCCGTCTACAAACTTTTTAAACAAAATATGATCAGTTTTATAAAATAAATGTTCTACCAGGGGTTATACTTGTGAACCGTGGGCAATTTTTAAATCGATAGAACTACTAGAACACTTTTTGCACTTTAAGCCACTTATTTGTCTGTTATTTTTCATTAAAAAAAAAAACCTGGTATTTTTGAAAAAAAAAATTTTTCAATTCAATTTTTTTTACGAAACATATTTCTTTAATTTTTCTTTTATTAAGAAGAAAACGATCGGATTAAAAATTTGATCGGATTAAAATTACGGCCTCTACAAGCGAATTGTTCGGAAAAATTAAAATTTTTACCAATTTGAGTGATTTTAAATCTCACACAGTGACAAATTTTGTAATTTTCCAACAGAAATTCGGTTACTAAGACTGAAAACGGTTTGTACAACTAAATATTGGGTTTCACAACGAAATTCGGTTAATACTAAATTCTAGTTGCAACACCCCAAATATCAGTGAGTCTCCTATAAATATGGTTGCACCCGTGTAAAAATAGTTATATCTAGTCATATATACATAATATGATTAAGACATATTTGACATTGAATGGATTCATTATATCATTAATTACAAATACATCTGATAATATTTGTTGAGAGAATTTTTTATATTGTACTTGATATTATTATATGTCTCCAAATCTTACTCCATATATAACTACATAAGGCATATAATTTTAATTGGAATATATACAGTGATTCGTATGATTATATATGGTCCTATGTTAAGTCTTATTAAATTATATATGTCGTCATACGGATAAGTGTTTCCTTATAATATTATATAGGATTATATATCTGTGTCATTTTCACAAAATCGCTTAAGTCGACTTAAGCTAAATTCAATTTTATTGTTTATTATTGATGTCCTCATTAAGACGCATTTATGCGTCTAACTCTCATTTCAAAACTTCTTTTAGTTCGAAAATTATAGTAATTATTCAAAATTACTGTTTTTGCAAAAACCTTTTTATCTGGAAATATCGTCATAAGGGCGAAATTATTGTTGGTAATTATTGTTGAACATATTATGACACACTTGATAGTAAAGGCTTTTTTTGTAATTCAATTTAGCACAAAAGCTTAAACAAATTTATCTCAAAACTACAAATTTCGACCAAGGCGGATTTTTTGGATTTTAGAAAATTTTTGACACAGATATAATCCCATACATATTTTGGTAAAGTTCAATATCAAATTAAGTTATCTGCAAGTTAGGACTTTATTACATATGGCTTCACATTTAATCATATTAATTTTATAACGAAATCATTTTCGATTTCTGTTATATAATTTCAAATAAAATTTCGGATAAAATTGTATCAAATTATATCTAAGTTGATATACATAATTAGATACATGTAGATGACCAATTTGTATGTGTTTATTATATATAGAAGCTTATCAAATGAGATATAATTATATTACACTCTATATTCAAAATTTTTCCCGGGTACTAACCAAATTTATCGGCTGTATTAATTAAATTCGCTGTGAAGACAGAAAATTTTGTCCACTACGTTTTTTCTCGTTAATACGAGAGAATATAGAAATGTTTTAAGAAAAAAAAATCTATTACTAAAAAATTCTTCTTTTCACTTTGTTTAAAAATTGTAGATAAGACTTTTAAGTCGAAAATTAATTCCGATTTGGCTAAATTTTTCAAAAATATTTTTGCACTTGCCTATTCCGGTCCGTATTGAAATTCTCATAACAACTTTTAAATTTCCACGATATTCGTGATCTATGGTCTAATAATAAAGGGTCCGCCAAATAACTTTTTTTTTTGAAAATGCTATAAAAAAAACTACTGAATATTTTCTCAAATTTCTTTTTTTTATTTGAAAGTACAATCCTGGTTAATAATGGAAAATAATTTCATTCAAATGGCTGCCTCGGCTGGCCATGCAGTAGCCTACACGATCGGTCCAATTTTTAAGCACATTATCGATTGTGTGCAGCTGTATTTCACCAATGGCTTCGCGAATATTGTCCTTAAAAGCGTCAATTGTCACTGGCTTGTTGGCGTAACACTTATCTTTGACGGAACCCCACAAATAATAGTCCAACGGTGTCAAATCGCAGCGCCGAGGTGGCCAAACGACATCAGCTGACGGTGCTTCTCTTCTTCCAAAATCCGTACGCAATTTTCGCACACATTCCGCAACATTACCATGATTTTCAAATTAATGTCGCAATATTTCCCAGCGTTGTTCAAGCGTTGTTCAAGCGTATACACAACCATATTCGTTCAGCGGAAGGATAAAACTAATTATCTGTCAAATCAGACATGAGCTAAGTGTTACCATTCACGAAATAACCCCCAGTTGAAAAAAAAAACGTTAGATGGCGGACCCTTTAGTAAAACTAATGTATCCATAGACCCGTTATTTGCTATTTGTCGAACATACAGTTTTTTAATTTCGTGATCTGCACTAAGTAATAGTTATGTTAAAAAAATTGACTTCATATACCTCATTCGTTCGTCAAAAATAGTTGTTTTTGGCAATTAAATCTGAGTTGTCATTCAATACCTTTTCATAATACCTTCTGTAATAGCAGTTACATCAAGATCCAAATGAACAGATTCCATAAAAGGCACATTTCTTCTTGTAACCATAACCGGTTTTATTTGACATTTTTACCGGTTTGGTTCTGAAATATCTCGAACTACCTTTAAAATACCGTAACGTCAATTTATAACGTTATTATATAGATGCAACAAAATTTAATGGTTAAAATTTTAAAATAAACCATGTAATATTAGAAGACACATTCCAATATTGGAATAGAGCTTTGAAAAATTTTTTCCATCTTTACAAATTCACAAAAAAATACTAAACAACGTGGCGCCTTGAAACTTAAAACATATTTTTTATAAGGTTGCGCCACTTTTCACCAAAGTAATTTTTTTTCAAAATACTGCCGCCATCTAAACGTCTGGTCGACTAATTTTGGTCGGCTTTGCGGCTTTGCTAGTGACACACCAAGCGTTATTTTTTTCCGGAGATAGAGCCTGATTATAAAAGTCGGACTTAGTTAACAAATATCACGACTATATTTTCCCGATGACCTTATCATGCATGTAATGAATTTTTTTCAATGACCGATATCCTAGTGAACATATTTAAACAAAAATATAAAGCATTATCAAATTTTTTAGATGTTTTTTAAATGTGTGCATTTTAGTGTACAAGGGTAGTCAAAGGGTTAAGAAAAAACACGTTTTTTCATATTTATGAAATTTGTGCACTATTTTTGATACCAGGCTAAATTGGCTTAGTGATATCCGATGAAGTCATAATTCCATATCTGAATAACTTTTAGTACAGTAAATGAAATTTGGAATTATGGAATTTTTAATACACTTTTTTAAAAAATTGGCCGAAATTCGTTTACAAAAAAAATCGATTTCTTCCATTTGGAACCAATGGAAAACTGGGGAGTGTAATGACAAATCTATTTTTAAGGGACAGCCTAATGTATATTTATGCTTTTATAATTATCTTGAGTTTTTGCTATATAAATTTTGCTATTACTTACCTGATTTATTACAAAAAAACAAAAAAAAAAAAAAAATTAATAATTAACTTTATGTTACGTGTACAAACAAAAAAATATATATAAAAGTTTTTAAAAATTATATTTTCTTAACAAACAAAAACACAGAAATACAACAGCTTAATTACCTGATTTAAAATATTTATTTAAAAATGCATTAAAACAAATAATAATTAATTTAGTTTTCTATTATTCAAAACAAGGTGCTGAAATACAAAAAACAAAAACAAAAAAATAAATAAAATTGAATTAAACAAAAAAATAATAGTTTTAAAAAGTTATTAAAAATATGTGTTCACTCACTCTTTTATACTACTGGTTTTAAAAATATAACAAAATAGAGTTTTTGGAAATTTTAACTGTAACTTTATGGAAATACAGTTTTGGATTAACCACCCAGTGTTTCAGAATTAGGGTAAATTTTCTGAAATTGTTGTTGTTTTGTTCTACAATTTTATTTTATGTATGAAATGCAGATACAAAAATCTTCCATGGTTAATTTATACAGGGTGTCTGGTAGTAGATTTATATTTTCAAACTTAAATAAAAAACATAATAATTGACACAAAGTTTTATTAAGAGCATTGAACGATAGAATGGAAATGCGGATTTTATTTTTAAAGAGTATGTCATCCAGATGTCTTCTGTCGAGTTGAACTCACTGTTCAAAACGGAGCCTTGTGTTCTGCGCCACACGCTGCAGTAAACTTGGTTCAATTGAGCTGATTTCTCTACGAGTTTTTTCCTTTAAAGCCACAAGTGATTGGAGATTTTCATTATAAACCCATTCTTTAAGGTAGCCCCATAACAAAAAATCCATGGGAGTTAGATCGGGCGACCTCGGTGGCCATGGGATGTCCCCAAAGCATCTAGTTAGTTTTTGAGGGAAATTTTCCCGAAGCAAATTCATCGAAACTCTGGCTGTGTGTGCAGTCTTGTTGAAACCACGTGTGTGAAGAGTACGATGGATGAGCTCGCAGGTTTGGCAAAAGAATTCCGTAATCATGTGTCGATAATTTTCACCGTTGACATTCGTCGCCTGGCACCGAGAAATTTCGAAAAAAATGCTCCAATTATCTCATGCGTGGATAAGGCAAACCAAACAGTTACCCTGGGGCAATGCAATGGTTTTTGATGTTTCAATCGAGGGTTGAGGGTTCTTGGAGACCAGTAGCGGCAGTTTTGCTTGTTGACGTGGCCGTTTAAGTGAAAATGATACTCGTCGCTCCAAAAAATGGGATTTACAGTGCGAAAACGCTCCAAGATCATTTCACAAAACTGTTTGCGTAAATCACAGTCACTTTCTTTCAGTTCTTGAACGATTTTAATTTTAAAAGGATGGAACTTCAGATCCTTTTTTAAAATTTCATGAAAAATTGCTCTTGGAAGTCCCAGTGAGGCTGCTCTTTTCCGTATTGAAAGTCGCGGATTTTCACGTAAACCGCTTTCAACCAGTTCAATGTTTTCGGGAGTCCTTGAAGATCGACTGGGCCCTGGCCCGGGGACATTCATAGCCGAAGCAGTTGCGCGGAATCTCTGCACCCACGAACGAATTAAATTTACCCTCGGTCCATCACGTGTTCGCCGAATACCGAACTTTGAACAAAATTTTCGACGAGCAATTACGTAAGATGCGATGCTCACTCGAGCACTGTGACATCGTGACTGACAAATCCGTACAATCGATAATTCCAACGGCGCCAACCTCCCCCCGCACCGTTTATTACTTTTTGACATAATCGTATTTAAAAATGTAAATTTGCCACCAGACACCCTGTATATCTTACAAGAGCTGTACATTTTAGTATAATTTTCCTATTCTCTACTACATCTTGACGTGCCGCGTATATTTTTCAATCTGATTGTCGTACACTCTAGTAATGTGCTTATCAGCAAATTTTTTTTTAGCAAAATAAATTAGTAAAACATTAGTAAAATATTAGTAAAACATTAGTTCAAAACAGTTAAGTGCTGAATAAGTATAAGTAAAGTTTTTGCTGAAAACATAACTTTACCAAAAAATGTGCTTTTCTACAAACTTATTTTATTGAGAGTAGCTAGCGTTTTTTTATATAAATTTTTGCCAATTTTTTTTTAAATTTTGGTGATGTTTTAAATTTGTTTTTGATTTTTTCACGTTGTTGTCTTTATGGGTCATAAAAAATGTAAATTTTGTGTGAATGAAATTAATTTTCAATTAAACATTTAATAGATATTTTTAAAATTTTGATTGAAAGTGAATTTGAAATCAAACAAAAGTTTTATTGAAACTTTATTGCCAATAATTTTTTCTGTGTAGGTACTATCTTTAAAGATAACCTAAAATGAAATTAGAACAAAAATTTCAAATTGTAATAAAAAATATTTTTCAAACCAAGAGTATAAAATTGTTAACGAAAACCAGTAAAAAGAAAAAAACACCAAAAGTAGTAGGTAATCACATATCAACTCATTTATAAAAAAACTTACAAAAAAAAACATACAGTATTTAAAAGTAACAAAATATTATAACGATTTTATTTAAATTTATATTTTTTGAAAACAAAAAACAAAAAGAATATAATGACATTTGTTGGCGGATTTATAAAAAATTAGAAAAAAGGAAACAAATAAAAGAATGATTGAATGCGTTTAAAACGCTAAAAAGATAAGTTTTGAAAAAATATCTTTACAAAAAAAAATTATATATAAATTTTTAATTTTGTTCGGTAAAATTGAGTAAATTTGTATATAAACTTTAAAAGTTTCATGTTTATTAACAAAATAAAAAAAAAAAAAAAAAAATACAAAATTCATTAAATAAAGTTAAAATTTATATAAAAACAAGCAAACTAAAAACTATGATTAATTTTTATTCTCAGCTGAGGCACACCAATGGACCTAAAAGTTGTTGCACAGTGTTTTGGATTTTTTTTTTTCAATTCGCTGAAGGAAAAATAATATCTTTTTTAATTCACGAGTAGAACAAAATATTGTGAAAAAATATCAATTAAACTTTTGTTGTTTAATAATATATACCCGTTTACATATAGTCATGCATTATTTTATATAAATACATATATGTAATTGCATGCTATTATATGTAAATACATATGTTTATGTATGTTTATATATAAAAGGGTTTTTCTCTAATTTTTTTAATACAATGTCACATATAATTACATCTTATTACATATCGACCAATATATAATAGTATAGGACATATACAATTAAATATGGTTAATCTAATTATATACGAATATGTATATGTATAATTATATATAACACAAAAAAAATATATATATATATAATAACATATAGTGTAATATTCGAGAAAATGTATTTCATTTTGCATAAAACGATATCTTGACCTATTCATAGTTATATATCTCTCCATACCTGTCAAAAGTAGATTTTTTTTAGATGAAACTATATATTGCAGCATTTATAGTCAGATGTCTGTATATTTGGCTGTCCAGAATTTAAAAAATCTGCGAATTATATATATGTCGAGGGATTTAAGTAAATATGTTTTAATCTGATAATATCTCATTGGATCCATAAAAAATTACGTATCATTTTTGATCTAATTTAATCCACGTATATCTAAATTAATCCCATGGGATATTTTCGGATCCGACAGGATCTTAAATTAGATATTTTTGGATCCTAACATTTTTAGATAAATTTGATCTTATTTAATCCAGTAATACATTTGAGGGCTCTAATCGGATATTAATAAAGAGTATATGCAAATAGAGAGACTACACTTTCCACGCCTCTCAGCAACAAAATACCGAACTCAGACAAGCAAATGAAAACATTTTTTTTACACTAAAAAATAATTGCAACATGCTGAAAAAAAATTTTTACTTAAAACACTCACTTTTATTTTGCTTATATTCACCCCTGTTACGGCTTTTAAATAAGAGCGAAAGTGAATATTTTAGAATTTTTCGGTGTTCTTGCGATTTTTCCCTATTTTTTCTTCGTTTTAATTCGTGTAAAAAAGCCTGGTTGAAAGTAAAACGAATTCCCCTTTGTTTCTAATAAATTACAATTTAGGGCAGGAGTGCCCAAGAGTTCCTTATGGAAAGCAAACACCAATACATTTAAAGAAACACTAATTTTTATTCAATATTTTTTGTTGTAAAAACCAATACATACAAAGAAAAAAGAAAAAAATATTTCAATGTTTACCAGCAAAGCATACGAAAGTGTTGTTGCTTTGCACTTGCGTGTATACAGTGAAGAACGACAAAAAAACTAATAAGACAAAGTTGTTTGTGTATTTCGTATTGCTAGTGCTGAGTGCTTTATGTGTGTATTAAAACACACAGCCTATAAGTGTTTTTACAAAAACAAATGAGTACGAAGAGCATAGGGTTTGGGCACCCTTGATTTAGGGCAGGCATTACCAAAAAATTTTCTGTAGTGTGTTAGTGGGTAAGAGAGAGGAAAAAATTGAGAGAATTACAGTCATAGAAAAATGTTAGTAACTGACACCATTCTGACATTCATACAAAATAAGATAATCAAATACACCTGATTAAAAATGGTTTAAATATAACAGTGTATGATATTATATAATTATATGTTATTTTGTGCGATTAAGGTCACACAAAAATATATGTATGTTTTTATATATAATTTCATCAACTTAAATAAAATTATACAAATTACAAGGAAAGTATCTTTCTGCGGACCGTCAGCTCCTAATGAAACTAAAATATATTATAGAGAACATACAACTTTGGAAACAATTTTTTTTTAGATATATCTAATGACACAAACATATTATTAAAAAGTTATCAAACAAAAAAAATTCGAACAAACTTTCGAAATATGTCTTAAAAAATGCATAAAATTTTTTCATTTCATTTATACATATTTCACTTTATTTCGATGGCACAAACAACTTGTCCATAAAAAATATTTACCAAAAATTGTTCTTGTTTTTAAATAAATAAAAAATAAAGAAATAAATATATAAATAAATATGTAAATTATAAATAACTAACCAACTAAATAAAAAAATAAATAAATGAATAAGTAAATAACTAACTATTAAACTACTAACTAAATTATTTATATTAGTATCAAAACAATCGCAATGTCTTTTAAAAACATATTCCCTACATTCCTTAAATGTTTTATGACATAAAAGGCATTGTATGTCACCAAAAGCATTTTTGATCATACAATATTTTTTGAGTGTAAACATGAAAAAAAATGTTAAGGCATCCGCTGAACATGTACACTTGTCGCATTCTCATCGACGACTAAATGAAAGAGTACAAGAATGTGTGTGAGGTAGATAAATTTTCGTTTGCACAATTGTGCAATGAAATGGTAATTAATCCCTGATTTAGGGTCAAAAATGGTGCTTAATATTAAAAATTTAGAACTTTTTTTTATTTATTTCTGATTTTATTGTATTTTTGGTTGTATTGTTTATACTCTAAAAAACTGTTTAAAAAAAAAACCTTTTTGTTTTGATATTCTAGAAAACACTCAAACAAATTGACAATAATGTTAGAAGTATTTCTTAAAAGCATTTTACTTTTCATATGTTTTTTATTTTCCATAAAACCATATGTTTTTGGCACTTCGATAATAATTTCGAAAAAAATTCGAGTTTTCGAAAGCTTTTAGGATTTGAGAACACCAAATTTCAATTTCGTGTGATTTCACAAATTCGTTCTAATTGCAAAACGTTCTAAAGTAGGGACATGGGCGATTGTGTTATTTTCTATTAAAATTTAATGTATTTTAATTTTTTCTTGCTTATTTTATCGTTAAAACTTTAAATAAATAAAAATTTTATTAAATTATTATTCAAAAATATGATATAAATTAATTTAAACTTTTAAATATCTGCAACATGTTTTCATTTGTTCGGAGCGAGTTTACGAACAAATAAAAAGAGGGCAGATTGAGAGAGACCGAGGTGGATAGAATTTCACTGATATTACTGGATACGCCAATTTTGAAATAAACTTCTATAAGAATAAATATCGATCTATACCTATATTTCTTAATATTAGTTTATTGACTTAACTGATATGATATGATGATCATAAATTTGTATGAAATTGTGTATATTTTCATACAATCATTTACAAAAAGGTAACATTTAGTGCAATTTTACCAGACTAAAACTCTGATCTAATTATATTTAGATTAGAGATGGACACGTGAGTGAATTTTAACTCACTTACTCACGCTCACTAGAGAATAATTCAACTCACGCACAATCACTCAAGAGATTCTTTATTCTACTCACACTCACTCACGGTTACGTCAGTAAATTTGGATTTTACCACACTCAAGCGAATCACGCAAATTAACGAAAAAAATCTTACCAAAAAAAACTAAAATATAAAAATTAAGCTAAATTGTGAATGTTTAACTCAAAATTGTTCTGAATTTGCAACTTTGCAATTTATTTTGTATTCTAAAGACCCAACAATATTAAAACGGTAATAAAAATAAAGAAAATATTTATTAGAAGCAAAACAAAAAACATTTTTTAGTAAAATCCTACTCACGAAAACATTTGACTCTCGCACACTCGCAAAGAATTTTTTCCTACTCACACTCACTCACGTTCAAGTGAGTAAAATTGAGTTTCACTCACGAATGATTTACGTGAATCATGCAAACTTGTGCTCACGTGCCCATCTCTAATTTAAATACATCGGTTATATACAATTGTATCAGGTTAAAACCCGGATATAATTATATCTGGTTTTTATATAATTATATCTATTTGTATCAGTTAAGATATAAACTGATACCAACAGAGACAATTATAAGGGCCCATATTTCGGAAGAAATTTAATAAGATTACACATTAGGGTGGGGCGCTTCGCGTTTCTGATTCTTGGGATTGTACTGAGCAAAAAAGTCCACTAGACCATACGTCTACGGTGAAAATCGAGCTTCCACATTTCGAATTTTTAGCCGTATTTTGTGAAAGTAACAATGTGTGGGATGGACATATCTCAGGAAGTAGGAGGAGCTTATCCAAGATTATGGTATCAATCTCTTGTTTGGAAGATTCTCTAGCAGATTAATGCATCAATCATATTTGTGGGTGGGGTTTAAGGGGCTAATTTTTAATTTCAAAATACTAATCGCCCCACCCTACTAAACATAGCGTCAGAAAGGAATTGACATGACTACATAAAGCTCCATATACATTTTTTTTTTAAATCGGGCTATTAAATGTTTAATTGAAAATGAGTTCTATGCATACAAAATTTCCAGTTTTTATAACCCATAATGACAAACAATAAACAATTAAAAAAATCACCAAAATTGGAAAAAGTCTATTAAATTCAAAAATACTCTAAAATTTATAAAATTCGCCATAACTAAAAAAAAAAACTAAAAAATTTAATAAAAAAAGCTCAAATTTAATAATTCTCTAAAACTGTGTCAAAAAACGTCTCTTTAATATCTAAATTCCGACCAAGGACTTGGGACCTAACATGCGTGTCATCTGGGACCGCTCCCTTTGCCCATAGGGTATTTTTTTTTTAACGAACAAACTTTTGAACAGAAAAAATCATGGATTTCATATTTCTTGTCTGTTTTTTTTTACTTCTGACGCTTTTTTATTTCAAAAAGTTGACATTACTGATTGAGTCATCATATTGTTGTTTAAAATCCCCATTAAATTTAGTCTAGATAATTTTGTTGCACAGACAACTTAACTTAATTTTTGTGTTTTTTCAACTCGGAATATTTTTAAAATGAATCAAGTATTTTATACCGAAGCATTAACAAACTATGGTATGAAATCTGTTGTATATATTCTCAAATGTCCAATACATCCAGTTAAAAGTGATCAAGATACGAATAATGATTATGGAGAAGATGAAATTTTAGAGCAATTAAATAAGTTTAAAAAACGGTTCGTTTGAACGTAACGAACCTGATATTAAATATGAGGTCAACGGAAAAACATTCAAAGAAATTTGCAGAGAATTAAAAGAATCTAAATATATTGGATATTCAAGCATAATGATTTTAATTAATATGCATTGCAAGTGTCAGACGCAAATATTACGAGCGACTATGAAGGCCATGGAACAAAATACTTATCTCAGATTGAAGTCGAAATTGATAGTTACTGTTGAGACACCTAAATCGGAAACAATAAAACGTGCTGATGACAATTATCGAGAAGTATTTGTTGAAAACTATTTAAAAGTGATGCAAAGAAATAATATAGTGTTTCCAAAAAAAGATGAAATTTTAGTACGATCCCTTAGCGATAATCAAATGCTCGAACTGAATGATATGGAGCATTTTTATGAAAACTTACAAAATTTGAATGCTAATAATTTAGATAATATCGTCTTTATGCGTATTTTTATGAAAGAAACGACAAACTATTTGAGATCATATGATATTATTCAATTCTTTTATTGGGTGTACGTAAATTTCACCGAGCCCGTACATGAAGTACTGGGTACTTATACCGTATTATCTTCAAATTTTGATGCAATTATTTCAACATCTACAACTGCAAATCTATACTTTTATAACATAAATCCAACTTTAGCCATAATTATAAATAATTATTATTTTACCCATCATGGTGGCAATAGAGAAGGTAGTCATTTGGATTTACTAAATACCATACGAGCACTGAAATTAGCTGGAATCCCTTTAATCCTGCTGCAAGACTGGAACAAACATCAGTTATTGAAATTATTTGAATATTTAAAGAATAAAGATTTTTATCCATTGGAAAATTTTCTATTTATAATGATGTCTCATGGTGATTCAAATGTCATATATGTCCAAGATGGCGACTTAAATATTACTGACGATATCGTAGAACCCATACAATCGAATGATTGTCTGAAAAATGTTAATAAAATTATTGCCATAAATGCCTGTCGTGGTCCGATAGAAATTCCTTATGCCGATGATGATGATTTTGATGAAATAAAACCTACAGATGGTAGTAATTTAGATACAAATACTTTTCTGGCATTTAGTGTACCCGATCAAGTGAAATCGTTACGTTGCAAAGATCAAGGATCACCCTTCATAATGCTTTTTCTAAATATCTACGAACTATAACACACAAAAATACTCTTAAAGATTTAATCGATAAAGTTGATGAAGAATTAACTACATTAGATTTTTATTACGGGCTGCAAAAATGTGCTGAATTAGTTGCCCGAGATTCAAATAAAACGTGTAATATTATAGCTACACCCCGGGAAGCTTTTCACATGATTAGGCTTATTGATTCACTTGTGCTGGATTTTGAAAAACTAAGTGGTGTCCAGCGAAATGATGGAGATCATAAACTTGTAACATCATTTTTAGTTTTTGGAATTCTTAAGAATATGAATTTACGTGAAAATCCCTTATTTCATACAATCTTTTCCACCAAATTGGATGATGATCACTGTCCTGATGTTGATGAACTGGACAATTTAGAGGAATTAAATGATGACGTTATTGAATATGAAGAAACAAATTTTGATTAAATTAATAATAAAAGAAAAATTAATAAATAATTAAATCGAATAACAAATATTATACTTATCAGAATTATGCATTTTTTCTTAAATTTCCTAATTAATTTTATTTTAATTAGGCAACGGTTCGGGAAGATAAGCTGGATAGGTCCTTGACATGTATTAAAATATGAAATTTGTGTCAAAGTAATGGACAATTTTGTAAAATATTTGATTATTTTGGCAACACTTTTTATATGAATGGGACCTTTCTTTTAAATTTCTGACTTTAAAGGTTTTTTTCTTTTCTTATAAAATATTATTTATTCTACTAATTTGAACTTTGAACTTTTTTTAAAAAGTGTAGCTTTTCTAATTATTTACTTTTGCTTTTATCTCTGTTTGTTTTAAAAACTAACATATATAAATTAATGTAAACTTTTTTTAATTTGAGCGATTTTTTATTCAATTATGGTGATTTATTTTATTTTAGCGATTTCTTAATTTTGGTGTTTTTAAATTTTGAAAATTTTTTCACTTTGGCAATGTTTTCACTTTTAGTAATTATTCTCATTTTTGGCAATATTTTTTATTTTTGGCGATTTCTTTAAATTTTTGCGATTTTTCAATTCTGGAAAATTTTAGTGATTTTTTTTAAGTTTTCGAGATTTTTTTTTAAATTTTTCGTTTTTTTCAATTTCAGTGATTTTTTAAAATTTGTGGCGATTTTTTCAATTTTGAGGATTGTTTTCAATTTTGGAGATTGTTTTCAATTTTGGGTTTTTTTAATTGAAATCTTTTTCAAAGAATGAATTCTCTACGATTGATTAGGAAAGAATTCATTCGATTTAAAAAAATCCGATTTGATTTATAAGGAATTCAATCAAAATAGAATTCAATCTTCGAAGCTATATATATGTACAACCACTTATATAGAAATATTTATTATTAAATTTATTATTATACAACACATTAATAAAACTCTTTCTTTGCATTTTAAGGGGCTTTTACGCATATAGAAATGTATTTTTACACATATTATCTGTAAAGCATATTTTTTTACTCAAAAATTTAGTAAAATTATTCATTTATAGTAAATTTACACACTTTTTGTTGACCAAATTACACATAATGTGTGTATTTTTTTTCATTTACTCACATAGAGTAAATTTACACAACTTATAGTAAGAGTACAGTTTCCTACTATAAGTTGGGTAAATTTCAACAGAAATTAATAAGAGTGTAGACATTTGTTCTTAGATAAATTTTTCGATTTATTGGAGCCACGTGGATCAACGTGGATCAAAAAAGATAAATTTTGTTGTTGTTAATTTTCTCTTAAAATACATAAATAATACTTTTGCTCCAGTAGGCGCCCGATGCAGTTAAAGTTGTTCTTGTGAACAAAAATATAAATTTTGCAAGTTAACTCCGAAATGTTAACTCCGGATATTATATATTTTTTTTTTTTTTATTTTAGTTAATGTACTTATAATTAATATAATTACATTACTCCCATTGGAGCTTCTAGCAACGACGTTCCATGTTCCGATTCTTGTCCTTATTCGATAGCCAATTGGTTGTGCCGTTAAATCCGTTTGTATTTGTGTTGTTTCGTTAATCCTTTTAATTTTAAAATGTGCGATTGGTTAGACCACAGCATCCGATCCTAGTGTTGGGGCTGCCAACAACCTCTAGGCAGGTGAAGTTTAAATCAAATGAGTTTCAGTCACGGTTATTGTGACCTAATTACCCGAGACGCATTGATATTATTGCCAGTCGGGCATCAATTGACCGCCTTCTCACTTTAGCTGCCGACAAACGGGTGTTTGAACGACATTTCCAGGGAATACGTGGTTTACTAGAAACCGGACGTAGTGAGCTGCTTAGATTTTTCAATAAAGGAATCGCTTCTTGCTATTCCCAAGTGAATAGCAGACAGAAAGCTTTCCGCACCTAGATGCACCTCTATGAAAGAACCTCATATTATATAATTATATCTAAAATCAATTAGAAAATAATGTTTTTATGGCACAACATATGAGTTTATTAAAAAATATTCAAAACCTTATATGGAAGAATATATGGCTTTATCAAAAATTATAAATTTTTTTTTATTATTGGTTCATATGTATTTATATATAATTATATGAACATTTATATTGAATTATATACGAGACCATACACAGAAAAAAACTAAAAACGGGTTTCAATTAAAAATTTTATTGAATCAATTAATATTTTAATTGATTTTGCACCTACGACTGAAATGATAGTATTAACTAAAAAAAATTGCAGACAGTTTATTAAAACTCTTTCAATTAAAATAATAATAATATCAATTAAAAGAGTTATTTTAAATTTATAACGAGCTTTCAACCTCCGTATATTTACAAAAATAAAGCAAATCAAACATATTAGCTAGGTTGATACTAGTATTTCGATCTGGCTAAAGATCTCATCAGAACCCGAATTTTTAGAAAAGCTAGAGCCTATATAATAGGCAGAACTTTAACAAAAAACCTATTAATAATCAATGTTGCTCCATTCTTGTCTTCTTAGTAATCAACCACGTGGTTAGGTCTTTTCCTAACAAGCATCATGACGTTACTAAACTTTGAAGACCAAAAATGTTCTATTTATATAAAAAATTTTTAGTGTGTACTCTGGCTCAAGTAATATTTTTTACAGTTATATTAGTTTTTTGTTTTTATATACATCGAGATTATTTTTATGTTATTTTAAATTTATAACGAGCTTTCAACCTCCGTATATTTACAAAAATAAAGCAAATCAAACATATTAGCTAGGTTGATACTAGTATTTCGATCTGGCTAAAGATCTCATCAGAACCCGAATTTTTAGAAAAGCTAGAGCCTATATAATAGGCAGAACTTTAACAAAAAACCTATTAATAATCAATGTTGCTCCATTCTTGTCTTCTTAGTAATCAACCACGTGGTTAGGTCTTTTCCTAACAAGCATCATGACGTTACTAAACTTTGAAGACCAAAAATGTTCTATTTATATAAAAAATTTTTTTTTAGTGTGTACTCTGGCTCAAGTAATATTTTTTACAGTTATATTAGTTTTTTGTTTTTATATACATCGAGATTATTTTTATGTTATTTTAAATTTATAACGAGCTTTCAACCTCCGTATATTTACAAAAATAAAGCAAATCAAACATATTAGCTAGGTTGATACTAGTATTTCGATCTGGCTAAAGATCTCATCAGAACCCGAATTTTTAGAAAAGCTAGAGCCTATATAATAGGCAGAACTTTAACAAAAAACCTATTAATAATCAATGTTGCTCCATTCTTGTCTTCTTAGTAATCAACCACGTGGTTAGGTCTTTTCCTAACAAGCATCATGACGTTACTAAACTTTGAAGACCAAAAATGTTCTATTTATATAAAAAATTTTTAGTGTGTACTCTGGCTCAAGTAATATTTTTTACAGTTATATTAGTTTTTTGTTTTTATATACATCGAGATTATTTTTATGTTATTTTAAATTTATAACGAGCTTTCAACCTCCGTATATTTACAAAAATAAAGCAAATCAAACATATTAGCTAGGTTGATACTAGTATTTCGATCTGGCTAAAGATCTCATCAGAACCCGAATTTTTAGAAAAGCTAGAGCCTATATAATAGGCAGAACTTTAACAAAAAACCTATTAATAATCAATGTTGCTCCATTCTTATTGTTTTTATTTACAACCTCAATTAAAAAGTTACGTTAAATTGATTAAAACTTTAATTGAAACTTGCGAAGAAAACAATGATAGTTTTAATTGAAAACTCGTATTTTTTATTTTTGTTATATGTTCCCCATTAAATAAAAAAAGAAATGTAGGTTTGTAAATTAAATTGACATTTTATTTATAATAAAATTGAAGCTTTTTAATATAAAAATGTATTATAAGAAAGCAAATAAAAGTAAAGACGAAATTTTTGTTTTGCTTGTCTTGTCTTGGACTTTTTCTTATAATTGAATTGCACACAACTTTAAAATGATAGTTTAATGACACTTATTCTTATTGAAATATTAATTATATACAAAAAAAATAGTTTAATTGTCCTTTTTCGATAAGGTTTATTTAAATCCACATGTGCACTTTTATTACCACAGATAAAACACGAAACTAAATTAAGTTTTCATGCGTAGACGAATATCTCAACAAAAAGAGTGTTGCAAACTCTAGTGAACTAACTACTATTTTGCGTGTATTTGAAATCGGTAAACTATTCAACTTATTAAAAGTTAATCATTTGCGATTTTTTTTCTTTTTATTTACAAATTAAATAATATATTGATATAATTAAACCTTTGTTTGATTATTTAATCTAAATAAAATAAAAAAAAAAAATAGTTTGCTAAATTTTTAAAAATTTTGTTTACATGTTGTCAACACTGTATGGGTATATTAGAAAATTCAATAAATTTTTTAATTGAATCAATTAAAAATATTGTTTAAATTGCAATTGATATTCAAACAATCGATTAACTAGATATTTTTAGCCCATAATGTTTTCTGTGTATATAACTTTATAATTAGTTATATTAAGTACAATTATATACAGGATCATATAAAATAATATATTGCTATATATACAACATTTTAAACAACGCAAAGCTATATACAATTAGATACAAATATTTATGCATTAACATAATTGTCTATATAAGTGTAAGTATAATATTGTATAAGTAAAAGGTCCGCCAAATACCTTTTTTTTTTTTGAAAATGCTATAAAAAAAACTACTGAATATTTTCTCAAATTTCTTTTTTTTTATTTGAAAGTACAATCCTTCCGGTTAATAATGGAAAATAATTTCATTCAAATGGCTGCCTCGGCTGGCCATGCAGTAGCCTACACGATCGGTCCAATTTTTAAGCACATTATCGATTGTATGCAGCTGTATTTCACCAATGGCTTCACGAATATTGTCCTTTAACCCTCCGATGAGTGAGAAGGTCCCTAGGGACCTTTTTGCCTTTTAAAGCTGAAATTACTCCTACTTCTGTCACTACAACACCCAAAGTTACTCTGTATTCCAAGACTATTTTGTTGCGCATCTTTTGGAAAAAAAAATCAAGCCGATCGGATCATTACTTTAGGAGTTATTGAGGTTTTAGTGAGAATAGTACGCGGACGTGTGAATAGGTCCGTATGGACCTTGTACTGAATTTCACTAATAAATGCATGTTTTTGGGCATCATTATAATTTTTTTATTGTTTCAACACATAATTTACTTGTTCTGAACACAAAGACCTAAACTCAAAGACATTAGGGATGATGATAAAAACAAAAAATTAAAAAAATTGAAAAAATTATTTTTGTATGTAGAATTTAGTTATAAACAATAAAAACAAAAAAAAAAAATCAAAAAAAAATTTTTATATGAAAAAAACATGATTTACAAAAAAGGTCCGTAGGGACCTTTTCACACGGCCGTGAAGTTCAGAACTGTCACTCATCGGAGGGTGAAAGGGGCAATTGTCTCTGGCTTGTTGGCGTAACACTTATCACAAATAATAGTCCAGCGGTGTCAAATCGCAGCTCCGAGATGGCCAAACGACATCAGCTCTGCGGCTGATAATGCGATCTTGAAAAACAGGGAGCAAAACATCGATTGTAGCTTCGGCTGTGTGGCACGTAGCGCCGTCCTGTTGAAACCAAATGTTGCCAATATCCTCCTCTTCAATTTTTGTAAACAAAAATTCGTTCAACATTGCCCGATAACGATCGCCATTGACTGTAACGGCCACTCCTTGCTCATTACCATGATTTGCAAAGTAATGTAGCAATATTTCCCAGCGTTGTTTCAGCGTATACACTACCATATTCGTTCAGCGGAAGGATAAAACTAATTATCTGTCAAATCAGACATGAGCTAAGTGTTACCATTCACGAAATAAGCACTAGTTGAAAAAAAAAAACGTTAGATGGCGGACCCTTTATAAGTATTTATATTGAGACATTTAATTGTATAAAATTGTATCTGAATATAGGTATATAAACTTTTTTACTTCCGCATGCAATTATTTCATTAATATCATGAAGCATAATACTTTCAGTGTACATTAACTGTGAAACATTTTTCAATGCAATTCTTTCAGCGTGCACATCAAGATTTCTCGACCAATAAATTGAATGAAAATTTTCAATAAATAATGTTAACGACAAATTTCTTGAGTGGTTCAATATGGGTTAATGCCTTTATATTGCTTTAGCATTAAATATTGCAATTCGTGGAAATGTTGATATAAACATTTTGCTTATTTATAAATAAAATATTATTTATATTATATGTACACGGTCTTGAAATTATCGGGGAAATCCCTTAAAATATATGTATGTGCTTGTCGATATTAACTTCGATGACAATTTTTGATAACAAATTTTCTCCCCTCCAGTCTAAGTATTGTGAGAATCATCATAAAACATTCTAAGGTTAATTTTGAGGGGTGAAAAAAAAACTTTTTTTCCTCAGTCGGTCTAATATGTATATTTTATTTTAATTTTCGTTCATAGCAAAAAAATTGTCAAAAATGTCTCAACTTCAAGAAGCGCTGCAAAATAAATTCGAGCTAACTTTGGAAAACCTTTTAGCGATTTTGTTTATTCAATGGTCGACTTTCATTTACTATTGAAATCACTGAGGCTGATTTTTCTTGTTGCACAGTGTAATCTCTATATACATTTAGTTTACAAATAAACATTTAGTCTTTATTTAATTTAAATATTTTATTTTGTCTTTAATTTAATTAATAGATAATTATTTTGACAAGCCAGTGACAACACAAAATTAAATTTTTTTAATTTACAATTTATGTGTATACTCAGTGTTGGTGTCATTTTGTTTTATGTATGAAAAACAGATACAAAAATCTTTCATGGTTGATTTTTTATATGTCTTACAAGAGTTTTACTTTTTAGTATAATTTTTCTCGTCTCTCGAATCTACTTCATTCTGGGTATATCTTTCAATCTGGTTTTCGTCCACACTAGTAATGTGCTTAGCAACATTAGTAAAATATTATGAAATTTAAAATTTCAGGAACTGTATGAAATGGATTCCTGCATCTTAGGAATTTTATGAACTTTATTAAGTACCCAGCAAAACTTTATTAATGGG
The DNA here is from genome assembly GCA_021234595.1 of Delia radicum. Lineage (NCBI taxonomy): Eukaryota > Metazoa > Arthropoda > Insecta > Diptera > Anthomyiidae > Delia > Delia radicum. The sequence goes on along the minus strand of CM037851.1, from coordinate 240,362,084 downwards.
TGCGATAAAGTAATGCATTACCTTGTAATGTATACTCCTTACCTGTATCATTATTTAAAAAAAAAGTAATGAGTTACCACTAGTTGGTTACGTAATGCGTTACTATGTAATGTATACTCCTTAACTTCAACATTATTTTGATACATAAAGTAATGAGTTACCAATAATTGGACACTCATGGGTTACCTCGAAATGATACATCATTACCTTTTACATTATTTCAAAACATAAAATAATGACTTACCGATCATCAATTACATAATGCATGAAATATGAACGTAAAGTATTGTTTAAAATATTATTTTGAAAATCTATGTTTAGACACATTACTTTGATATTTTTTGTAAGCACGAGGGTAAGGTATGTATATATTTTTAACATCACAAACGGAAAATCGAAGCACAACAATTCGTTTACATTTTAAGCAACTTATTATTGTATGCGACAATAGCTCAGTGGGTAGAGTTCTTGGCTAATAACTAAAGAACTCCAAGTTCGAATCCCAGCGAGACCACGACATGTATTTAATTAAAAAAAAATGTTTGTAATAATTTTTTATAATAAAATTTTTTTTTTATGAAAATCTATTTATAGACTCATTACTTTTTCCCACCATGTAACCAAATAAGTAACCATTTACTTTACCGCCTACAAGGTAATGGGTTCACCCATTACTTTTAGGCTCATCGCCTGTAAAATCCATCCAATCCAAGCCATATGGCGACACATTACTTTACCCATTATTTGGTAATGTGTGGTTTTGCTGGATAGGTTTCATACAAAAAAATACCTTATCTAAACTTTTTTTTTCGAAAATTTTTAAAATATTAGAGATTTTTTTTTCATCTTAATACAAGGTGGCGCAAAAATAACCTTCCGATGTTTTTTGGCTGTAATTTAAAAAAAAAAATGAAAAAACTTTGATTCTTCTTGTGGATTATCAAGTCGAGAATATGATGTCATGTAAATGGCCGCCGCCACAGTTGATTGTCATTTGAGCCCTTTTTATGGCATTTTCCATCACTTTGGCCAAAACTTCCGGCGATAGGTCCTCACATTCTTGACGGATATTGTCTTTAAGAGCTGCAAGAGTCTTAGGCTTGTTGACATAAACCCGCGACTTCAAAAAGCCCCACAAAAATAAGTCTGGAGCGGTCAAATCAGGCGATCTTGCTGGCCAGTGCAAATTGCCAAAACGGGAGATTAGGCACCCGGGATTTGCATCCTTCAGCATATCGGTTGTGGTACGTGCAGTGTGTGCCGTTGCACCGTCCTGTTGGAACCACATGTTTTCCAATCGCAATTCATCAAGTTGCGGCAAAAAGAACTCGTTGATCATTGCTCTGTAGCGCTCACCATTCACAGTAACTGTGTGGCCCGCGACGTCTTGGAAGAAAAAAGGTCCGATGACTCCTCCAGCGAAAACAGCACACCATACAGTGACTTTGAGCGGGTGTAATGGCTCTTCGTGGGTTACACGCGGATTTTCAGTGCCCCAGAAGCGTAAATTTTGCTTATTTACGTACCCGCTAAGATGGAAATGGGCCTCATCACTCATGATTATTTTTGATGAAAAATCATCTTCCTCTTGGTGGTGATTAAGGATGGCTTGAGCGTATGTTACACGCGATTGGCGGTCAGCAGCTAACAGCTGATGCACCGTCTGGACTTTGTACGGAAACATCTTCAAATCTTGTACCAAAATTCGCTGTAAAGACCGTCGACTGATACCCATTTGCGTGGCACGTCGTCTGGTCGATGTCGACGGCGCTTCCATGACATCCTCGGCTACAGCAGCAATATTCTCTGCAGAACGGCTACTCCGGGGTCTGCCACGCCTGGCAGCATCTCGTGTTGTGCCAGTCTCTTTGAGGCGAGCGGCTAAACGTCGCAGTGTTTCACCAGTAGGCGTTGGACGGCCAGGAAATCTGCGACGAAATTCACGTTGTGCCAAAGTCACCGACCGATTATTGGTCAAATAAATAGTCACCAATATTCCGCGTTCTGGAGCAGTGTAGCATAACATTGTTTATTAACGTGTATTTCGCATGTGTTTACTACACAAATGTCAAAACAGAACTGACATTAGGGGCCAATCGCAAAATTTATAGCATTTTCTGATAGGAGGATTACTTTTGCGCCACCTTGTATAACCCAGGGTTGTTACGTTAAAAATTCGGTACCGTGAAATAACTCCCAAATGAAATAACTCGCAAAAAAAAAATTAAATAACTCCCAAAAATTTTCCATATAAACTGGGATTTATTTCATTATGAAATAACTCCCAATGCGTTAGGACTTATTTCACAATCTTCTGTTAGAAATTATTTCATTATGAAATAACTCCCAAATGAAATAATTTCCAACCAGGTTTTGTTGGGAGTTATTTCACTCCTTTTTTGGCATTGGGAGTTATTTCACTTTTGTTGGGACTTATTTCATTTTCATTTTTAAATGTGATTTTGTCGTTGGGAGTTATTTCATTTTTGTTTTGAGTTATTTCATTTCAATTAAAATTACATTTTGGTAAATTTTATGCATTTGTAACAGTTCTTAAAATTGTCGTAAAGTAAATAATAGCAATACAATTAGTTATTTTACCAAAAGGAACGCAGTTCTTGCTAGAATTTTGGTAAGTATAATAATGGCAAATCTTGAATTTGAAATAATGAGTGGCAAAAGAAGACATAGTAAAGTGTTATACGTAAAAGTCGAAAATCGGAAGCTAGAGGAAGAAAATATTATAAGTATTACGAAGAAAACGTGTTACTACATAAGGTCCATGGACATTATACTCCAGTGTGGAAACAGATCAGTAATTTTGAAGTTTCTTTTGTGTCGCACGCAGAAAAAACTTTATTTCGCGAAGCCGCCTGCCGCGTTCTACGGAGGAAAAAAACCCCTAAGAGCGGCCGAAGGTTGCCACCCAGAAGAACTTGTTTTTCAAATCTGATGTCGAATCCGTTGAAATGTTATATTTTTAAGACATCAAGTAATTTGTAAAAACAAATTTTTCTGTGTGGCGGCCTTCGGCCGCTCTTAGGGGTTTTTTCCTCCGTAGAACGCGGCAGGCAGCTTCGCGAAATAAAGTTTTTTCTGTGTGCGATTATACGATTATACGATTTATAAATTTAGTTTTTTTTTTTTTTTTTATTAATTAATAATCATATAATTACAAATTATATACTATTACCCTAACCGAGCACTAGCTACTATGGCCTTCGGCGCGTTGTAGCGAAAACAGACCAGTGCCTCTGGTGGGAATCGAACCCACGACCCCCGCACTGATAAGCCAGCACGCTACCAACTAGCCTGTGATATACTACTAAAGAATATTTAAAAAAATTGTATTGATATACTAAATATTATTAATCTTTTTATTTTAAAAAGTCTGGACGATATGCCACATTTGATAGTGACATAATATCCAAAAAATAATGTCGTAATGTCCATGGACATTACGACATTTTTCAAATTGTCATAAAGTCCATGGACATTATGACTCTTTTTGAGTGACATAACGTCCATGGACATTATGTCATTGGACGTTATGACATGCCACCTCTCGAAAGCGGTGCGTACGATTCGCGTCCTGCGGCGCAGCCGTGTTTCGCGTAATGAGCCCCCCCCCCCCCCTCCCATACGCACTGTTTCACTACTATGTCAACTAATTTATTTTAACTTTTAAAACAAAGATCATTCCAGGTTTTTCTATAAATATGTTTTTAATATGTATTTTTCTATTAATTTTGTTGATTATTTTTGTATATTTATGTATACATTAAATTCTATCTTTATAATATGTTTAATATTATGTACATTTTTACATGTACAGTACTTTTCGTTTACAGTCACATCGCTTATAGTCCATTTAGCGACATAGTCTATTTTTACACTTTTACTGTCATCGAAAATCAAATTGCATACAAAATATTTAGGATATAGTCCATTCACGATATAATCACATTTGGCTTATATGCCACTAAACTCTGGCTACTAAAAGTAAATTTATATGCAAATAATTTAAGTTATAGTCACAATACAGAAAATTTCTAATATAATTGTGAAATCTTGAATTTTTTTCGGTTTAAAATTATTTAAAAATTTAAGAGGCTAAAACGAAAATTGGAACAAGGAAACTGAGCTGAATCGTTTCAAACATCGTTTTTATATTCCAAATTTTCCACCTGTTATAATACTAAATAAATTGCATATAGTCACATTTTATGATGACTATATCACAATTTATTTATAGGCAACAAAATGGCATATAAAAAAACTAGCGATATAGTCACATTAGCGATATAGTCCACAGCTTGTGTGCAACTAAGAGATGTGACTATAAGCGAAAAGTACTGTATTAATGAAATAAATAGAATTCGATATTTTTGAATTGGGAATTATTTCATTTTTTTTGGGACTTTTTTCATTGGGAGTTGTTGCATTCTTTGTTGGGAGTTATTTTATTACTATGAAATAACTCCCAATTGTGGGGGCTTATTTCATTTTTTCTTTGGAGGTTATTTCATTTATTAAAATGGGGACTCATTTCATTTTTTTCGGGACTTATTTCATTGGGAGTTATTTCATTTGGGAGTTATTTCACGGTACCTAAAAATTCGAAGCAGCCTAGTCCACGGTCTTGAAATATTCGGGAAATTCCCTTTTTAATATTGTTATATGCCTGTCAATTTTGATTATGACTTCAATGCTTGATAACAAATTTTCTCCCTTCCAGTCTAAAGTCTTATTAATGGGACACTTACCTTGTTTACAATTTTTTTGAAATAAAACAATATAAATTTCCTGCTTCCTTTATATATGCTTTTTCATTTTTTTTTATTAAATATTTTGGATTTTAAGAATTTTGTTGCTAAATTTTTAAAAATTTTCTTAGTTTTTTTTTTCTCAATATTTCAAAAAAGTGAAATTTACCAAATTTTAAATCATACAATCAATTTTAAATCAATCGTTCTTTAATTTTCGTATTTCTTCATTGTTTTTTTTTTTATTTTATTGATAAATAAGTTATGAATAAATGTTAATAATATTTTTTTTTTTTAATTTTTTTTTGTAAATTAAACTTAGAAACTAACATCAAGTCTTTCTATAATTTCTATAAAACTTTTATCTCATTTATTAATATTTAGTTGTAAGTGTATTTAAATTATACGAATTTTAGATATTTTTTTTTTTTATAAATATGAATATGTGTAATTTATAATATATTTTTGAATATAATTTCATTATATTTCTCAGGAGTAGATATATATATTTTTTTATTTAATTTTAAGTTTTTGTTTGTTTGTTTGTAGTGTAAATTTTGTTGATTATTTATAAATTTTTTATTTTTTTTTAGGTTATGAAAATGTAATTTGGACCATTTAAATTGGGTAAGTTTTTCTATATGTATGAAAAGTATGTGTAAATGGGTCAATCCTGGCAACCAGGTTACAAATATCTTCAAAATGGGTTATAATTTTAAAAGGAGTTAAAAAAATATTTACTCTCCCCAGCTTCACAGAAAAACTAGTTACGAAATTAATAATATCAATTAATAGTTTAATTGATTTTGCACCCATCACGCAAATGATAGTATTACACAGAAAAAATTATTGTCAATAAATTTTCAATAAAACTTTTGTTTTATTTCAAACTGACTTTCAATTAAAAGTATAATAGCACTTATTAAATGTTTAATTGAAAATTAATTTAGTGCACATAAAATTTTCAGTTTTTATATCCCATGATCAGTGTTGCCATGATTTAGGGGGTTTTTTATTCGTTTAGGCGGATTTTAGGGGATAACAATTTGTTAGGGGGAATTTTGTTGGGTAAAAGTCTGAATGAAAGAGGTAACTTTGCCTTTATAAAAATAATATTTTCGGTTTGATTATTATTTTTGTCAAATTGTTGGCATAATTTTAACTTTTTTTATTTGATTGTTAGTAAAATTTAAGTCACTTTACTGCACTGTTAAATTTCAAATTTTGACTATGAAAACAGTAAAACTCTAACAAAATCAGTGTATTTTAACATTTTTATTCAAAGAATTTGAAATAAAAACTAAAAAATTTAGCACAATTTAAGAAAAATAGTTTTTAAGGACCCAGCAAAAAATAGTGCTTACCCAGAAGCAGTTCTGGAAGGCATTATTTAATTATGCCTGAAGGCATTCCAGAAGACATTATTTTTGTTTGCGATGTCCCACTTGGTAGGTCTCTTTTAAGCAGATGAAAATCGCTTATTTATTGTGTTTGAAGAAGCAGGAAGGGAGCGCTTACTGAAGACATTCATTTGGTTGTAGAGTAAATTTAGGGGTTTTTTTTGGACACTTTAGGGGATTTGTAAAACAATAATTGGCAACGCTGACAAAAAATTTAAAAACTAAAAAACGCCAAAAATTTAAATGAATCCTTAAAATTTAAAAAACGCCAAGTTCGAAAAACCACTAAAATTAGAAAAAAATGCAAAAATTAAAAATGTCTTTGAGATAAATATGAACTTTAAATTTAGTCGATTTTTTTAAAGTTTTAGCGTTTTTAAATTTGGATGATGTTGTTCAACTTTAGAAATTTTTTCAATATTGGCGTTTTTGTTAATTTTGACAATTTTTCAAATTTTAAATATTAGCGATTTTTAAAATTTTTTTAAGTACCATTTTTTCAATTTACGCGATTTATTAAAATTTTGGCAATTTTGACGATTTATTCAAATATTTGCGATTTTTTTGGAAACAATTGTGTCCAAGTTTAGCGATTTCGACTATTTTTTTTTTTTTATTAATTAATAATCATATAATTACAAATTATATACTATTACCCTAACCGAGCACTAGCTACTATGGCTTTTGGCGCGTTGTAACGAAAAACAGACCAGTGCCTCTGGTGGGAATCGAACCCACGACTCCCGCACTGATAAGCCAGCACGCTACCAACTAGCCTACCGGGGCGCACATATTTTTTTTTATTTTTGGAGATTTTATTTTCAATTTAAGCAACTGTTTTTAATTTTAGTGATATTTTTAAAGTTTGACATTTTTTTTAAAATTTTCACGTTTTTTTCAGATCTGGCGATTTTGTCAATTTTGTCAATTTGTTTAAATTTAGGTGATTTTTTAAAAATTGTGGTGCTTGTTTTTAAATATTGGAACTTTTTTAAATTTGGCAATTTTTTTTGCAGTTATAGCGATTTTTTTTTGAGTTTTTACCAGTTTTTGCCGGTTTTTGAATTTTAATTGAAACTTAAATCAATTAAATAGTATCAAATAATTTTCATTGATACTACAATTTCCTTAATACTACCAAATTCAATTAAACTTCGAATTGAAGTAACAAATATTTTAATTGAAACTCGATTTTAGTTTTTTTCTGTGTAATTACTAACATTTTTTGATTAAATTAAATTCTTGTTTAAAAACAAATTTAGCTTCAATCAAATCTTTTATTTGATATTTGAGTCTAATGATTTTTTCTGTGTGTTTGACGTTTTTTAAGTTGAAAAAAGCGGATACAAGATTACTGCTGGATTTAAAAAAAATCAGTCATCATATTGGATCCGCTGTTTTTTATTATGAAAATCCATCTTAAGATTCTTATTTACCAACCTCAAAATTATTTGTGTGCAGAGTATAAAGACCCATCATATTGAATTTCAAAAATAAAACACTTTTTAAAACTTTAACAGATGAACCCTCACTAATATTAAAGAGAAGCGTGACCCGGCCCGCTTGACAAAGAATGTCTCAAGTATATTTATCGAAATAAAAGTGATAATTTATTTTTAAGTATCTATAAAATTAAGCACTTTCTAAATTTTGGTTTCCAAATTTTTCTTCTAGTTTCCAGAATAGTATAAATTTAGACTAATTTATACATACATATAAAGAAATATTTCATTAAATAAATGATTTTTTTATAAAAAATTACAAGTTTTTTTATATGTATATAAAAAGCTTAACAATTTTTATTAAACTTGGTTTGCGACTGAAACTTTTCATAAATAAATTGGTTTCCCATAAAATTTTATGATAAATTTCGGTAATTTAATAAAAAGTTTCATTGGCTGAATTTCAAAGAAAATTCATTGCTTTTATCAAACAATTCATTAATATTATGAAAATAATTTTCTTGTAGTTTTCATAAAATCAATGAAGCTTTGGGGGAACTTAAATAAAAAATGTTATTTTCACTTTGTGAAGAAACTCGGATAGATTAATTTTTTTTTGGTTAAGCCCATTTAATAAAATTCTCTCTATGCAGTTTGGACAGAAAATAATTATAAAGGCTTTGAACTGTGGACATTTTTTCACTATTAGATTTAAAAATTCAACCAATGAAACTTTATATTAAATTAAGAAAAAAATTTTCATGAATTGATTGAAAGATATGTAAACATTAATGAAGAAGACCAAACATTAATAAAACTTTTAATAAAAATTTATAAAGCGTTTCATTAATTTAATGAAAAGTATCATTAATTTAATGAAAAGTATCATTAATTTTATGAAAAGTATCATTAATTTAAAGGAAAGTGTCCTTATTTTAATGTAAATGTTCATTAATTTAGTTATATATTTTATTAATTTAATAATAAGTTTCAATAATTTAATACAAAGTTTTAATAATTTCATGAAAAGATTCAATAATTTAATGAAAATTTTTTTTTATTTAATGAAAAGTCTTATTAATTTAATGAAAAAATTAATTAATGTAATGACAATTTTTATTAATTTAACAATTGTTTCAATAATTTAATGAAAAGATTCAATAATTTAATGAAAAGATTCAATAATTTAATGAAATGTTTTATTAATTTAATGAAACGTTTCATTAATTTAATGAAAAGTTTCATTAATTTAATGAAAATTTTCATTGTTTTAATGTAAAGTTTCATTAATTAATGAAATATTTTATTCACTTAAAGAAAGGCTTTATTAGCTGTATTCCAGTGAATCTCCATCGTTTTTAACAGTTAGTTATAATCTCAAATATTTCTCTTGCAGTGTACCTAAACTCTACTGCACAGTGGAGTTCACGGTTAACAAATTTCCAAAAATGTCTGACATTTTTGTTTTTTTTTTTTAGAAAATCTTTGTTTTAGACATTTTTTTTCTACTAAATAATATATTTTTTTCTATTAAATAATAAAGTATATCATGCCACTTCTCTACAAAAAAAAACTGATTTTTAAAATTCAATATAACAGATGCAATATAATTTAAAAAATTATAAAAAGGTTTTTGAATCGCTGAATAGCTACGAATGTCACATTAGATTTTAATAATTCTAAATTTGGGGATTCAATATGGCGGATGACATTTTTAAAAAACTAATGGATTCCTTTTAAGTTAGAGCCTTGGTTGTCACTGTACATGAACCTGATATTAGATTTTCAAAATACAAAATGGCACTTTCTATGTGATGGATGATTTGTTTTTAAAAGTGATCAGTAGAGTTGTAAATTATTTATAAAACTATTGTGGATGTCTACAAATATGAATCTTATATCAAATTTATTAAATTTAAGGAGACGTATCGTACATGTCGAAAGATTTTCCTAAAACTGCCACAACCTCCGATTCGGTTGGGACAACCGAATTTACGATGTTGCAGTAACCGAATCAATTCGGTTGAATTCGGTATTCAAATGTAATGTCAGATTCATATAATACTTTTCATACAAATGACAATATTTTTAAAATCATCCCCCTTATTGTATCCACCACTTTGATTTTTAAAAATATAAGCCCAGACTCGAGTTCAGTGGCATGTTTTATGCGTCCTTAAAGTAATATCATAAAACGTAAAGTAATATCATAATATCAAATGAAAGTATTAGAACTGGCTGGGTCGAATTTTAGCTCCATTCAAATGAAAAACACACTCTCTTTAGAAACAAGTTCAAAGAAAAAAATTTCACTAAGAAAACAAAAATTTGCTGGAAAAATGCATAAGTTTTTTAAATAGATATATTTTGGAATTTCGATGTGACTAATTTTTACTTTTACTTTTGAGCGCCTCAAATGTCAACCTAGGGTGTCCAAAAAAACCAACCAATTTAGAAGACCTGTTTTCGGTTTGTTCAAATTGTGGGAAAAAAAATTTAGGTTATTTTTTAATTGATATATTTTTGAATTTCGAGCTGACTACATTTTTACACATAACTTTTTAATCCGTCTACCGATTTCGCTTATTTCCAAGCTGAACAAAAATTGCAAACCCAGCTTTTAAATTTTGCTGAGTATTTGCGACAGACGCACAACAGCAATCAAGAGTATGCATAATCTAAGGGCTTCCATATTTTTTTTTTCGACAAGTTACAAACGGAATGACAAACTGATATATACCTTTCTGCACAATGAGATGGGTCAGAGAAAACATTATTGTCAATTAAAATTTCAATTAAACTTTTGTTTAATTTCAAACTTACTTTCGTTTAAAAGTGTTATAATGTCTATTAAATGTTTAATTGAAACTGGCTTTGGTGAACACAAATTTCCAGTTTTTATAATCCCTAAGAAAACAAATTGAAAATAAATAAGCATTGAAAAAAAAAAATCATCAAAATTTAAAAAAAAAATTCACCAGAATTAAAAAAAAAAAAAAAAATTCACCAGAATTTAAAAAAAAAAAATCGATTTATTTAAAACAATTGCTAAAAATCCGAAAAAAACTTCGAAAAAAAAACACCAACATTAAAAGAATCGGCAAAAATTAACAAGAAATTTAAAAAATACACCAAAATTATAAAAAATCACCAAGATAAAAAAAAATTGCTAAAGTTTAAAAAATGGTCAAAATTAAAAAAAAAAACGCCGAAACTAAAAAAAATCCGAAAATCAAAAATACTTTCGATGTATTATAGATTTGTTTTTTTATTAAGTTTGGCGATTTTTTCTAATTTCAGTGACGATTTTTTTCGAATTTTGTTTTGTTTAAATTTTGGAAATTTTTTCATTATTGACGATATAAATATTGGCATGTTTTTAATTTAATTTAGCGATGTCTTCAAATTTTAGCGATTTTTTAAAATTTTAGCGAGTTTTTCGATTCCCCCCCCCCCACATGTTTTGGCGATTATTTGAAATTTTAAGTAAAGTTTAAATAGTATCTATTAACTTTTTTTTCTTTAAATTTAAAACAATATTCAATTAAATTTTTAGTAGATATTATTAAATGTTAAACATTATTTGAATTGATACTACAATTTCCTTAACTATTAGGACCGAATTTAATTAAATTTTTAATTGGATTAACAAAGATATAATTGAGACTCTATTTTCTGAAAAGAAAACAATTAGAGTTGAGCATTCTAGTTCATATCGTTCATTTGCATTTATAGAACTAGTTCGGCCTTTTAGCTCATATGTTTGTTCGATAATTTTTATTTTCAATTATTCATATTGTTATATTGCCCAATTATTTGTTTAACAAATCTGAACAGCTTAAGCGAAAAAAATTAATGGTTAAATTGAACGAGTTAATTTTTAACCGATCATTTGGGATTTTCTCTCATATTATGCAGATTTTTTAAACAAACCATTGACCAATACTACAATATAAATAACACACCTGGAAAAGCTTTCTTGGTTTAAAAACCGATATGTGATTTATATGCTCTTTGATGCCCTGATTCCAAATCCGCCATCAAAATTTTCCATCGCGTCACAAGTTTGAGAATACCGCGGTTAAAATTGCCAAAAATGGTCATTTTATTTTGGCTCCTTTTGAAGCGTTTTATCATACGATTGACGCTTTCTAAGTATTCAAAATAAAGATAAGTAATTACAATACAATTCACTCTAGAAGATACCGCAATAAAATTTTCTAATACTAATTTTTAAAATGGCGAAACGATACATTTATCACATGAATTCGACAAAAAAAATATAAATACATTTTTTATATGAAATTTAGAATAAAAGAATTATTATTTCGTAAAATTTTCAAGATATCTGATATTTGAAATGTAATTTAAACAAAGCTGGTGTAATAATTTTAAAATTTTTTGCCGACATTAAAAAAGTTAAGTTCAAAACTTATGTCGTGACCCTAAATTAAAGGTCGGATAATTTTAAAAATGTAATATTTGGTAATTTTTTTGATGGAGTATTTTTTTTATATGCCATTTGTATCTTTAATAACAACAAACAAATTTTAAACGTATGTTAAACTCATTATAGAACATTAAAGTTCAATATATTTACCATCGTAATAAAAATTCTTAAGCTGGTCAGATATGTTGTGTACCTAACTTCAAAAATGGTTAAAAACGCAATTTTTCGCGTTTTTAATCGCGGTTTTCTCAAAGTTGTGACGAGATGGAAAAATCTGGAAAACAGATTTAGAATCAGTGGGACAAAACTGTTAAAAATAAAATATATATATCGCGTTTCAAAATAAATCGACTTTTTCGAATTTGCTGACTGTGTGAAAAATCTGGAAAACAGATTTGGAATCAGCCAGACAAAATCTGTTAAAAAATATATATATCGCAGTGCAAACCAAATCGTCTTTTTCTAATTTTTTGACTGTGTATAATTGAAAATTGTCGAACAAACTTATGAGCTAAAATAACGAACTAGTTTAATAAAAAATGCAAACTAACGAAATGAACTATGAACTATAATTCCCAACTCTAAGAAAATTCAAATTTTAAACCTTTCCCTAAAAACATTATTATCTCTTCTATTGCCTTTTCTGTTTTAGCGCTTTTAACTTAAAATGTTATAAAATTTAATATTTACCATTTTTAATATATTTTTGTACGATATGTTTTTCTAATAGTTTAATAAAGTATTTTTATATGATACATTTTTATTTTGCCAAAGTTATAAACAAATTATACAAAAAAAAAAAACTATTAATCGTAAAATAATTTCAAACAGACCAACAAAAACTTTCTTCACCATTTTAAGTTTTTCAAAGTATTTTTTTTTAATAAAAGTGGCAAAAATTTGTCATTATCATTATTACAACTCGAAAAATACTTTTAATACAATCTTTCTAGTACAAATGATCAATACAAATTAATTTTCATGGTTTCCAAACCAATCATCAGGCGTTTTGTATAATCATACTTTGTAAATAAAATTTACTCTGAATTTCAATGAAAGTTTTTGTCAGACCTAGTATCTTGTTATTTAAATTAAATATTTAATAAGGCTACTGAATTTATAAATGTTAATATTTTTTATGAGATCTTAAAGTTAATTAAGAACAAAATTCGCTTAAAATTAAAATTAATCGTACGTAATTTTGTGCACAAATATTATTTGCAAAATATTACTAAAATAACTGAATGTTCAAATATTATAAAGTTTATAAATGTCTTATATAAGCTCTAATGGGTTGACTAATAAGTAGAATATTAAATATTTTTATTTATTTTTTTTTGTTTTTTTTTTTATAAAAATATTTTTAAAAAATAAGCAGACAAAAAGACGATTTATTAGATATATAGATTATATAATATGCAAAAATAAAAAGACGAAAAAATTATGGAATGAAAAAATAACTTTGAGAAATTTATTTGAAAGCCACGCACTTAAAAATATTTGAAAAAAAAAATGTTTTAATTAGGAAATTTATATGCCAATTATTACTTTAATTGAATTTGCACCTACAGAACTACAAATAGTAGCATTTTCAGCAAATGAAAATAAAAAAATATAAAATGTTTCAAAAAAAATTTCGATTTAAAATGGTAAGGAAAAAATAAGTCATGATGCTTGTTAGGAAAATATCCTAGCCACGTGTTTGATTACTATGAAGAAAAAAATGGATCAAAATTGATAATTAATAGCATAATTAGAGAATATTCTGAAGGCTCTAGCTTTTCTAAAACTTCGGGTTCTGATGAGATCTTTACCCAGATCGAAATACTAGTATCAACCTAGCTAATATGTTTGATTTGCTTTATTCTTGTAAATATACGAAGGTTAAAAACTCGTTATAAATTAAAAATAACATAAAAATAATTTCGATGTATATGAAAACAAAAAACTAATAAAACAGTTAAAAATACTACTTGAGCCAGAGTAAAAACTGAATTTGTTTTATATAAATAGCACATTTTTAGTCTTCAAAGCTTAGTAACTTCATGATGCTTGTTAGGAAAAGAAACTAGCCACGTGTTTGATTACTAAGAATACAAGAAGAAGCTAAATTGATGATTAATAGTTTTTTTTTTGTTACAGCTCTAGCTATTCTGCAGCCTCTAGCTTTTCTAAAACTTGGGGTTCTGATGAGATCTTTAGCCAGATCGAAATACTAGTATCAACCTAGCTAATATGTTTGATTTGCTTTATTTTTGTAAATATACGGAGGTTGAAAGCTCGTTATAGATTAAAAATAACATTAAAATATTCTCGATGTATAAAAAAACAAAAACTAAGCAAACAGTAAAAACACTACAAATTTAAAAAATCTACTAGGTGCCACTAGCGCGCGACCACAGAACGTTCTGCTGCCATCTGAGCAAGTGTAGCTTGTGAATTTTCTTTTGCTATCAGCAAAGTTATATTTTTACATAAGAGTCATTCCATGTCAGACCGAACACCTTTTTTACACCACCTCTTCCGATTTTCTTTAAATTTGCCAGACGTATTAAACATAAAAAAATATTTTTCACGTGTTTCGGGAAAAAAATTAATTTTTTTTTTTCAAAGAGTTATGTGCATTTGAAAATCGTCAAAATCGTGAAAAATCTTCAGACATGACAACATTTAAACTAATGTTTTTATAAAACTAGTGAATGGATTTTGAAGTTCAATACCTTATTTTAAAGGTATTTGAACCTTCTTTTTTAAAAAAATATTATTTTTTATAAATTAATTTTTTTTTATTATTAAAATTTGGTTTTTTTACTTAATTTCTGTTTTCCACAATCTTCGAACAAGTCGAAAAATCTGAAAAAAATATTTTCTTAAAGGTTAATATATTCTTAACAACTTGTTAATAGCTATAATTACATATTTGAAAAAGGCATAGTAAGTGACGTTTTTGAAAAATCAATAATTTTCCCAATATTCAAAAAGGGTGATCCAAATATACCTAATAACTATAGAGGCATTTCGTTTATGAATTGCATAGCAAAGGTTTTCATGGGTATAATAAACGAAAGAATATTGTCATGGGTACAAAAGAATAGAATTTTAAACGAATACCAAGCAGGATTTCGCAAAAACTACTCCACTGCAGATAATATATTCAACCTGGCGTCACTGGTACACCTTAAATTTCAAGAAAATAAAAAAGTCTACGCATTTTTCGTAGACTTTAGAGCTGCATTTGATAAAGTCCCTAGAAATCAATTGATATATAAATTACATGCCATGGGGTTGTCGACAAAGGTGGTAAACCTCTTGGAGAGCATTTATAGAAAAACTAAGTCTGCAGTTTGGACAGGTAGTGAGATCTCGGAGTATTTTGAAACGTTTTCTGGTGTCAAACAGGGATGCCTTCTTTCCCCACTACTTTTCACCCTGTATTTGAACGATCTGCATGAGGATTTGGAAGGGGGATTGATGATTGAGGAATTAAATATCCGTATCCTTTTATATGCAGATGATATAGTCATCCTTGCAGATAAAAAACATGTTTTGCAAGAGATGATAAATAATCTGGAAAAGTATTGTGACAAGTGGAATATGGAGGTGAATATTGATAAATCTGATATTATGGTATTTAGAAAAGGAGGACGATTGGCAAACGACGAAAAATTGTATTACAAACAAGAACAAGTAAGAATTGTTTCTGAATTTTGCTATCTTAGAGTAATACTTACACCTAAAATGTCTTTCACAAAACATGTAGAATGCAGAAACAATGCGGCCAAAAATAGCATTAACTCAACATGGCATAGCTATCTAAGCAAACCAAATGTATCGCTTCGATCTAAATGGAAAATCTTTCAGGCTGTTTGCAGAGCTATACAAGCTTATGGAGCCCAAATTTGGGGATTTTCCTCATTCGAAATCGTTAACAAACTGCAAAGGTACTTTTTAAAGCGAGTTCTTAAACTTCCCAACAACATTCCCAATTATGCACTGGCTTTAGAAACCGGAGCTGAAGAGAGCCATTTTTACACCTTGAGCTTACATCTTAACTATATTGGAAATGTTCTATATAACTATAATGCAGAAAGACTGCCACACAAACTCTCTAAATTAATTCTACAGAAAAAATTGTTCTGGGCTAAAGAGATAAATAAAATTGGTGAAGAGGTGAACGTTTGCTTTAGTACAGGGTTGTATAAATCTGAGTGGATTGCGAAAAGCTGTGAATTTGTATCTAAACTTAAGGAAAAAAACCATAATAAATTTGTGGAAAGTGCAACAAGGAGCGAAACACGTATTTATAAATATTTAAATCCTGTTATGGGTTTTGGTTACATAATAGAAGAAAATCTTAAAGCAGCCGAAATATCAGCATTACTCAAAGCCCGTGCTGATGCATTGCCACTTAAGAAAAGCCTTTTTAATAACAACACAGGCAACGTTTGCAACCTGTGTAATACTGGAGAAGAAGAGGATATAACACATTTTATGGGAAAATGTCCAGTACTTAGAGAGTTTAGGGTAAGGTTTACCGGTAAAACACACTTTGAAAGAGAATATTTGATTAATTTATTAAATGGAGCCACATGTAGTTGGAAAAATCTAGCAAACTTTATAGAAGTTGCATTAAAATATAGAAAAAATTTGCTTATGGAATATAATAATTAACTATTAAAATTATATCAATAGTTTAAATTCAAAAGAATTAAAAGAAAATCATATATTTATTGTTAAAACACGTTTTGAAATTGAAATGTAGTATTAAAGGCTGACGACTTTATGTCAGAGCCTTTTAAAACCTTTATTTTTAAATTTTTTATTAATAAAGTTTTCTAATCTAACCATCTAATCTTCTTAACATTCCCTCAAAATTTCAGAGTGGAGGTCGAATGGATGTCAACGCATGTATATATGTGTGTATGTATTCAAAAACACACGCTACCATATTCACGTTGTTCTTGAGCATTATTTGTTGTTTTGCTTTTTATATGTGTCGTTAGATTTTGCTGCAATGGAAAAAAATCGTAAAAAATAGAATCCATTCGACCTCCACTCTGAAATTTTGAGGGAATGTTAAGAATATATTAACCTTTAAGAAAATATTTTTTTCAGATTTTTCGACTTGTTCGAAGATTGTGGAAAACAGAAATTAAGTAAAAAAACCAAATTTTAATAATAAAAAAAAATTAATTTATAAAAAATAATATTTTTTTAAAAAAGAAGGTTCAAATACCTTTAAAATAAGGTATTGAACTTCAAAATCCATTCACTAGTTTTATAAAAACATTAGTTTAAATGTTGTCATGTCGGAAGATTTTTCACGATTTTGACGATTTTCAAATGCAAATAACTTTTAAAAAAAAAATTTTTAATTTTTTTCCCGAAACACGTGTAAAATATTTTTGAATGAAGACTTCGTTCTCAAATTTTGAAAGATATCGGAGACATAAAAGTCGATTTTTAGCAAAAATCGTACGGTTTGACATGGAATGACTCATAAACAAAAATTAAAGAAAATAAAAATATAGCACTACAAAAACAAAAAAACTAGTTAATGTGCAGTGATATGCTCTAGGATGACCTGTCACGGGATAGGTCCTTTGATTAACTTAATCTTGCTCAGCAAAATTTTTGATTAAGTGTGATTTCATAATTTTAAGCTGTGGCTTTATTAAAACTTTCAAAATAGTCATTTATTCCAAAACGTATACTAACGTCTTTATAGTATTTGGAAAAAAAAAAAAATTGCTGTTTAAAGTAATAAGTTTTACAAAAAATATATGTTTTGTGTACGAGTGAGTATTGGTTGTATTTTTTTGAATTATTACAAAATATTTTTTTTTTTTATATATATAGACCATTTCATTAAGATATCGTTAAGTCTTCTATGTTACCATCATTTATATTAAAATTTTCAAGCTCCGGTATTTGAGACACCACATTTCGAACGTAATATAGCGGCTAATCTTTGTGTTAGAGGTTCTGTGGGTGATTCTGAATCACTACACGAGGCTGAGGGTACTTTATTGCCATTGCTGACATCCAAATCTGTGGTATTTAAATCTTTAGGGAAATGTAGATTTGCAGGCACAATATCATCTTCTTCCTCTAGCAAAAGACTGGAATATGAATGTGTGGTATTATCACTACGACTGCTGCCTTTGCCACCACTTGATGAATTACGTGATGAATTTGAAATATTAATTGCAACATCCACACCACAATCATTAGCTGAGGTATCCAAATCTAAAACATCACCCACTAGTATATGTTGTTCGTCAACGGGTAAATCATCACCACTACTACTCATAATATCATCTTCCTCATCATCATCGTCGTCGTCGTCGTCGTCGTCGTCCTCATCATCATCTGCATCTTCATCTACAGATTCACTTAAACTGGCACCCACTGAACCACAGGCATCTTCATCCTCGTCATCTTCTTCGTCGTCCTCCTCCTCTTCATTACTACTGTTGCTAACATTAAAATTTGGATCATTACAATAATTATCATCTCTGACACCATTATCTGCACCCCCTCCCACACCGCCACCACCATAACCATCATCCATATCATGTCGTACATGCCTTAGATGTTGTTCATCACTATGTAACACCTCTTGTTCATCACTTTCCCCAGCCGATGGATCTGATGATGGTACTTCTAATATAAATTCTGGTGATGATGATGATTTATTATAGTTTTCATCACTATCACTTGATGTGTTGGTACCTGTTGTCACATAGAAAAGGAAAAAAACAATTTTAAATATTGTTTTATTTTCTCATTTAACCACAAAATTTAGTTTTATGGTTTGAGGTTTACAGTTTTGATTGAAAAACTAGCACTGTCCTTAAATTTTCCATGAGAACACAAAGAGAATTTTAGGCCAGAAAAGCTTTTCATTAAGTTTATGAGTTTTTAACAATTATCTTTAAAATTGATAGGAAATGTTTTTAAATTTAATTAAACATTTTAAATGTCTCATTACTTTAGTGATAGGTTTTGTCTATGTAATGAAAAGTTTCATTCATTTAACAAAACTTTAATTAATTTAATGAAAAGTTTAATTAAATTCTTTTAATTTAGAAAAATGTTCATGATCTTTAACCGAACGGCAATAACATCTCACAAGTTTAATTAAATAAAATAAAAAATTCATTAGTTTAAAAAAAAAGGTTCAGTAAATTAATGAAACTTTGAATTTCATTAAATTTATGAAACTTTTCATTTGATTAAATAAATACAAATTTTCCTTTATATAAATAAAAAAATGCTTTAATTCAATGAAAAGTTGCATTAACTAAATTAAAAGTTTTATTACTTCAATAAAATTTTGTATTCATTTAAGAAAATGATTTATAAATTTAATGAAAAGTTTAAAGTTTCATAAATTTAATTAATTTTTTAACTTTAATGAAAAACTTTAAAACTTGACTGACATGTACTTTGGATAATTTCCATTAAATTTAGAATTTTTCCTGTCACAATTTTTATAAAATTTTATTAAATTGTTTTTTTTTTATAGTTTCATTAACTTTATTAAATATTGCATTAATTCAATGAAAATATTCATTAATTTAATGAAGTTAAATAATGTTAATGAAAGATCCCATTAATTTATGGTATTTCGGTTTATGGTTTGAGGTTGACAGTTCTGATTGAAAAAAAAGCACTGTCCTTAAATTTAATTGGAAAAAAGCAACTTAGTACAATGATTTTAAAGAAAAAAAAAATCTCTTAACGTTAATGAACAGTTTTAAAATTTAAGTGAAACTTAGTTTACATGCTATATTTTTTATACATTTTTTTGATTTTTTTTTAAAAATTAATAAAATGTTGCATTAATTAGATGAAAAATTTAATTAATTTAGAGAAATGATTCATTAATTTAAAAAACATTTTAATTAAATAAGTGAAACGTCTAATTTTTTAACGCTGTATTTCATTACTTTAATGAACTGTTTCGATAATTTCAAGAAAAGTTTCTCTAAGTTATTGAAAAGTTTAACGAATTTAATAAAACATTTTTTTTAATTTAATGTATAGTTTTTTTATTTAAATTAAATGAAATGTTTCATAAATTTAATGAAATGTTTTATAAATTTCCATTAAATTATCTAAGTTTCATAATTTATTAAAGAATTTGATGAATTTAATAAAAAAAACTCTTGGATTTCTTAAAAAAATAATTTATTAAGAAATTTCGTTAATTTATGGAAACTATTCATGATATTATTGAAATTTTAATAAAATTTTCTCATTAAATTATACAATTTTTCCCATCTAAAATGATGTTTTTTTTTTTTTAACTTAATAATTATTAATTATTTCAATGAATTATTTATTTATTTAATTTTAATAATTAAGTAAACTTTTCATTTATTTATTCATAATTAACTTTAATTTAATGAAATGTTTCAAAATTAAATTGCATAGTATTGAGAATAATATTCGGTACACGAAGAGAATTATGGTCGAACAGATCTTTTCATTAATTTAATGAATTATGAATTTATTTTTAATGAGAAACTTTAAATGCTAAATGTATCATTAATTTAACGAAATTTTTTATTAATTTCTTCAATTTAATGAAAGTTTCATTATTCCAATTATAAGTTTCATTAATTGAATAAGAGGTAATTTAATGAAGAAATTCGTTAGTTTAATGAAAATTTCTTTAATTTAATGAAAAGTTTAATAATTTTAATTTATTTCTTAACTCTAATTTATTTTTTAACTCTAATCAAAATTTGACTCAATATATTCAATTAATTTTACAAATTTTCCTATATAAAGTTATAATTTTCCTAAAATTTCATGAAATTGTTTTTTTTTTAAACTCAATGACATAATAACATCTCACTTAATAAAAGTTTCAATAACTTTTATTAAATATTTCACTAATTTCATGAAATGTATCATTACTTTAATGAAAAGTTTCATAATTTTTATGAAAGGTTTCATAATTTTTATGAAAGGTATGATTAATGAAACAAAATGCTTCACTAATTTAATAAAATGTTTTTTAAATTTAATTAAAATTTTTATTAAGCGAATGAAACTTTTCAATAAATTAATAAAACTTTTCATTAAATTAATTAAACTTTTCAATAACTAAATATAATTATTGGGCCATTAAAACTTGTCATTAAATAAATGAATTCTTGCTTCAAATTTGCTTCTTTAATTTAACGAACTGGTTTATTATTACAACGCTTCCTAAATTTAATGAAAAGTTTCACAATTTACCAAAATGTTTATTTTAATTTAGTGAGAAGTTTCATTAATTTGTTGAAAAGTTTCATTCTTTTAATAAAAAGTTTCATTAAAATATTTTATTAAATTAGTAAAACATTTTGTTAAATTAATGATTAAAATTGTCTTTAATTAACTGAAAAGTTTCATTAACTAA
Source organism: Delia radicum (assembly GCA_021234595.1). Taxonomy (NCBI): domain Eukaryota; kingdom Metazoa; phylum Arthropoda; class Insecta; order Diptera; family Anthomyiidae; genus Delia; species Delia radicum. Next base: position 240,340,608 of record CM037851.1, on the reverse strand, counting down.
AAAATGTATAACTTTAATGAAACGTTTCATCAATTTAATAAAGAGTTACATTGAATTATGAAAAGTATCATTAATTTATTAAAGATTTTAATTATTTGAAAAATGTTGTCAACTTAATTATTTTATTGAAATGTTTTATTCATTTAATGTAAAGTTTGATTGATTGATTTAATGAAAAAGTTTATTACTTTAATGAAAAATGTCAGCAATTTCATGAAACCTTACATTTATTTAATGAAAAGTTTAGTTTATTCACTAAACAATTTTATGAAACTTTTCATTAAATTTATTAATTAATTTAATGTAAAATTTCATTAACTTAATTAATTATTGAAAATGAAAAATTATTCAAGTTCGAGGCCATACTCTATATTTCTTTATTAGGATATTGTCCTAACAAATAATCTATAGAGTTTTTTGTTTTCAAATTTATTATTTGACCCTTTCAGGAATGTGTTGATAGATCTATTTCGGAGGAAATAAAAAGGAGAAAAAAAAACAAAAAACGTGTATTGAATATCCACCAGAGGTTGACCTTGCACATAACAAACAAGTTTTCAATTTATTTTTTTATTAATGGATATAATCTTTAACTTCAAGCTCATATATTAGTTCTCATGTAGTGAGTAAACTAATTTATATGAATGTTTGATGTTTGGCATGGGATTGTTACCGCTTTCAAAACGTGTTCTGATGATGGGAACCTAGAAAATTCCCTAAATAGATCTATCAACACATTCCTGAAAGGGTCAAATAATAAATATGAAAACAAAAAACTCTATAGATTATTTGTTAGGACAATATCCTAATGAAGAAATATAGAGTATGGCCTCGAACTTGAATAATTTTTCATTTTCATTGCACAATTAAAGGTCGAAAAAACATAACTTTTCTTTTTAATAAAAATTATATCAAACTTAATTAATTATTATTAATTTTATGTACTGTGCTACTTTTTTGCCATTCAATTCAACTTTTTTAAAGGTACTTTTACCTACCACGTAGTTTATCCAATATCAGTGGATAGAACTCCTTTGCCGTAGAATTATTTGGTTCATATTGTAAAACTGCATAAAGAAAATAAAGTTTACAAAAAAAAATTGTTGATTAAAAAATTTATGATTTAATTAAAAGTTTTTGTTGCTATTCTATTTGATTTAAAAATTTGTGGAGGAGAGATTAAACTTGTTCATTTTTGGGTAAGTGGGAGTTGTGGTTGGTGTATTTGATGTTAAAAATATTTGGGTAATAACTTATTTCAACTTACTCAGTTTGCAATATTTTAAAGCTTTCTTGTAATCCTTGAGCATAACGGCAGAGAGAAACTGTTGAAATGGAAAATTAAAAAAAATAAAATATATACATTTTATTTTAAAACTTTAATCTCGGGAATGGGAAATGGAAATTGAATTGCTTGATTGAAACTTCACATTTTTTAACTAATGCACGATATTGCCTTATTTTTTATTTGAAAAAAAGTTACAGCCACAGAATTTAGTACATTTTTGCAACACAAACTTCAGCTAGTTTAGTCAATGCAATTTTTCATATTGCAATGCAAAATTTCTCAATATTAATAAAAAGTTTCATAATTTGTATGAATGATGTTTATAATACAACTTCATTAAACAGATATATGTAATAATGAAAAGGAAAATATTAGGAAAATATTCCTAAAACTAATGAAAAATGTAATAAATCCGATAATAAATTTTATAATCTACTGAATTTTTTATATACATATTAATCTACACTCATAATAATTCATGCATAATAATACGAACAAATTTTAAAATAACTAAAACTTGCGTAAAATAAACAAAAATTTGTTCATCTTACGGAATTTTGATGTTGTTTTGTAGATTAATATATAAAAAAATCATTAGATAATACAATTTATTACACTATGCAACAAAAAAAGACTTTTTGAAAAACACAAGATCTTGGCTATATAGGTACGATTCTACTATCAAAAGGTAGTAAAACCCTATACTCGGTTTGTCCAGATTGGTGACCAATTCCTTTTTATGGGCCTCTAAAGTTTCTGAAAAGCACTGGGACCCTCAAAATATGGTATCATTAGTTTTTGCCCTAAATCTTAATAAGACTTGGTGCTACGGCTTAACTATATTTGGCAATAATGTGGCTAACAGTCCACTGAACAAATTCTTTCAACATTTTATGCCAAAAAAATATTTTTTCCTGGAGTTTTTTTGAAAAAACATCGGAAAAAAATATGTTTTTTTCACTTTTTCCAGTATTACTTACAGGGACTGTTAAATTTTTCCTAACAATATTTGGCAAAAGTGTAGCCAAGGTAACGCCGAACAACTCTTCTGAACATACCAATACAATCTGAACGTGTTTAGGCACTCTAAACAGGTCATAAAGACCACTGTGCACCTTAAAAATTGTCGTTTTTGACTAAAAAAATCCACAAAAATCCCCCGCAGTTGCCTCTAGATGGATAAAATGTAAGACCGACCCCCATTAAACTTTTATTTGGATTTCTGTTTTTTACAAGAAGAATATTTTTTTGTCCGAACTTAAGGTTTTAGTTTTTTTAATTTATATTTTATTATTTAAAGTTTTTTTTGTACATGTATATTAGGGCTATACGTTTTTAAATTTTTTGCAAATATTAAAATTGGCATAGCACAGTCGCATAGGCCATGAAAAACTATGAAGACAAATGTTTTTACTTTTTCGCGAGTGTCAAAAAAGTACACCCACCAATCGCGATAAAATTTGGAATTATTATTTTTGAAAACTGCAATCAAAAAATTACAAAATATTGCTATTTAATGTATGCTTTCACTAAAGACGAACCCCAAACTAAAATTTAGGGAGCGGTAAGGTATCCACTACCTCAATACAAATATTTTTGTAAAATTTAAGTATAAATATATTTATTTATTTGTTTTTGAATGAATTTTCGAGATAAAACTGTAATTTAAAAAATTATCTAGGTAAAAAATATCGCCCCTCTAAAAAAATTATACCTGATCCAAAACTTTAATTGATAGATGTTACATAGTTAAGGAAAACGCAAATTGTAATGCTATTGTTCGCGATCGCAGGAACGATAAAACTTAAAGATATTGAAATCAGCAGCACAAGAAATGTAACAATAACAATTAAAGTAAAAAACAACTTTAACTCGGCTGTGTCGAATCCTTATACCCCAAATATGTAAAAAAATTAAAAAAAAATTGCACGGAGTTTTCGGAGGTGTGGGGGGGTTGTTGGTAGTCGGTGACTTATGTTGGGGGCACCTTCCCCACGCGATAAATGTTTACAAAATCATTTATTATGATGTTTGCACTTAAGTAATACAATTTAATTATTATTTGAATTCATTCTTATATCCACGCCCATAAAAAGGGGCGGGCCAAATAGCATTTTAAAATCCTCTGGGCCTACATGCAGGACTCTGAACTAACTCTGACATAAAAAATGTTTCATTTGTTTAACAAAAATACAAAAAAACGTGTAAAAAAAATTGCAATAAAAGTATAGTCTAGCCAAAAACACACATTTTAATGTACACGTTGGTCTTTATGAGCTATTTAGAGTACCTAAACATATTCAGATTGTTTTGGTATGTTCAGAAAAGTTGTTCGGCGTTACCTTGGCTACACTTTTGCCAAATATTGTTAAGAAAAATTTAACAGTCCCTGTAAGTAATACTGGAAAAAGTGAAAAAAACATATTGTTTTCCTATGTTTTTTCAAAAAAACTCTAGGAAAAAATATTTTTTTGGCATAAAATGTTGAAAGAATTTGTTCAGTGGACTGTTAGCCACATTATTGCCAAATATAGTTAAGCAGTAGCACCAAGTCTTATTAAGATTTAGGGCAAAAACTAATGATACCATATTTTGAGGGTCCCACTGCTTTTCAGAAACTTTAGAGGCCCATAAAAAGGAATTGGTCACCAATCTGGACAAACCGAGTATAGGGTTTTACTACCTTTTAGTAGTACAATCGAACCTATATAGTCAAGTTCTTGTGTTTTTTTCACTGGTGCACAGTGTTATTAGCTAAAATACACTTTTATTCAAATTAAGGAATTTTTTCATTATATAAATGAATCTTTTCATTATATTAATAAAAAGTCTTGTTAAGCTATGTAAAAGTTTCATATATTAAACGGAAATGTGTTTTTAATATTATGAACAATTTTGATAATTTCAATGAAACTGGTTTTAAAATAAATTGAAAAATTTCATTAATTAAATGAAAAATTCATAAGTTTAATAAAAAACTTTTTAAGTTAATGAAATTAATGTAATTTTTCTATTAATTTGGGAAAAATGTTTGCACTCTTTAATCGAACTAAAATATCATCTTACATTAATGAAACTTTTTTAATAAGGAATTAATTAATTTAATTAACAAACTTTTAAATTAACGAAAACTTTCATTAGATTAATGAAACTTGGCATTAAACCAATGAAACTTTTCATTAAATCAATGCAACTCTTCATGAACTCAATGCAACTTTAAATTACGATAATTAATACTTTGTATTATAATGAAACTTTCATGAGATCAATAAAAAATGTTCGATACTTTTAAAGTTAATTTTTCCAACATTTTGTTTGTATGAGATGAATAACCTTTTGTGTGTGTGTGTTAGCCGATTTTCCATCCGCATTAATCATTTATCTTTAACGGCACAAAATTTAGGGTTGTTTTAAGTTTAAAGCACTTTAAAAATATTAAATTACAGTTTTGCTTGGATTTAATTAAAGTTACATCAATTTATCGATGTCATTATATTTATCACATGTCGAAATATATATTACACCGCCAAGGACTTTAAAAATCCAAGTAAGAAAAAAATATGTGGGGCATCATCAAATTATATTTAATTATATATAATTTAAATATGCGATGCGATCAAATTTGATCCGAAGCATGAGAACATATATTTAGTTGTATCTAAAATACATCAAATTGCATTGAATTAGATCTAATCCGATGCAATTCAATAAAATTTTGTACGATTTCATATTAAATTAGATATAATTCGATATTATGAGATAAAAGTTGATACATACAGTTCCTAGTTTTTCTCAACAATTATAAACTAATATACGAGGGCGGATCAATAAGTCCGTGACTTTTCAAACTTCCCTCGTAGTTATATGAAATGCAACATTGCTCCCATCAAGTACCACCTGTTAATAGACTACTGTTAAATTTTGAGCAAGTTCCGTCATTTACTTTGCGTTTAACAGCTGTTCAAAACATAAAACCTCGTGAAAAAAAACCGTCAATCAAAGCAAGGAAAAGCTTGATAAATACTAAGGGGACTCTGCACCATCGATTTCAATGGTAAAAAAGTGGTTTACTGACTTTCGTTGTGGTCGCACAAGTACAAATGACGCTGAACGTATTGGACAGCCAATTGAGATCAATACACCCGAAAATGTCGAAAAAATCCACGATATGGTGTTGGCCGATCGAAGAGTAAAAGTGCGTGAGATTGTTGATGCCATAGGCATTTCATATGGCAGTGTGGTTTCGATTTTAAATGATCAGTTGGGTTTAAGAAAGCTGTCTGCAAGATGGGTGCCGCGTTTGCCCTCAATTGACCATAAACGTAACCGTGTGACAACTTAAAAGGACTGTTTGGAGTTTTTTAACCGCAATTCGAATGAGTTTTTGCGGCGTTTTGTAACTGTGGATGAAACATGGATCCATTGCAACACTCCGGAGACCAAGCAGCAGTCTAAACAATGGGTTTCTCCGGGCCAATAAGGTGATGACAACAGTTTTTTAGGATGCACGCGGGATAATTTACATCGATTACCTTCAAAAGGGAAAAAACAATAAACGGCAAATATTATGCCAAAGTATTGGACCGATTTAACGAGGATTTAAAAAAAAAACGACCCCATATGGCCAAGAAAAAAGTTCTTTTTCATCAATATAATGCACGGTTGCTCACGTGTGCAGTCTCAATGGCAAAATTCCATGAATTGGGCTACGAATTGGCCCCCAGTGACTATTGGAATTTGAAAAATACTAATAATAGCAGAGTGTGGAATCTGAGTATTTATCGGAAAAATATTTTAAAAATTTGTGAAAAAAATCACAATCTTACCTCTGCCAAAAATTCTGTTGGTGCTGATATGCTTTCATCGGCATCTGTATATTCGGAGAGACTTTGACTTAAATCTTCATTTGATACGGAATTAGGTAGTTGAACACCACCCACACATGCTGCAGCAGCAGCGGCTGCTGCATTGGCTGCATTAGATGCTGCTGCCATAATGTTGTTGATATTATTTGTATTGCAATTATTGCTAATGTTGTTGTTGTTGTTATTATTATGATTATTGTTGCTGTTGTTATTGATATTTATATTATTTATTGTTCTTGTTGTTTGTGCTGTTGTTGTTGTAGTTGCTACATACACACCATTACCATTGGATTCATCCATAAAAAGTAACTGATGGAAGAGGAAAAAAATCAATAGTTCTTATGAAAATTCAATTATTTCTAGAGTCCGACCGATTAATCGACTTCGGCATCGGTCGAAAAATTATCATTAATATTTTTGCCCAAAACAACTCGAAAAGACGCAAACAACAATAACTTACACATTTTTAGTACGGTAGCGTATTTGGCTTGTTTTGAGTCATTCCATGTCAAACCTAAAAATTGTTAACATGCCGATTTTTTGTTTGCTTTAAAATCTGGCAAAAATAAAATACGTGTCAAAAATATTTGACACATATTTTTTGAAAAAATTTAGAGTTTTTTAAAAGAGTCATTAGTTTTTAAAAATTCAAAAAAATAACTATGAAAAATGTTCCGACATATCGATATTCAAATTAATGTAAAAACTAGCAGGCCGATTTTAATGGTTGATGGTCGATTTTAATGGTTGATGGCTTATTTTAATGGCCTTGTCCTCTTATTTTTAGGAATGTATTTAAATATAGTTGATGCCACATTTTTAAAGTTTTTGCATTTTAGTTTTTAACTTTCGTTTGTATTTTTTAGCACTTTCAACCCCACCTAAAAATAATGTATCAGCGTCTAAACACAAGAGTTGTGTAGTTCGTGAACGACCTAGTTCAATTGAACTAGTCTTTTCTTTGAACTAGTAAGCTGGATCACAATAATCAGCTCTTTTAGGTCTTTCGCTCTTTTCGTTCTTTTTGTCTTTTGAGTAATATTTCTTTTCTTTATGTTGCTTTTGAGTTTTTTTTAATGTTTCCAGCTCAATTTTTTTTTTTTAATAATTTAAAATTTTTATAATTACGTACCATTTTATGATTTAACAATCATTTTAAATATATTTTAAAGTGTTGAATTGTTCTCCGATAGTAAATTTAATAGAAAGTTACACATTTTGTTTACACATTTTGTTTACACATTTTGTTTCGCATCAGCTGATTCAATTCACTTCAAATAGTGTCGCTCAGCTCAATTTAGGATAAAGAGCTGTTGAACTAGAAGAGCGAACTAGTTCATTGAAAGGAGCTGAACTGTAAAGAGCGATCTTTAGAAAGACCTAAAATGCCCAAGCCTACAATTCTACTAATAAACACTGAAATTTTCAGAGTGGAACGGCAATGGGTCATATTTTTCAAACGATTTTTTTACAAAAAAAAAAAAAAAAATACACAAAAACTTTTTAAAATACTTTAAAATATTATCAAATTTTATAAATTTTGAAATATTTTCCACAAGCAAAGTAAAAATAAGATTTTTTATAGTATTTTTTTTGTAAGAAACTCTTAAAAAATAGAACCCATCGCCGTTCCACTCTGAAAATTTCAATGTTTTTATAGTAGAAGTCTGTGTGTAGATGCATTATTTATTATACATTATTTTTATTATTAGATGAGGTCGAAAGTGGTAAAAAATACAAATAAAAGCTAAAAACTAAAATAAAAAAACTTTCAGAATGTGGCAACATATAAATTGAAATACATTTTGAAAAAGAAGAGCACAAGACCATTAAAATAAGTCAAAACCGGACTACTAGTTTTTAAAATACATCAATTTAAATATCGACAATGTCCGAATTTTTCGTGTTTTTTGTTTTTTAATTTTTCAACACAAATAACTCGTTGAAAAAGATAACAAATTTTCCAAAAATAAGTGCCAACTCTTTTTGAAATAAGATTACGTCTGTCAAATTTCAAAGCAAACAATAATCATGACGTCTTAAATCATTCGGTTTTGACACGGAATGACTCTATTTACTGCAGTAACCCAAAGCAAAAAAATTTTAAATTTGCTTGCCCGGGCTGGGTATTTTGTTGCTGAGAGGCGTATAAAGATGTAGTCCCTCTATTTGTATAAAATCTTTGCCCAAAAGCGTTCTCGTACTCAAAATTGTGTGTAAATTGTTGTTTAGGCTGTTTTTGGTATAATCGGCTTAGGTCGATGTTTGTAAATATCTCCGATGTTCGGCACTGGCCCAAAAAAGTGACATTAATTATTTCTTTTTCACTTACATTCGACATGTTTCTAAAGAGTGTATTTTCACACACACTGACGCCGACTCTAACGCTGACACTGACGATTTTTGCAGTTCCTTGCAGTTCCTTGTATTTTTTTGCTTTTAAACACTTCCACTAAATTGATTTTGTATAAATGTTCTTCTCTTAATCCACTGAAGACCAATTTAATGCTTGAATATCCTTAAGGATTTATTTACTCCAAATACCACAATTTGTTGAGTGGGTCGTTGTCTTTTAAGTTTAGTTTTTTTTTTTTTGTTGTCCTGTGTCTCTGTTGTAGTTTTTTACGTTAAAAGGATTTTGTTTCGAAAGTACTACTTGAGGATACGTTTTTTGTTGTAGTGTAGCTGTTGTTCTTGTATTTTCATATCCTGTGTTTTTTGTTGTTGTTTTAATATAGTATATGTTGTTGTTGTTGTTGTTAAATTTATGTTCAATAATTTAATAGAGTTTTATTTATTCTTTTGTTATTGTTGTTGTGTTGTAAATTTTTCAGTTCTTACTTCTGGACAGATACAAGTTTCATAAGATTGTCTGAAAAGAGAAAAAAAAAATCTTATTGAAAAACAGTGAGTTTTGATAGTTTTACATATTAATATTATTAATGTATATAACAAAATTCATCATACGTATAGTGGTTCTAACTAAAAAGTTTTTGGATATTTGAGATGGACAATATTCAACGAATATTTTCTGCCAAACTGAGCCGATTTACGTGGAAAAACTTTCTCGAACGATAGAAAGCATCTAAACTTTTTTTTTATAAATAAAAAGCTAAAAATTAAATTCGGACTATTTTTTAGTTTAATTCAGTTTTCTTATACACTAAAAATTCAAGACTAGATCTGAAGTTTCTAAAAAAATTTATTCTTTTTAAATTCTCTATAAAAAAATCGATTGATATAGCAAAATTTCTAGCATTTTCAAAATTCAGTTAAATAATTATAAATAATATACTAAAACTGAGCGCAAAATTTGTCAATATTTAACACGGATGGTAACCGATTCGATGCGGTTACGGTTAGCGTAACGCCTATTTCTTTTATGTCGGTAACGGTATTTTAGGGGTGTCGATATTTCAGTTATTTCGGTAACGGTTTTTGAATTATTTTGGTAACGATATTTTAACGTTAGCGATATTTTAGTTATTTCGGTAACGGCATTTTAAGGATAACGGTTTTTCAGTTATTTCGGTAACTGTATTATAAGTTATTGTAGTTATATCGGTATGCATGCATACGTATATTCTTAGTCCCATCCTGCTCGAATTCCAATGAATGTTTGGTTTATGATCAAACTTTGGGAAAACATATCTAGTTTAATCTATTAGTTTTACTGATCTTGTCAGATTATTTCGGTAACGGTATTTTAAGGATAACACTATTTCAATTATTTCGGTAACGGCATTTTAGCTATTTCGGTAACGTTATTTTAACGATAGTGGTATTTTAGTTATATCGGTAACGGTATTTTACTGATAGCGGTATTTAAATTATTCCGGTAACGGTATTTTAGTGATAGCGATATTCATTTGAAAGGGTTTTAATCGATAACGGTATTTTAGCGGTTTTGCCTGCCATTCCTGATATTTACTTTTTGTAAAAATTTTAAAAGTTGTTCCATTTTTTTATTCGCATCATATATGAAAACAAATAGGGTAGAAGTGGGAGGTTCCGCCACTGGGGTCACATATGCCACCCCCGATTTGCGCTGTATTTAATAGAGTAATTAAAATGTTCCTTTCCATAATTTGTGCAGTGTTTGATCATCTTTCATGTCACCAAATTTTACACATATACTTCACACGTGGTCTAAGATTAACACATTTATGAGTTTTTTTTGGGTTGTAAAAAAATAATAATAGAGAGTTACACTCTAAAAAATGAATGTAAATTTACTGCTATAAATTGAGTAAAATTTTGTATAAAATTACATAAAATTAGTAAATAAACAGACACATTTATGTCTACAAATGATAGTAAACTGCATGTTGGGAAACATGTTTTTAAATGTATAAACATTTTTACCTGCAAACAGTGGTAATTTTCAAAATAGAAAATGAATAGAAAACGAATTGAAAAAAAACATTTTTTTTATAAAATGAAAACAATCAACATATTTTAGATTTTATTCAAAATAATAATTGAAAATGCATAAACAAATAAGCTTAATCAGAAATAAACATTAAATGGACCAACATATTAAAAGAATAGCTAAATAGCGACAAATTCTGGAAACAGAAATATTGAGCCGCTGAAGCACACGTTACTTCTACATGTGTATGCCTCTCCTTCTTTACATTGTCAATGTACGATTTTAGTGTAGAATTTTGTTAATATTTATAAATATAGATAAATTAATAATAAAATTTGTACTTTATAAATTGAAGGAATCGAAAATTTTCGTTTTTTGCATATGAAGACATGTATGTGAATATGTATATACTTAAAAATTTATTAAGCACATTATAAGTAAATTTGCACACATTTTGTGTAATGAACCTTGTTGCTATACATTTTTTGTAAACAATTTGTGTGTACCAATTTACACACATAGAGTAAATTTACCCAACTTATAGTAGGAGTATAGTTTCCTGCTAAATTTCCTGGGTAAATTTCAACAGAAATTAATTAGAGTGTAGTGTATTTAGGATAACTTTTTCATTACGATTATTAAAACAATATACCCCTTAAGATTTTGATGATATACAACTGCTGGCATGCATGGAAAGAGATGTATTGGTTATGGATTTTGTTAATTATATTAACTTGGATCTTCAGAAAATATTGCAATGGTCATTGGAGAATAAAATGGCTCAAAATCCATTGAAAACATTTGCTATGCGGTTCGGTAGCATTCCTTTGGATATGTGTACACTTAAACTAAACAATGTCGTTATTGAATATATTTCGCATTACAAGACCTTAGGAATATATTTGGATGATTAATTATCGTTTGAATTCCATATAAGCATGCTTATCTCAAGAATATGTTTTTCTCTTAAGCGTATAAATAGTGTTGCTTTTTACTTTCCACTGAAAACAAGAAAATTTATAGCGAAAACATTATTTATGCCGATTATATTATATGGATTGGAAATTTACACGTGTTGTAGCACAAAATTTGAAAAGGTAATAAAAAGTTTTAACCGTATAATAAGGTTTTGCGTATGGCTTGCGGTTAAGGTCTCATGTAACCGAGTGTGTCTTTGATTTCTTAGGTATGAGTTTTACAGATTATGTTAACATGCGTTTATTGATATTCTTTTTCAAAATTTTAAAATATGAAATGCCTGAGTATTTGGTAAACCGCTTTAGTTTTGGGCCGTCTACTAGGGCATTTAATTTAGTATGTCCGAGAATTATTACGCTATATGTATATGCAGAACTCGTTTGTGTCCAAAGTATATAGACTATGGGATTCTGTGATGTCTTATAGGGATAGAAACTTTGGAGTGAGTGTGGGAACGTTTAGGAACATTGTTGCCAGTTGTATTTAATACATCATGAGTAAAATGCTATTGCTATTTATTGAAAATATTAGCTTCTTAATGTGATTAAGTCTTATGAAAGCTGGCTAGTGAATCAAATATTGTTTTTATGATCGGTGTCTTACAAATTCGTGCTACTAGGGTTTGGGTAGTTTATTTAGGTTTAACTATTAAATTTAGTTTGTATATTTTTTTTAGTTTAAGTTATTACAGATACATAAATCTAACTCATAGACTGTAATCGTTTGGCCACCACTATCTTTTAGATTATGAATAAATAAATAAATGAAATAAGATTTTGAAGCGTTGATAATAGTTTATAATATAAACTGGCATTTTTTAAAATTTATTTCTAAAAAGTGTACGCAAGACCACCAGGTATGGTAGTTTCGTCAGCAAAAATTGGTATCACTTTATAAGACGTATACGTAATATTAATTCGTTACATGGTTATTATCAGCGACAGGAACTTTATGTACTATAAATGTATGTTTTAGGCGCCTTAATATGCATTAAAAATCTTAAAATATGCACAAAAAATTAAAAAAAATATGCATTTAAAATTTTTGTTTTTTGTTTTTTGTTTTCAGTCTCATTGTTTTCTTAAAATACAGAGTATATGGAGATTTTACATTACTCTCAAAAAGTTTTTGAACATAGAAAATGACCGCTCAATGTCGACGGTTGTGCTCAATGTATGTTTTAACATGTTAACTCATTTGTTGTGTATTGATTTTCCTATTTTCTATCGCAATGTGTAAAAATAACCATACCAAATTTTTTTCTATAGTATTGGAACCATAATTTTTTTTATTAAGAGTATCGACTTAATGAATTGTATAAATGAAAAATTCATAATTTGAAAAAATAAACACCAAATCATTTTTATTATAATCATCTCAAATATAAATTACAATTGAAAATCATTTTTTTTAACGAAAAACTAAGAAAAATACAATAACAAAAATATGCAAAATATGCATTTACAGCAAAATAATTAAAAATATTCAATTCAAATATGCATTTATCCCTTTGAGACCCAAGTTGTATGCAAAAAGTTCTTGAGTTTTCATGTTTAACGTAAAATAATTTAAAAACTACTACATTTGTGTTATAGTTATACATATTTTATGAAATATAATTTATCTAAAAATATAATAGGACTTTTTTCATCGCAATAGATCTATTACTATTAGAAATATTCGCCGATTTTGAAGAACACTTCAAAGCTCACAGTAGTGAGCGTTTGTCTCAAAGGGTTAAAGCAAAATAAGTAAAAATATGCAATAAAAATGTGCAATTAAAGCAAAATATGCATTTATAACAAAATATGCAAAAAATATGCACTAACAAGTCGATGACATTTTTAACGCAAGTTCTTTGATTCGCAAATATATTTTGTTTACCCCTTCTCAGACTTTACGATAAAAAGTATGCTTTTGCATGAACTTCCGGTCCCTGATTATTATATTTTACAAGGGTTATGTACGTCTTTCAAAAAAATCGAAGAAAATAAACTTTTTTGAAATTTTTTTGAGAAAATTATTCAATTCAAATTAATTATTTAAAATAAGATTAAAAATTTGATTGTAATTTGATGAATTTCAGATATTCAGTTGCATGATTATTTAATATAAAATAAAAGTTCTTCGCAAGATCCGTTATTTTTATAGCTGACAAATGTGCAACATCAAATTGGCACTTAAAACTTTCTCGCTTCCAAACTGTTCACAGCACACAAAAAACTACTTCGCATTATATTTCCTAAATCTGGTTTTCTATCGAATTAGCTTAATTTCTAATTATAAAACACTCAATTGGCGCATTTATGGCCAATGTAAAATACCCCGCCTGTAGGCGGGCTTGCCGGTTAGAGGGTTAATGTTGCTAAGTCAAATAATCAGCATTTATTGCCTTTAAAAATTAATAAATCAGAGACAAATAAAAATAAAAATGCTGAGAAATGAAATAGTTCTGCATTAATTAATTATTAAAATTTTTCCCGTTTCACCGGGAATTTTGAAAATTTTTCCCGGAATTCCCGTACCCCAAACCCTAATCATGGTCCTCTGCTCTTGTTAATTGGCCGTGTGCATTTCTTCGGAACATTATACCTTTCTATATTTTGCAGGCCTTGGCCAATTTGTCATCCTGGTGTAGCGTCAGTACATTTCATGTTCCGAATCGTACTCCATTTACATTGCCAAAGTTCGTTATCATATTTCCATTTCGGTTTTTATTATTATTTATAGACTTACTGGGAATAGTATTAATTTTTTTTTTTTTAATTTAACCAATACTCAGGGGATGCCCCCTACTCATGCAGTGCATTGTATTGATCAGGAAAATAGGGTATGGGAAGGAGGAAAGAGGGTGTAGTGTTTGTGGATATTTGATTTAAGTTTTTCTAAATTGTAAGTAACAGGAAAGACTTCTGCGGGAAGTTTGTTCCACATACGAATCGTTCGACTAAAAAACGAATTTCCTCTGTAATGCGTTGTGCGAAACACAGGACAATCAACTACAAACGGATGTGCGCTACTAGATAAGCGAGTATTATGAATAAAAACTCGGGCTCGTGGAAAAAGTTCACTTATCTCAGATGAGCATCTCCCATGGTAATATCGTGAATTAACGTGTTATCGGCCCATTACACACTATCCTGATAGTGGGGCTGCCATCTAGGCCATATATCTTGGCACTATACTGTGTTAATCAGTGAGTTTCAGTGATTGTTAAAATTTGTTCGCCACCTACTTCCTCAAACGCATGGGTGTTCAGGTAGTCCTCAGGGATACGTAGCTATACAGGCCGCCTCTCACCTTAGCCGTCAACCAGCGGATGCTGGTTGTCGTTTCTAGGGATTGCCACGCGAAGGCCGCCAGTGTTCGTACAGAGACGATGTCAGCTCAAAAGATGACAAGATGAGCCGGCTTAAACTGACCTTTACAGGGATAGTACACGGCGTTGTAAAGTTAAAGCGATCGGTGCAAGTATTAGCCCCTAATGAAATCAATTAGCTTTATAAAAAGTTATGATTAAAATTCTTACCATTTACAAAAATTCGACTTGGAAAATGCTTTAAAACTTGTTTGTTCTTCACTTTTTATTTTTATGGAAAATTAAACTTTAGATTTATGGCGTTTTTTTTTTGAAATGACACACAAGTAGAAACTTTTTTTAAAATAGTGGTAGCGGAAATCAAACTCGATGACAGTTGACTGTTTTGATGTGCTCGTGCAACAACACGAAAAAAAAAAACGAAAGGGCACAGGCCACAAGTGAGAACATACCCTTATTTATAAAATATTTTTTTTTTTTTTTATTTATTTCAAATTTAAGAACCAAGCCTTTAAGGCCAAATATGGTTCAAATACTACTCCATTATCAAAAATTACAAATCAAGAGAAAAAAAGTATATTTATAAAAAACAATTTCTTCAATCTAAAAAGTTATATAATTACCCTAAATACTAAAAACTAAAGGCCCTAACTAGCTTATAACAGAAATTTATATAAAAAAAAAATTATAGTCGGTGATGGAAACCATCGTAAAGGGTGTGGAGGGGGGGGAGGGGGTTAATTTAATCAATTAAAGAGCATCAAAATGTTGACATATTATCTGAGGGTTTCTAATTGGTCTAGAGAATCTAAAATCATTTCTAATATACTCGGGACAATTTCGCATGACGACTTTTCGAAAAAGTAACAAAATTCTCAATTTAATAAAATTCTCAAAAGAAACCCCAACAAAGTCCATTACAAAGGGAGACACATGATCCCTTAATCTCAGTTTATAAATATATCTAATAATACGGTAAAAAGTAAGATGCAGCCTTCTTAGAACAACGCTGTTGCATAAATAATCTGCGACATGAGCCGTGAACTGGCATGGCAACATGCTTCCTCACGCGAAGAGGCAAATATAAATCTAATTAATATAACCTTCTAATGGTAATATTAACGCGGGAACATATATGATCAATATGTTTTGCAAAACTCAAATTATTATCTATAAAAACGCCTAAACATTTCATTTCAGAAACGAAATTTAGCCCCACATTATCCAACGATTATATTTAAGTTATTTGAATCTAAACCAAAAACAACATTGCCCGAGTTTTACCAGGATTAATATTCAACCCATTTTTAAATATGTACTACGAATAGGGAGAATTATGGATTTTCAGTTTGTATGTTTTTAGCGCACTGCAAAAAAGTATCAATTTGAACTGTAAAAGGAAACATTTAATTGTTTTATAAATAAAACAAAATTTTGTTTACCTTTGATATATCAAGCCAAATGTAAGGGAGACATCCAATAAATGGTTTTTTTTTTCTAAAAAAAAACTTGTTGCCATTTAACATTTCCATTTTCACAATCAATAAGCTGTAAGTCCTTGACAAAAGACAAGTAAATTGAATACATACTTTGTTGTTTAAAAAATACAAAAAATATAATAACACAACTATGGAACGTTTTATGACTTCAAAAGAGTGTAATAAAAAAAAGCAGCTGGAAAAAAAACAATAAATAAAATCCCCTTAAAAGCTGTTAAAATTGAATTAGACATGCAAGTTATTCACTATAATACATACAATCAAGAAAGACTCTTATACACGAAGAATACACAACTCACACAAACATAGAATAAGTGTTGCTGGTTGTAAGTCTAACCGGCAACAATTTCACAACATACTACTTGTGCAATAGTAAAATACTAAGCCAGCATGTATGCAACAATCACTCACTCACTCAGTTAGTCACTCACAGTGATACAATACACACACATGCATATAAATTACTTACAGTATTCATTTAAACGAATAATGAACAAGCCAGGGATTCCCAAGTGCAACATTTAAAGGGGTCCTTAAGTTAAGTTATATATAAAATATAACAATAAGGAGGACATGGCCATGCACAGGGACCCAGCTTTTATTTGTAAAAAACAAAAAATCAAAGGAGATTCACACACTTCAGCAGAAGATAGAATTATTTGTAGAGCCAGCAAAGAAATCAATTCCTGTCATCGAGAGAAATAAAGACTGAAATTGGACAGCAAATAAATGCGGAAATAAGAAGACAATAAGAAGACGCTTACAAGATCCGGGACTTCGTGGGTGCATTGCACAAAAAAAACCGCATGTCTCAAAAAAAAAATATTTAGAAGCGGTTGCGGTTTGCAAGAGAAATGCTTAAAAAAGATCAAAATTAGTGGAAAAGAGTTCTCTGGAGTGACGAATCTAAGTTTAACTTGTTTTAATCTGATGGAAAAACGTATGTGAGACGTCCTCCAAACAAAGCCTTAGACCCCAGGTACACAGTGAAAACGGTGAATCATGGTGGTGGGTCTATTATGGTCTGGGGTGCCTTTTCTTGGAGTGGTGTGGGTCCAATCGTGCGAATTCAGGAAATAATGGATCAACATCAATTTAAAAGCATTTTGGAAAATGTAATGGAACCGCATTCTTTTGAGAATATGCCCGTCCATTACATTTTCCAGCATGACAATGACCCAAAGCACACTTCACGGTTAGTGAAATCTTGGCTTTTGGATCAAAATATTGATGTGTTGGACTGGGCCGCACAAAGTCCTGATCTCAACCCAATTGAAAACTTATGGGCAATTGTGAAAAGAGATCTGAAGGACAAAAACCCACGAAACAACGACGAATTGTTTCTGTTAGTGCAGCAAAGCTGCGAAAACATATCTCTGCAAACATGCCAACGTTTTAAAGTATACCGAAAAGACTGGAAAATGTTGTCAAAAATAAAGGTAATCCAAGAAAATATTAAGGGATATGTATATTTTGTATAAGTTTACAAAGATATTTTTAAGTTGAATGTAAATATTTTTTGTTGTTTCTAATTATGTGACCAAAATGAAATAGTATTTTTTTTATATGTAGTTAATTTTCTTAAAAATGTTATTCAAGCTGTGAATTTTTTACTTTAAACTTAAGGACGAGTTGTTACTGTATAATTTCTAGTTTTTAGTTTTTTTTTTTGTTTTTAGTTTTTAAATATATATTTAAAATATATTTCCAAAACAATATGCTACGCAGTTGTTGCTGTTGTTATATGGCCACCGCTGTATGTTAGTAAAAAATAAACAAACATTTACTTTTTTTATTTTTTTAAATAACAAAAAAAAAAAAACCGACTGTAAAAAATGAATGTAAAATCATAAAACAGTCATTTTTTGTGGTTTGTTTTTTAAATGAACTATAAGGTTAGTAAAAAATTAAATTTGTTCTACATTAAAAATAAAGAAACTGTTTTACAACCAAAACATCTACAAATTTTTAAAGCAGAAGTTCCCTGAGTATAAATATTCCACAAACTGCAGCACATGCTAGATTGCTGTTCATTTGAATTGTGCAAACAAAACAGCCAGCTTTGTACCTGTGTCCATTGTAACTCGGAATATTCGAAATACAATTAATTTTGTATAAATTACTTGTGGTAGAGATTTTTCTATTGCTATGTTCATAGTTTTATATGTTTTCTTATCTCTTTCTTTTATATTTATCTCCCAGTGTAGAAAAGCATTACCATATATGTGGTTACCTATAGGCTTACCAGTATCAAAACTTAAATAAAAAAAAAAAAAAATAAATTTAAAAGGATAAATCTTATAAACTAAATTTTGAATATCCTAGCGGGATATTTCAAACACGGTTGAACATTTTCCGACATGGTAATTTTATGTGGATTTTATATCCATAAAAATATAAAAGATTTTAATGTACATCTCCAAAAAAAACTGAACCATAAAATAATTTCCCCTGGGTAAGGAGCTAAAAAAAGAAAAAAAAAAACACAATTTAAAATGTAAATATGTTACATCTTTTTTGACTTAAAATTTGGGTTTAAGTAAGCAAACTCATTGTACATTTTTTTTCACAGCTTTTCAGCGTAAATTTTGTTGATTAGTTTAATGCAGTGAGCCCTCCGTTAAATTGTTAAATCCGAAATTTGACCCTTTAAGCCATTTATGTGACCGCACCTGATACTACACAATTGATAAAATGCCTAAAGAGTTTTAATTAAAATGTTTGTTACTTCTTATTAAGAAAATTGTAGAATCAATTAATATGATTTGTAACTATTTAATTGATTTCACAATTATCAATTAAGAGCACTAGCTACTAGGGCTTTTGGTTTGTTGTAATGAAAACAGAACAGTACATCTGTTAGAAATCGAACCCACGACCCTCGCACTGACACTAACAACTATCCAACCTTGGCGCAAATCGCCCAGATTAAAAAAGTTAAAAAAACACGTTAAATTTAAAAAAAAATCGTTACAATTTCAAAAATAGAAAAAAATCGCCAAAATTTAAAAAAATACAAAGTTTAAAAAAATTTGCTAAAATTAAAAAAAAAAAAAAAAATGCTAATTACATATGCTGCTGTCATTTCCAGGTTCACAAAGTGAATGAACAATTTTTTAAACTTTATTAAAAAGCTTTAATGAAACTTTTTCATTATGCGTATGACATTTTTAACAAATAAAATGAGTTTCAATGGACGAATTCCAGTGACATTTCATAGATCTAATGCAAAAATTCATTAATATCATGCAGATAATTCTGCCAGTGTAGGTAAAAAAAAATAAGTAAAATAACTTTAACCCTAAAATAGCCTAACAAATAACTTAAAATACCGTTAACCTTAAAATACCCTCACGAAATATTCACAAAATACCGTTATCCAAAACCGAATAAAACGGTTGCCAACCCTGGGTTATATTGATTTCTAAAGAGAGTAACCAATTACCAAGAACTTATTATTTTACAATTACCTATAAGTACTTCTATAACACATTATCAGTAAGTCTTTATTTTGAATATCAAAGTAATTTAATAGGTAATATCCTATCATTGCTTGGTAATCTATACGGTAATGACCTGTCATTACAATGTTTTTGCTGATAGTTCTGAATTTA
Source organism: Delia radicum (assembly GCA_021234595.1). Lineage (NCBI taxonomy): Eukaryota > Metazoa > Arthropoda > Insecta > Diptera > Anthomyiidae > Delia > Delia radicum. The sequence goes on along the minus strand of CM037851.1, from coordinate 240,320,673 downwards.
AAATATAAAATATAATATATTTTTCAAACTCTCCCTAAAAAATCGATTGGTAATTATTATAAATATTATAATAAAAATGATAGCAACAAATTTGTCAATAAACTAAAAAAGTTATTAAATTTTTTATTCTGTAGTGAGGCAGTTGGCTTGGAAAACCCCATATCCAAATATGATGTCAATCAAAGGGAACAAATCAGCGCAGTTTTCTTGTAAGATGTGTCTATTAATTGATTAAAACAAAATCGTTTGTGTAATTTTTAAAAGCGCTAGAAAAATATTGTTTCAATTTCAACCAAAACTCCACTATTTAAACACACACGCGAAAAATATAAGTTTGCTGCTAGCCAGACAATAAACGGAAAAGCGTTTGCCTTGTAACGCACATCTTTTGCGTCAGTCCTTTGACACGCCCAACAGTGTATTTTACCCCCCTCCTAGACAACCCCATGTTTATACAAACGGTCCCTTTCATATAATAGAACCGATCCAACTGGCTCCTACGTATAAAAGAACCGATGATAAGACTAGCTCCTGTAACCATGTACCATCAAAGTGATGTGTCCTGTGACCGGTCCCTCTCTCCGTTGGGAAGTACCTCATTTATAAAAAGGTTGTGTATCACTTTGTGAACTGCATAAAAAATGATGGTATACTTTTAGGCGTTTTTAAAGAAAACATGTCTCCCGCCAATTAAAAACAGTATGTAAAACAATTTATTTTATAGCACTTTAGACCTCACTATCTGCTAGTGGTATCTACAGCTTGTTTTGTTACCATGTTTCTTGTCTGCATGCCTTAAATAATTTGGTAACAAGTTTTTTTTTTACATTTTCTCTTCAACAAAATGCCATATAAATATTTATTAAGACAAGTTAAAAAAAAAAGAAATCATAGTCTAATGAATTTAGTTTAGCGTGTATGTATTTACAAATTTTGAAATGTTTTTCCTTCACTGCATAACTGGGTCCTCCTCATTTTTCAAAGGGCACCTATCGCAACGTTAAAGGTCAGAAGGGATGGAATCCAATTAGTGATAAGTATCTTTATTGTATAATGTCTGTATGGAGAGGGGTCTGTAATTTTGGTTTAGTTTGCGATTCTATGATAATATCATCAGTTTCAAACATGTTACCCCCACACCAGCCCACCACTATCACTGTTAATGTACAACCGAGTTTAGAATATGTTGTAGTTGAATTATACATTCACCAACTACATACATTGTGGTTTGCTTTTATTCGTTGCAATTAAATGTTGCAATTTTATTTTGCCAGTGTTTGGTTGGTTGTTCAAGGTAACAGATGATGGATTTAATTAACTTAATTCATTAAAAAGATTATTCGCATGATAAGCCAATAGTTAAGTTTGCTAAAAGGTTTTTTATATAATAACGTTGGGAAATATTTTGCAAAAAGATATAAATTTTAATATTCAAAATCAAGTCGGTAATACCTGACTCACGCCTCGGAGGGGAGGGATTTAACTCAGAAGTGCAAACACCAAAAATATTTTTCCTGATTATGTATGTGCGTTATCTCAGAACAATTTTGCGAAAAAAATTAATATCTTCGATTGAGCACATTTTGCAAAAATCTGTTTTGAACTTGTATAAATTAAAATTTTCAAATTTTTTCGAAAACTGTGCAAAATACGGTAAAAAAAACTAATGATCAAAATTATTTCTGAGGAAAAATGCAGTTGCTATGTCCTATTTTAAAATTGGCACAGCGGAGTAAAAACATCTTTACTATCTCTACTCCACAAATGACCAGTGTTAAAAAAAAATTTAAAATATTCAAAATTTTTTTAATATTTGTATTAAAAATAAAAAAATTGTTTTATCGGACTTTCCATATTTTCATATATCCAGTTAGAATACTGTCCTACCCAAGTCCAAAAATCTAATATGATATTGTAATATTAGATTTTATTTGTTTCTTTTCAAAAAGTTTGATCATTTTCATGATAGACAATACAATTGTTTCATTGGCATCACCCAAATCTTCGGTTGTCTGCAATAGAAAAAGATAATTGGCTAAACTCAAACCGAGACATTACATAAAGGGTGTTTTTTATAGAGGTATAGAACTTTGAAATGGAATAAAACAAAGATAATTTTTTTAAATTGACATGAAATTTGCTCTATTAGAAAGATAATCTTCTGGCATTTTAATTTAAATATGACTTCTGGCATATGACCGCCACGACTGGCTCGGACGTAGTCTAATCTGGAGGTCCAATTTTCGAAGACTTTTTCCAACATTTGGGGCCGTATATTGGCAATAACAAGGCGAATGTTGTCCTCTAAGTGGTCAATCGTTTCGGGCTTATCGGAATAGACTAGCGACTTCACATATCCCCACAGAAAATAGTTCAGTGGCGTTAAATCGCACGATCTTGGAGGCCAATTCACGGGTCCGAAACATGAAACTTTGCGGTTACATAACGTTTCCTTCAGTAAATCAATAGTGGCAAGAGCTTTGTGACGTGTTGCAACCACAGCTCCTGCACATCATGGTTTTTCGATTGTTGAACGAAAAAGTCAGTAGTCATGGCTCTATAGCGGTCACCATTGACTGTAACGTTCTGACCATCATCGTTTTTAAAGAAGTACGGACCAATGATTCCACCAGCCGATAAAGCACACCAAACAGTCAGTTTTTCTGGATGTAACGGAGTCTCAACATACACCTGAGGATTATCATCCCTCCAAATATGGCAGTTTTGTTTATTGACGTATCCATTTAACCAAAAGTGAGCATCATCGCTAAACAAAATTCGCAAAATTCGTGCGCGATACGTATTTCGAACAGAACCTTGATTTTCAAAATAAGTTTGCACAATTTGGAAGCGTTGTTCATGCGTCAGTCTATTCATGTTGAATGTCAAACCAAATTGAACATAAATCACTTGACAGCTGACAAAGTTAAAAAAGTGTTGCCAACTTAAAGTTGTATACCTGTATAAAAAACTCCCTTTATAACACATAAAATCTATTAGAATCTTATTATCTGCCTTAGTGTATAAACTGCCTGATCTGGTAATCCAAATTATAAAATCAAACTATTTGAAAAACAACAATTTTTCATGTCGATATACATCGATATACATCGAGTCAGTACATGTATATGTATGTGTTTGGTGTATTAGAATTTGTAAAAACAACATATATGCCAACAAACAGTGTTTAAAAATATTTTAAAGGCTTGCATTTTTAATAGGAACATGGCATACTAATTTTTTGTAAAATACGCAGAAAAAATTATAAAAAAATATCAATTAAATTTTTGTTTGATTTCAAACTCACTTCCAATTAAAAGTTTAATAATATGAATTAAATGTTTAATTGAAAATGAATTTGGTGAACACATAATTTACGGTTTTACAACCCTTATTGACGACAAAAAAAAATGGCAAAATTTTACGAAAAAAAGCAATTTAATTAAAATATTCGCTAATATTTAAAATATTCGACAAAACTTGAAAAAAAACGTCAAAATTGAAAAACTATCTAAGAAAACAAAATCGCAAAACAAAATAATTCGCTAAAATAAAAAAAATCACCAAAAATTAAAAAAATCGCCAAAATTAAAAAAATACAAAATTACAAGCGTTTTCGAAATATGGACGTTTTTAATTTTATTTAGGTTATTTTTTTTTTGTCATGTTTAGCATTTTTTTATTTGGTCGATTTTTTTTTTTAAATTTTAGCAATATTTTTCAATTGTGTTGATTTTTTTAAATTTTGGCGATTTTTTTTCAAATAACACCGTGTATTTTATATTTGGACAATTGTTTTTAAATTTGGGGTGTTTTTTTTTATTTTGAATTTTTTTTTTAAATTTCGGCAATTTTAAGTATTATTTTTTTTAATTTTGGCGGTTTGTTTATTAATTATGGCGATTATTCTCAAATTATGTTGTTTTTCAAATTTTGCGATTTTTCGTTTTTGGCAATTTTTTTGTTTTTAATTTTGATGATTTTTCTGTAACCTAATGAAGCTTTTCTTCATAAATTGAAACGAAATTTAACGAAACATTTCTTAAAATTAATGAGAAGCTCCATACTCTTTATGAAGCTATATAGTTTCTTAAAGTTACTTCTTTATTGAGTTAATGAAAATTTAAATAAATAAAATGATATTTTTCATAAAATAAACATTTTGCTTTTAAATTTTAAAAAATTAAAACCTAAAAAATTAAACCATAAATTATGAAGTGAGCAAGATTATTCAAGTTCATGATCATTTGTTTTTTGTTAAACAAAAAACCGTGCAATGTTTATATATTAATTCAAAATGTCTTCATTCGCTAATTTAATAATGAAATATTTCAGTGGACGAGTTCGAGTGCTCTATGCAAAAATTCATTAATATCATGCATAGCTTTAACTTTAAAGCTTATACTCCATCTCAACATCCATACCCAACTTTTTCTACGAGAACACACAACCGGGATACGTTTGTACCTACTAGCTTATTTTGGCTTTTTCTAATGTTTAAATGGTCCAATTTCATTATTTTTTTTAAATGCGTATATTAATATTTTACAAATGTTTTAGTTTTTGTTTCATGCAAGTATTCTACCTGGTTCAAGAGATATAGGCAAAAAAGGTCACGGGCATGGGATAGCGAAATGTTGTGTGTGTTTACGTAGGTGTCGACTTTGGAAGCTCGTATCTACTGAACCTCAAATCCGAATTGGATCAAATAACTTTTAAAAGATTAGAAATTACTAATATGCCTAAGTTAAGCCGTTCCTGAGTTACAGCACTGCAAAGTTGCAAGTAGATACATTTGTACTCGGGTGTGTGTTTTAGGGTTAACAATGTTCAACTTTCCTTTAAATACAAATTTTAAAAATGTAATTTAAGGTTTTCTTTTTATCAAAAATCATCCCTTAAAACTTATAAATAAGGATTTTTTTTAACCATAAACAAAAAAAGAAGAATTTATATTTAAATCAATATTGGCTGGCGTTATTTTAATAGTAGTAGTAGTACACTCAAAAAAATAAGTTAGTAAAACGTCTTGTAAATCAAGTAAACTATTTCTCAACAATTTTTTTTCAGCTAAAATTTTAGTTATACTTATTCAGCACTTAACTGTTTTGAAATAATGTTTTACTAATATTTTACTAATGTTTTACTAATTTATTTTGCTAATTGTGTTTATAAGCACATAATAAGTCCAGAATGAAGTAGATGCCGCGTCATGTCCAGATGTAGTGGAGACTAGGAAAATTATACTAAAAAGTACAACTCTTGTAAGACTTATACAAAAATCAACCATGTATGATTTTTGTATCTGTTTTTCATACATAAATAATAAACCAAAAGGACGCCGACAATGTGTATCGTATACATATCGCTCATTTACTGCAATAATGTCATAACTCAAAAAGTTGATTTTGTAGAAAACGAGTTTAAAGTTTTCAATTTACTCAACCCTTGAATAAAATAATAACTACATAGTTTCTCTCAAGAGGTGAGTATACACAATATGATACGTGATATAACGAATATAATTATTTCTATATATTTTCAGACATTGAATTAATTCGTTGCGGCAATGTGGGATTATGAACATTTTTATATTTTGTAAAGTATTGTTAAAAATTATAAATTAACTAAAGTATAATTTTTCTTCAAATTTTTTAAATTTTATTTTTTTAGTCTACAAATATTCGGCAATAGTTTTATTAAGTTTTAGTAAGGATTTTTTAATTTTGAATCAACTAAGTGTTAACAAAACTTATTTTGTTGCTAAAAATCAGCTCACTAAATTTTTGCAAAAGATTTAGCTGACATTAACAATTTCGTTGCAAGCACCCTCCTCAATAAAGTTTTGCTGACTCGGCAAAATTTGTTGCTGACTTTACTAACTTTTTTTTTTTGGAGTGTATGGCATGTCTGCCTGCCAACATAGTCAGACATTTTTTTGGCAAAATGTCCATAAATTGTATCAATTGCAATGCAGACACATGCATGCAAACATACAAACAGAAATAGACATTTTAATACCATACATCCACTAATGCAATTATTCTCTACATACAATAAGCTCTCGCTCTTTCTATTTGTCTATCATTTTCATTCTAATTCTCGTTATCTTTAACACAAACGCAGTAGATTTGTGGTAAACTGCACTCAAAAAAAAGTTGGTTGGAAATTTTGTTAACTCGAGTAAAAAAAAACATATGTATATAGTCTTATATTCTTTCATCTTGAATTATATTATAATATGTGAATATATATTGTGTCATGCATAGCCATATATTATTATACATTTCTTATATGATAACATACATAATGATATATATTTAAATATTTAGCTTTATAAAATAAGATATTAATCAAATATGATATACATAATAAGATATGGTAGATCTATTGTCATATATTATAAAACATTCTCATATATAACATAGTATGTATTCATATATGGTGAAATATAAGCTATATAATTTAATATATAATAATATATACTGTCTTATAAAAAATATTTTTGTGTGTGATATAATATATGGTGTCATATATATAACACAAAATAATATATAATTATATATGACATTAAATGATGTAAGATCTAATATTCCATATATGACACAAGCTCAACAATTTTTACATAGTTATATAAAATTATGACAAATTCGAAATTTTATTTTTTTTATATTTTTTTATTTAAAAAAACGAACTGATTTTTGAAAGAAACTACAAACGACTAATCTAAAATTATTTAACAAAAAATTATTTGACAAAGTTTCATTTACAGAGTTTCCCACAGTTATATATGCGCCCGATGTCTAGGGAATTAGATAAATCCAATTTAATCTCAAAATATCTCATTCTTTCCACCAAAAATTAGTTATCTTTTTGTATATACTTAGATGCAATTAGATCTAAATTAATACCATGTTATATTTTTTGATCGAGCAGAATCTTAAATTCGATATTATTGGATTCTCCAATTTTAAGATCAATTTTGATCTAATTTAATTAGGTTATATATTTGAGGGATCTAATCGGATATTACTGGATACCCCAATTTTGAAATAAGCTTAGACAAGAATAATTACAGACTTGGGTGACGTCAATTATATTTCACAATCATTCACTTGTGAAATTTTTCTATATCATTAATAATTTCAGACCTACGCTCACACTTGTGAGCTTAAACACTTCCCTGGAAAATTTGTAAAAATGTTTAATACCAAAATGGTAAATAAGCTATTATTATTTTAAAGGTGGCAATTATAAATCAATCATACGCTTAATAATCTGATTTTTCCTCATAGGGTGGCGTATGATTAATATTTAGTAACACTAAAAACAATCATACGTTAAGTCACATTTTAAGAAAATAATCCTAACGCTTTTAAAATCTTAAACTAAATTTCACTTTTATTAAAATCAATCGTTTCTTTATAATGTATTTCTTTCAAGGTTGGCCACCGAAACGAATAACTCTATCGGTGTCGGTATTCCAAATTGGTTTCGGTATAAACGATACCGAAACAGTAATATCGGTATGTACCGGTATTATAAAACAAATTAAAAAAAAAAAAAAAATATAAAAACGTTGTAAATTACTAAAAAAAAACCCAAAGTCATTAATTACACACTGTCCCAAAATGAGAAAAAGTTGATTTGCTTTGATCCGCTATACATATTTTTAAAAGATTTTGCCTTGCTGATTCCATATTTTCCCATCACGCCACAATTATGAGAAAACCGCTAATAAAAACGCGAAAAATTTAGTTTTTTTTTAACAGTTTTTGAAGTTGTGAACAATTCACATCCGAACAGCTTCAGCATTTCTATTGCGATATTTAACTTTTTGTCTGAATGAGTTAACAAACTTCTAATATTTTTGCACTATTATAGGAAAAAAATTACATTTAAAAAATACTCTATAAAAACGTGACCAAATATTGCATTTTTAAAAGTAGCCTAGGCCATGCAGTCGACCAGCTTAAATTTATTTTACGGTCATGATATAAACTTTGAACTTTCCTATTTTTAATGTCGGCGAAAAGCGTAACATCAATTTTGTTAATTTTAAATTGCATTTCAAATATAAGCTATCTTTAAAATTATACGAAATAATAATTATTTTTCTCAAATCTCATATTAAAAATATATTTATATTTTTTGTAGAAGGAATTTGCTAAATGTTTTTTCAGTTTTAGAAAATATCATTGCGGTATCTCCAAGAGTACAGTGTAGTCTAAATATTTATCTTTGTTTTGAATCATTAAAAAGCGTCAAACTTGTAATAAAATGCAAAAAGTACCAAAATAGCCATTTTTGGCAACTTTAACCGCAATTTTCTCAAAAATCCGACGTCAGGGAATCAAGGCCGATATAAACCACATATCGGCATTCTCACCAAATACGCTTGTCGATGTGTGTTATCAAATAAAAAGTACTTATAGTTTATTTACACCCAAAAAAATTAGTAAAAAATTAGTAAAAAATAAAAAGTTTTATGTTTTTCTTATGCAAAACATAAAAATTTTTTATATAAAACATCAAAAATTGTTAATTTTCAATTTAGATTTTTTTTAATAGAAAATTGTATTACAAACTTGACGTACAAGCTTTTAATATCCGTTGACTACACTTTCATATGAATTTATAAACTTATATATTTTTTTTAAATTATCTCGATGGAAATATGAAATATTTGTAGTAAACCAACTTGTGTTCCAAAAAAACTTTATAAAAATAAAACTTTAAATATTAAATAATTGATTATAAACTTATGTTAATATTTGAAAAGAACGTACATAAACTGTAAGTATTTTATATAAAAATGAGTACATATCAGTTTTTTTTTTATAATATGAATTGTTTTCATATTTTTTTCGTTGAAATGTTTTCACATACCTTTGGTATCGGTTATATCAACCTTGTTTTTTTTATTATTAATTGAATAATGTGCTAAAATTTTACAAATTCGATTAGGGGTTTTATATTGTTCACAAAAAATAAAAATCACTCTAATTGCAAGTATATTCTTCACCTATCCATAGAAAAAACAAAAATCGACTTTCAATTAAAATATTTTTATATTCAATTGAAAATTTAATTGAATTTTGTCCAATTAAGGAAATTGTAGTAACAATTAAAATATATGTGCAACTATTTAATTAATTTTATTTGCAATTAAGCTTTTAATCATATATATTAAAAATTTAAAACCTGACGATAGATCAGTTGGCTAAAGCGATCTGTCTAACGTGTAGTGCGGGTGCATGTGGCATTAGAAATCAGTTTATCTATACCACGGTTAGTGATTGCACAGAAAATATAATATAGACGCAATCGAACAAATAAAAACATAACAAATATTACATTATTCAAAAAAAAAACAGGCTCACTGACGAAGGTTCAATACCAGAAAATGCGCAGTCTGATTCAGAAAAATTGAAAATTTGCAATGTAGTTATGATTTTTAGAAAATACACTCATTCTTCTCTACCACGCCTTTTACAATTAAAATTAAATAAAATTGCATATTAATTATAGTATCAATTGCAATTGTCTGAAAAAGACATTAAAATTCAAACTCAAATTGAATATTCTTTTTAATTTCAAACAAATTTTTAGTAAAATGTGCAGAAAATCGCCAAAAAAATGGGAGAAAAATGGCTAAAATTAAAATAAAAACGCTAAAATTGCCAAAAATCGTCAACATTTAAAAAAAACCATTAAAAAAAAATAGCAAAATTTAAAAAAAAAAAATTTTAAAAAATATATAAAAAAATTGCCGAAATTTAAACAGAATTGCCAAAAAAAAAAATAATTACCAAAATTTTAAAAACGCCAATTTCGAAACAAATGTCAAACTTTAAAAAAAAACAAAAAAAAAAAAAAAAAACGCTAAAATTCAAAAAAAAAAACTCTCATATTGGACAAAATCGACAAAATTGAAAAATTCGGTAATATTTGAAAAAATCAACAAAATTAATAAAATCTCTAAAATTATAAAAAAAAACCAAAATTGGAAAAAAATCATCTCAATAAAATTAGAAACGTCTATATCTTGAAAACATTTTTAATTTTTGTAACTTTTTTAATATTGCAATTTTTTTAAATCTTGGCGATTTTTTTAATTTTTGGTGTTTTTGTTTTCAATTCCAGCAATTTATTTAAATTTGGTTATTTTTTTTTTTTTTTTTTAATTTTGGCGATTTTTTTTTTAATTTATGCGATTTTTTTTTTAACAATTTTTTTTTTAAATTTTAGCCATTTTTTCAATTTTAGAGATTTTTTTAAAAGCTTTGGAGAATTTGTTAATTTAATTTTTTTTTAAATTTTGGTGTGTTTTGAAATGTATTTTTTTTTTTTTTTTTTTTGTTGGGGAAATTGGAAAATTTGTGTGAACCAAATTCATTTTCAATTAAACATTTAATATATATTATAGTAAACTTTTAATTTGAAGTGAGTTTGAAATCAAACAAAAGTTTAAGGAAAATATGTTTGACAAAAATTTTTTCTGTGTTCGTAATTAATTGATAAGGATTTAAATGTTCAAAGTCCATAATATTTTAAAACCACATTAAAAGTTATTTGTAATTTATTCAGGCATACGAAATAAAACAAAGTTTTAATGAAAAAAACTTAATTTTTGGTAGAAGATAAATTCACGAATGTTTTGAAAAGTACAGCTAATATTAAAATTTAATGTTCACATTCGTGATATACCACCTAAAATCTATCAGATTGAGGCATCGCCAATGCATTTTGAGTGTTTAACTGTATTATCAATTAAACCTCGTATATACCAACACACATAATGTTGAGCGATAACTTTCCAAAAACTTGTGTATGTAAGCACAATGTTTCTGATGTCTGCATTTGTTTTGTGGTAAGTCTGTCGGTCGGACAGTATGTCGGTCTGCCTGTCCGTCCATCTGTCTGGTATATGTTGCTTTTATTGTATGGTCTTTGTTTTTGCTGTAAGGCCATTGTGGCTACAACAATATGTCTGACTGCATTTAAGTTTCTATTGTTTTGTTTGATTCATTCATTGTTGTTTGTATGCAAAAACAAAAAACAAAGAAAACCAAAGTTTTCCATCAAAGTTTTCCATCACTGTATTTTATCTGTTTTTAAGTGACATTACGTGTGCCACCATGTCATGTCTAAACTTTGAAACATTCGAATATTTTGTACATTTGAACTTGTAGGAATATGTATTTAAGTTGGTTGTCCTGACACGCAAATCCTTTTGAGAAAAACATTAGAAAAACGTGTTGAATTTTAACAAATTAAATCAGTTTTGTTTAATTCATTATTTAAGATAGATTAACATTTTTGATGAATATTTCAGTCATAAAACAATATTTATTATCATGGATATTAAAAAATATTCTTAATAAAAAAAAATTCACGAAAAGTAAGCATTTTTATTTCTCCGTTAATACAACCATGGGAATCCTTTTACTAAAACTTTTCCTTTATTTAAAACATTTATTTTTACTTCTTGAAAATATTTTTATTTTACGCCAGATAAAAAAAAATATTTATAATTTAATTACATTATTCTGTTTAGATTTAATCCCATTATTTTTATACATGTATTCCAATCTCAAATATAAAACTTAAAATCAATAAAATGTTAGCCTTATTATCGAATCATTTGTAAGTTCTTAACAATGTCTTAATTTGTAATTTCGTTATCGTTAGTTTTCCATTACATTCTTTGTTAATATCCAATGATTTTTCTATGTTTCTTAACTTTTCTTGGAGATCTTTTGAATGTTGTAATTGTACGTGCTACTTAAACTTATTGTACTTGGCATCATAAAGTTTTGACATGTATTGGAAATGTCTCAGCATGTTGAGTATTTTTCTTTATAATATTTCGTTTTTCTTTACTATGCTCATTTAATTTTATGTCTTTCAATAGGATATCATTAAGTAAACTAACATATCCTTTGTGGGGCTCGATTCTTTATGATTACATAAAAATATTGGTATTAATGAGTTTACAGTAAATGATGAGTTAAATAGTAATTTCCGTACATATAAAGCTTATTACAAATAAGCAAAAGCAAACTGTAAGAAAAAACTTTTATTGGAAAAGTGTACATAAAGTACTCCAAAAGTATACACTCAAAAAAAAAAAGTTTGTAAAGTCAGCAAAAAATTTTGCTGAGTCAGCAAAATTTTAGTCAGGAGGATGCTAGCAAAAAAAAATTCCTAATGTCAGCAAAATCTTTTAGCAACAAAATTTGTAGATTCAGCAAAAGTTTTGCTAACACTACATACATACTATAATAACGAAATATAAAAATTTTCATTTTTCCACATTGACGACATGAATTAATTTAATATCTGAAAATATATAGAAATAAATATATATAACATAACAAAAATTGTCTTTCAATTACTTACATCAATGGTTGTCTAAATGATGCTATCGCAACTGCCGAAGATAATTATAGAAACGAAAAAACAACCCTTTTTGCAATAAGAAAAAGGAACCATAAAAATCTACCTAAGATGTGTGTCTTTGTCTTTCACTTTACTCTGTCTACATTTCTGTATATGTTTGTTTGCAATTTGACCACACATATAAACATTTAGTTTAAATAAATAAATATTTTATTTTGTCTCTTATTTAATTAATAGACAATTATTTTCACAAGCCGGTGACAACGCAAAATTTAAGTTATTTTAATCCTCAATTTTGTTTTATGTATGAAAAAGAGATACAAAAACTTCCATGGTTGATTTTTTTATATGTCTTATTAGAGTTGTACTTTTTAGTATCATTTTCCTCTTCTCTACTACATCTTGATATGCCGCGAAATCTACTTCATTCTGCATATATCTTTCAATCTGGTTGTCGTCCACACTATTAATGTGCTTATCAGCACAATTTTTTTAGCAAAATTAATTAGTAAAACATTAGTATATTAGTAAAGCATTAGTATAAAACAGTTAAGTGCTGAATAAGTATAACAAAAATTTTAGCTGAAAACACGATTTTAGCAAAAAATTTTGCTAAAAAATAGTATACCTGATTTACAAGACGTTTTACTAACTTTTCTACTAACTTATTTTTTTGGGTGTACTTAAAGGATTCCAAATTACACTCAAAGTGCATTAAAAATTAAGTCTCAAAATCTCTAAAAGTAGCGGAATCTTAAAAAAACAATCGAGAACTATCGAAAAAAACCAAAATCTTTCTAAAAGTACCAACATCTTTCGGAAAATTATGGTGAATTTCTAAAAGTATTAAAATCTTTCAAAAATAATCGTAGATTTCCAAAAGTATCAAAACATTTAAAAAATAGTTTACGATTTGTAAAAGTACAAAAATCTTTCGAAAATAATTGTGGATTTCTAAAAATACCAAAATCAGTCATACCTATGGATTTCTAAAATTAGAAATAGCGGATTTCTAAAAGTACCAACATCTGTCAAAATAATCATATATTTCAAAAATTATTAAAATCTTCCAAAAGTAGAAAAATCTTCCAAAAATAATAGTGGATTTCTAAAAGTGCAGAAATCTTTCAAAAATAAAAGTTTATTTCTAACAGTACCAAAACCTACCAAAAATAATCGCGGATTTCTAAAAGTACCAAAATCTTCAAAAAATAGTCGTGGATTTCTAAAAGTACCAAAACCTACCAAAAATAATCGCGGATTTCTAAGAGTACTAAGACCAACTAAAAATAATCGCGGATATCTAAAAGTACCAAAACCTGCTAAAAATAATCGTGGATTTTTGAAAGCATCAGAATCCAAAACATTCGTGTATTTCTAAAAGTACCAAAACTTATCAAAAATAATCGTGGATTTCTAAAAGCAAAAAACCAGAAACATTCGTGTATTTTTAAAACTATCAAAATAGGTTTTAAATAATCGCGGACTTCTAAAAGCACTAAAGTCAGAAATAATCGTGGATTTCTAAAACTATCAAAATAGTTTTAAAATAATCGCGGACTTCTAAAAGCACTAAAGTCAGAAATAATCGTGGATTTCTAAAACTGTCATCACTCGGATACAATCGTGAATTCCTTGAAGAAAGAAATTTCTAAAAGTACCAAAATCCTTTTAAAAATACCAAAATAGTCCAACAATAATCTTGGATTTTTAAAAGTAACAAATTCTTTTGAAACGTACCAAAATCTTCCAAAAATAATCGTGAATTTCTGAAAACCCAAAATCTTTTTAAATGTACAAAATCTTTCAAAATTAACTGTGGATTTCTAAAAGTACCAAAATATATTTAAAAATACCAGAATCCTCCAAAAATAATCTTAGATTTCTAAAAGTACCAAATTCTCTGTAAACGTTCTAAAATCTTCCAAAAATAATCGTGAATTTCTAAAAGTACCAAAATCTTTCAAAAATAATTCCTAAAAATACGAAAATCTTTTTAAAAGTACCAAAGTCTTTCTAAAAGTATTAAAAAATCCCAACAAATATTTTCAAACTGATCAAAATCGATTTTCTAAAGTAAGGTGTGCATTCGAAAAAATGTTAAAATGCATTTTCCCTTATAACTTTTATCAGAAGCTTTCTTTAATTTTTTTTGATCATAGTACCTTTTAAAAATATGTCAGTAAATAAATTAATGCAATCTAGAATTTGTCTGTTCAATTTTTATAAAATTAGTAATGTTTTAAATAATTAAATATTTTCCACAAAATCCTTCTTGGACATATAAATTATAATATAATATGTTTGAAGCAATCATAATATGGTAATAAATGATGACGAAATTCTTTTCCGTGATCATAATATGATAACTAGCTCTATAACAGGGTACAGTGAAATTATATTCTTAACAATATTTTAATGCGTGCTTCTGCTGTAATCCCATGTTTCCATTATTTTATTTTTCCTGACAAAATAAGATTTGTGCTAAAAAAAAGAGAAAGTTTAGTTTTGCTTTTTTAGATACTAAAATAAAAAAATTATGTAAACATCGCAAAGCGACAAAATAACGATTTATGTAACTCCTTAATAACACAAATCTTATTCGTCAGAGCAAAGACAATTTGATTACTTAAATTATTTTTAAATAAGTTTGTTTAATGCTATAAACACATAGACCACAGCAGGTTACAGAGCTACACGACTACAAATGCCTTTCACTGCAATCGTCGCCGTGTGGTCAGCTACTTATTATTTTGGAAACGACAGCAACATAGTAAACAGCTGTGTTTTATACAAATGCATTTTTTTCAGTAGTGCCAATTACATCTTTTTTTTGCTTTATTAAAATAGAACAACATGCATGGTTGTAGACACGTATATAAAGTTGACTTAAAAATACAATTACTTATTTATAATACATTATTATAACGTAAAATAAATGTATCTAACCCCTCTTGAATATTAATGCAATTATAGCATTTAATGTTGCGACGTTTTTTTTGTGTTTAACAATATAAAATATTTTAAAGCACTAATTTGTTACATATTTTGTTTTATTGTCAACACTATTTTTGTTTTGTAGCCAACAAAAATAGAAATTATCCCAAGTTGACTACAGCGGCAAAAGTAGTCGGGTAGCCGTGTAGCTGTGTTGGTGCCAAAATAATCGTTTTCATATAAACGTGTGTATTTTATTTTTGACAGGCTGTAGTCGTGTAGCTGCAGTCGTCTATGTGTTTATAGCATAAATGTGTAAATAAATAAACTTTTGTATTATTAAAAAAAATAAGACGATAACTTTTTAATAATCAAGCTTTAACAGAATAATGTATTAATCATACTATGATAATTTATAAACATTTCCATAACCATAATATGATAATATTGACATAAATTGGGAATCATAATATGGTAATCTTATTATTATATTATGATTAAGAAAAATATAAGAGTATGGTTGTAACAAAAATGTATGATGTTCTTTGAATATGTTTGCCCCAACCATGTTTTGTCTTTGCGTGCACAAAAAGGGTGTCCCATGGCATGGACGACTTTAAGCAGAGATGGAAAACCTGATGCAAGAAGGTTACATAAAGTACTTTATAGTCCTTAATTTGAGGGTTTCCCGAAAAGGTTAATACATTTATATAGGAAGAATGAAACAGATATTTTGGGTTTTTCGAACGCACTCATTACTAACATGTTTAGTTAAAGTAGCAATATCTACTGTTTTCTAAATCTTGAATTTTTAATTGTTAATTTCTAAAAATACCAAAATCATTAAAAAGTACCAAAATATTTATATTATAAGTGAATATCTTAAATTACCTATAAAGTATTCAAGCTGGAAAGTTAAATTTCTCTCCATATCTATTAAACTATTCAAATTTAAACAGTTCTTTAAAGTATTTAAATATAAAAACATAAAAGAATATAACCTAATTTTCTTTTTTCCTTTGTAAATTTTATGAAATCGAAATTGATGGAAAATGCAATTTTATAGCTTATTTAACGATTGAACTCATTAAACAAAACTTGTGTTTCTTTTTCATGGTTCTAGAAGAATATATTTCATTTTTTTTTTTTTTTTTTTTTGTATTTTTTATTCAAGTTTCGAATTTTTTTGTAGTTTTTAAATAAAAACTTAAACTATTGGTTTTGTTTTTTTTTGTTTGTTTGCTATTTACCCCTTTGGCTACAATTGGTTTTTTGTTTTGATATCAATCCATGCTCGAACATACGTGGATTCATTTCAAATTGTAGTAGTAGCAGAGTAGTAAATATAAGCGATACATACATGCCAAGTCTACTAGTAAAATATAACAAGCAACATAAAAACTGTACAGTAATTGTTTGTTATAAATTATTCTAGTTTATAAATCCCTTTTCGCCTTTTTCCCTCTTAACGGTGTTGGTTTATTTTCTGTGCATTTTCCCCCATTCAAACTTAAATTTACAAGTATTCAATAGTGTTGTTTTTGTGATTTTGTTGTTGAAACTTTTTTTTTTTTCTCTGAATAAAGCATTTATTTTGTTGGCCATAGTAGTTTTTGTCAAAAGATTAATGTACCATTTTAAACGATGGTATGGAAAGCAAATGTAAAAAAGATTTTTTTTTTTAAAAAGGCCACTTAAATTGTGTATACAAAAAAGTTAGTTTTTCTTTAAAAGGGTGAAAATTGTCGATTAAATAAAACAACCATATTCAAATTAACATTTTAGTATGTGAAAATTTGCATCCGTTAAAAACTTATTATAAAAAAAGAAAACATTTAAATTTTATATAATTTATTAAATTGTGAATGAAATATTAATCATACGATATAGTTAGATATTGTTGATGTTATTTATTGTTTCCATATGTGGCGTATGATTAATATTAATTAACCAAATAATACTCATACGTTTAGTAAACTAAAAAAGAAACATTTAGGAGAATAGAAAAGTGAATCAACTTGTATGTAAAGCAGTGAAGGGCAACACACATACTACCACATTTATGCTTGTGTGAAAATCAGCAGAAAACGAATGACGCTCACTAATTCTGGCACTCGAAAAATTTTTCAGTCGAAAGGAAAAGATTTTTTTATTATTATTATTTTATTTGAACTTGTCCCGTAACATTACCATGAAGAGAAACTAGTTCTAAAACTTCCTCAAAACAGGTTAACTTTGCTACTGTTTTGATGCAAATAATAAGCTGACAAATATTATTAATGTCCGTACTTTCGTCAATACATAATGAAAATTGTTTACAATTTATCAGTCTAGTATTAGCTGCAGAATGAATCAATTTACTTATCTCTTCTGTCCTACGTGCAACTGTACGTCAAGATAAAGGAATGTTTTGGCAAAGTTTCAAACCTTCTTGACACTTTTCACCAAAACAGTTCAAAACATCTGATGTTTAAAAAAAAAAATACCATCCATCCTCAAATTGGAGACATTGCTTTGCCAAAGCAACTACATATGATGCCTTTTTTTAGAGGCAATGAAACATTTTCTCTTATTAATTGAAAACTGGTATGATGATGAATATTTGTTTCATCAAAATTAAATTTTAAAAAAAATTCTGCTTTTAATTGAAATAGTTTTAGCGATCGATCACCCCCGCTCAGGTTATCGTAATTTCCATGGCAAGAGTAGTAATGTTTTCTTAAACAAAACAAACTTTTGTTACTTATAACGCCTCACCATCCATATTCTCTATAAAAAAAATCATATTCCCATTTTTCATTGAACATTTTTCTTTGGGTGTAATTAAAAAGTTGCGTAGCGAGATCTTACTTCAACAAGTGCTGATCTGCAACTGATTTAATTAACTTTGACGAAATGACAACAAAGCAACAGCCGAACGTACATTGCCAGAGACCACACGAAGAAGTTTATAGTGTACATGTGTCGACGTCACACAAGCAGCATTTCTTTTCCTATGCACGCGTACATAGGATTTGCAAAAGTGCCCTTCACTGATGTAAAGAAACCACAAAAAGCCCCACGACCAATTGAAGGGCTTAGTGCAAAAACATGATAAGCCACACGTTTTCAAAAAATGATTTTATGTGTTAATTGCATTACCTAAAGTGGTATCAATATCCACTTAAATGATTTAAGCTATATTCCAAATACTTTCAGATCTAGAGCAAATGTTACTTTTTACAATTCGACTATATTTCAATATTTTTTTACGCAAGAACATGATATGCCACACCAATAAGATACACATTCCTTGAAAAATTCTAAATAAATTTTCTGTAAAAACTTGATAAGCCACATTAATTTATTAAAATGTTTTTTACTGTCTATTAGTCTCCCAGCGATGGCCATGAAATAGAAGACACATCTTTGCACTTAAAGCAAGTTTATACATATATCATGAAAATCCTTCAAAAAAGCTACCTAGTCTTTAAAATTAAATTATTCCAAATAAAATTTGTGCAAAAACTTGATAAGCCACAAAATGGTTGTTACACTCTTCTAGACTTCCACCGACGGATATGTAATAGAAGACACACACAGAGAAAAATTTTGCTATTTGCCAACTGATATTTGGTGACTAATACTCATACTAGGTTATTACAATTTTCATTCGATAGGTAAAACTGAACCTTAGTTTTCACAACAAAGTTCGGTTAATTCAACTGAATTTTAGTTCCAACATCCAAAATATTCAGAAGTCTAATGTAAATATTGTTGTACTAACTGAATTTATAAGTTGTTACCATTAATATACACTTTTCAATTCGGTTGGCATTTTTATTCTCTGTGTGCACATTACAACCATTTATAGCTCGAACATCTTGCTTAACAGCTGCCTAGAAGTCATTGAAAACCATTTCTTTAAAATCAATGTGGCTTATCATGTTTTTGCAGAAATTTTAATTAAGATTTTCTTATTTTTAAGAAAAAGTCGCTGTTTTTCTGGACTGTTATATTCTAGATATTTGTAACAAGTGCCAAGAGGTGTCTTCTATTACATGTCCATCGCTTTAAGACTATAAGGCAGTGAAACCCATTTTTTCAAATCCACGTGGCTTATCAAGTTATTGCAGAAATTCTCTTTAAGATTTTTTTTATTCTGAGGAAATAGTTGCTATTTTGCAGGATTTTCGAGCAACAGATACTTGTAATAAGTGCTAAAATATCTTGGCATTTATTACAAGTTTCTACAGCACTAAATGCCTGAGATACAGATATCATTTCTTCAAAATTAAAAAATTCTAAATAAAATTTCTGCAAAAACTTGATAAGCCACATTGACTTAATAAAATGGTTTTTACTGTCTTATAGTCTTCCGAAGAAGGTCATGTAATAAAAGACACATTTTGGCACTTTTTACAATTTTCAAGTATCAAGAAAGACCAACTAATTTGCTACCATTTTTCAGACTATGAACTTCTTTACTTATCTTTGTGCAATAACTTGATAAGCCACACTTTTTTTTTCTAAAAAAGCAGTTTCCAATGGATTTCTATCATCCATGAATGGGTATGTGATGGGAGCCTTCCTTAAGCACCTATTATGTATGCTTACAGTCTGGTTTAGTTAACGCCTTATTTTCTACATTGTTGTTAAACTTTGAAGGCGAATATTTCATTACTTTAATGTTGTGGCTTATCAAGTTTTTCAACTAAGCCCTTCAATTGAAAGTAAACATTGATATTAAATAATTTTAGTAGATTTTTTAAATTATCAAATTTTTCGAAAATATTAATGATATAGAAAAATTTCACAAGTGAATAGTTGTGAAATGTAATTGACGTCGCCCACGTCTGGTACACAATTAGTAAAACATTAGTTCAAAACAGTAAAGTGCTAAATAAAATAAATTTTGTTTGGAGACAGTAGATCATGACGCATCCGCTAACCCGGATGAGGTAAATGATTTTTTCGTTTCTTGTCAGATAGACAATACTTCTAATCCGTTGGATTTGCCGGATAATGGTGGTTTTTCACTTCGTCCTGTAGAGCAAGACGAATTGTTTGTAGCATTAAAGAAAATTAAATCGAATGCTGCTGGTCATGATTCTTTATGTTTAAAATTTGTCAAAATAATTTATCCATTAATATCTTCTCATTTTCTTCACCTGGTAAATACAATCATTACAACATCGGTATTTCCTGATGATTGGAAAACAGCTAGAGATGTTCCCATAAGAAAAGAAGGCAACTCTAATGCTTTCGATAATTAACGTCCGATATCGGTTCTTCCTGTTCTTTCAAAAGTTGTAGAACATATTATTAAGGATCAAATGGCTCTTTATATCGATGAAAATTCTTTGATTCACTCATCTCAGTCCGGTTTTCGTCGTGGCTATAACACAAATTCTGTCCCAATTGGTCTGACTGATTCTGTGCGAAAACTTGTTGATAACGGTAAAAATCTAGTTTTGCTTTCCTTAGATTTATCTAAAGTTTTTGATAGACTAATTCATTCTAAGCTTATAGAAAAATTATTTCACCATTTCGATTTTTCAGCCCAAGCTTGTAGGCTTATATATTCCTACCTTAGTGGAAGAAAACAGTTTGTTTCTATTGGGAACTCTTCTTCTTCAACATTGCCAATTACTAGCGGAGTTCCTCAAGGGTCCGTAATTGGACCTTTGTTATTTATGTTTTATTTAAATGATCTCTTAAGAATCGTACATGGTTTATCCGTTCAGCCATATGTTTATGCTGATGATGTACAGTTTCTATGCTATGCTGATGCACAGTTCTTAGATGTCTTGGAAGGTTGTGTTAATTTTGTTATTCAAGAAGTTTTTTCATGGACATCTAACAATGGTTTTTGTGTTAATGCTAGAAAAACGAAGTTGATGGGATTTGGATTTTTGACTGATAATTTATCTGTATGCCATTAGATTTTGTAGATAGGATGAAATGTCTTGGATTTGTTATAGACAATGATCTGAGTTTTTCTTCACATATGAATTACATTTCATCTAAGATTTCGTTTTTATTAAGAAGGTTGTACACACTTGATCTATATCTGCCACTTCGTATTAAAATTAAAGTTGCAAATGCTTTGTTAATGCCACATATACTGTACTGTGCTGAGGTGATTTTTGGAACCACAGCTGGTGAATTTAGTAGATTTACTAAAATTTTTAATAGAATAATACGTTATATTTTCGGATTAAAACTTCGTAAACATGTTACACGGTACGTTAAAAAATTTCTTGGTTGCGATTTCGAGAACTTTATTGGTATGAGAACATTGATATGTTTTTACAAGTTAATCATAACAGCCCAGCCAGAAAAATACGAACGGCAAAGCATTGGCCCAGTACTTTCAACGGTGGTATGAGCGTTGGATATCTGAAGATTTAAGTGCTTTGCCAACCCCAAAATGATAACACCGGGCAGGGCTTGGCCGTTCCCTTTTAAAAACGTTGGCAAAGCACTGGCAATGAGAGCTTTGCCATTGTTTTAAATAATTTTAAAACGTTGGCAAAGCATTGGTAGAACAACCAATAAAGTGCTTTTTTAATAATGTAATAAGTGCTTTGCCAACACCAAAATGATGACACCCGGCAGGGCTTGGCCGTTTCTTTTTTAAAACGTTGGCAAGGCACTGGCAATAAGCGCTTTGCCAGTACCAAAACCAAAAACGACCAATAAAGTAATACTTATTAATTCACTTCAGTAAAGAGTTGTATTATTTCTTATTGAATGATTTTGTTAATTTGAACAGAAATAACAATAGGCTTGCTTCAGCTAAGTTAATTACAAAATAACGGAATATTTTTTTATCAAATTATTTTTGTGATAAGTTAGCACGATTTTTTACTACAATTTTACTAAAGAAAGAAATTTGAAAATAAACTTCTTAAGTAAAATTTTAGTACAACAACTATACTTTGTGCTGACTATAATAGGAGACCTTAATATTCTTAACTTTAAATCATAAATTGCAATTTAGGTTTGAATTTTTCCACTCTTGTTGTGAAAAAGGGATCTGCCACTGTTTTTATTGAATTAACGGTTGCAAATTTTGTAAATAAGTACTGGCAATGCACTTTTTGCCAATGTTGGGAAAGCGTTCCAAGTCAGTACTGTGCCACTGCTTTTTATTTCTACGGTTGTAAATTTTGTAAATCAAGTACTGGCAAAGCACTTTTTACGAACGTTGGCAGAGCGTTCTAAGCCAGAGCTGTGCCAGTGCTTTTATTATTGTTACTGTTGTAAATCAGTGCTTTGCCAGCACTTTATTTGTTGGATCATTGGCAAATAGTGCTCTGCCAGTGCTTGATTTTTCAGACCATTGGCAATTTCTGGCTGGGAGGCTTTCCCTAACTATATTGTACAAAATTTCCATTTCTCGCATTCTATAAGAAATCCTCAAATAATATTTCCCCGCATTCACTTACTGGCTTTTTTGATCGCCCATTTAATGTAAGATTAATACGATTGTGGAATGCTTTACCCAGGGACTTGAAAGTGTTTTTCATATTCGCCTCAGGTCTTCAGGCGAAAGCTTGAAGAACATGCCAAAACTCATAACTTAATTTAATCTTTTTCCCTTTTTATTTATTTATTTTTTTGTAACGATTAAATTGAATCTACTAATTATTTGTTTATTTAAATAATAATTTAAGCATTATCTGTATTTTTTCTTAAAATTTTAGTTATATATTGAACTATTTTTGTCTTTAAGGTATATTTTATATATTTGATTTATTTTTATGTTGTTGTTACTGTAGTAGCCTTAATTAACTGTATATTGCCCTAAGGGATCGGTTAAGTAAAATGAAGAAAAAAAAAAAAAAAAAAAATAAGTATAACTAAAATATTAGCTGAAAACACAATTTCAGCAAAAAGTTTGCTGAAAAATAGTATACTTGATTTACAAGACTTTTTACTTACTTTTCTACTAACTAATTTTTTTTGACGACGCCCAAGATGATTACCCCTATTTTGCTGCATAGTGTTATAAATATACAATAAAATATATATGCAAATTACACAGGCAACAGCAAAAAAAGGCTTGACTAACCACTATATAGATTTGATGCATCATGGCTGCCTAAGTACAAAAATGGTAAAATTTTTCAATTCTATGGATAATTTTTTTTTTTTTAAATTTTTTAAGTAAAATTGACAATATTTTGAGACATTTCTCCACTTATGTTGTCATAACTCAAAAACAACTAGTCCGATTTTGTCAAATTAAATTTACAAAAATTAAGGTTTACAATATCTTTAAAGAACGTGTACAAATTTTTTTAATGTGATCAATAGTTTCAAAGTTATGAAACAAATTGTTAGCAAAAAAAAATGCTAAAAAAAAAAAAAAAATTGAAAAACAAAAATCTGGAAAAAATCGAAAACTGCAAAAAATATACTTTTTATTTTTTTGTAGTAAAGCTACATATCATGCGAATTAAACTAGATATGGATCATAAAAATCGATGCATGCTTTACATTTTTATTTACAATTAATTGAAGGTATCGCATATTTATAAGCACTGTAGAAAATTGTACCTACTATATAATGAAAATGCAGAACATAAAAACTCAGGTGCATTTTACGACACGCAAAAGATTGTTTAATTTTTACGATTGCGGTAGGATAGTAATAAAACGCTCATAAATGTGCGTGTACGCTGAAGTGCTCTTATTTTCCGTTAGCTACCTGTAACGGATGATTTTTTTTTTTTCATAAAAGTCCTTAATGTTTTTTAGGATTCTTGGGAATAATAAAAAATTTGCAGCACACACAAACTGTATCCACACAAAGGGTTATCCCAAATTATAGTATCAGTATTTATAAGATCTCCTTGACCCTTTTTATTTCATTCAAGAAGTGTTTGCGATAACGCAAACATCATTTAATACCTACACAAAAATTAGAGTCATACAGCTTAGAAGTTAAAAACAATTTTCAAATATTAATAAAAATGAGCCAGAAAGCCAGAACATTTTTATGTAAAAACGATCCAGATTTATTTTGTTATGTGTGCGGCCAATATATCACCGGGAAAAAACGGAAGTGCTTCTTAACTTCATTGCAAAAGTCATATCAAGATTGCTATAATATCTATCCGCACAATTTGAACCAGCATTGGACACCGAGTACTATATGCATTCCATGTCGATTGAATTTATCTATGAAGTCTTCTAACGTAAAGTAAGTATAAATTAATAGATTTGGAATATTTTATAATTACAATATTTCTTAATTAAAATTTGAATTCTTCATATTCCTGATTTCAATTTTTTTTTTCATTTTACAGACGACACTTGGAAATTTTGAAGCCTATGCTATGGAGAGAAACAGCGAACCACGCATCCGAGTGTTATTTTTGTTTAAGTACAAAAAGCGGTTTTGGAAAACATATGCGATGGTCTTACCCCACGAGGTCTGCTGATGGGTTTACACTTGCAGTTCTACATTCACAAGAAATAGAATATGCTCAAGATCGGGGTGCAAGCTGTAGTCATGTGCTTTCATCTTCACCAGGACACTCAACCTCAAGTATGTCTTACCAATCAGATATGTCAGATCCAGCACTACCATCTACAGCTGAAAATGACGAGTTCATCCCACACAAACATTTCTCGCCGAGACCATGGAATCAAGATCAGCTTAATGATGTAATTAGAGACCTTGGATTGTCGAAAAGATCTTCTGAATTACTTGCGTCCCGGATGAAAGAAACAGGTCTCATAACTAAAGAAACTAAAGTTTCGTATTGCCGTACTCGAGAAAAAGACTTACTTCATTATTTTGCTGAAGAGGATGACTTTGTGTACTGCACAGATATTTCTGGTTTGATGACTGCCATGGGCTTACAGAGATATGATTCAAACGAATGGCGTTTATTTATCGACTCATCAAAACGCAGCTTGAAGTGTGTCCTTTTGCATAATGGAAATAAATTTCACTCCTTGCCGATCGCACATTCAACCAAAGTAAAAGAAGAATACTCTGTAATTGCATTGGTCATGAAGAAGATAAAGTATGATGAACATAAGTGGGTAATTTGTGTTGATCTTAAGATGGTAAATTTCCTCTTAGGCCAACAAAGCGGCTTTACAAAATATCCTTGTTTTATATGTTTATGGGACAGCAGAGCTAAAACAGAACATTGGAAGAGAAAACAATGGCCTTCTAGGGAAACACTAGTTCCAGGTACGCCAAATGTTATAAATGTGGCTCTAGTGCCCCGAGATCGCATCATATTACCCCCTCTTCACATTAAACTTGGTCTGATGAAACAATATGTTAAAGCACTTAACAAAGATAGTGAATGTTTCCAGTATATTTCAAGGAAGTTTCCCAATCTAAGTATGGAAAAGCTGAAAGCAGGCATATTTGATGGCCCACAAATTCGCAAATTGGTGAACGATACTGAATTTGGCAGTTCAATGTCAGAAATTGAGAAGAATGCATGGGATTCGTTTGTATGGGTTATTCAAAATTTCTTAGGAAATAACAAGGGTGATGATTACGTTGCGCACGTTGAAGAGATGTTAACTCACTTCCAGAATCTTGGATGCAACATGAGCATCAAATTACACTACCTGCACAGTCACTTAGATCGTTTTCCTGAAAATCTAGGAGACTTGAGTGAAGAACAGGGCGAACGATTCCACCAAGATATCCGGACAATGGAGGAACGATACCAGGGTCGCTGGGATGCACACATGATGGCTGATTTTTGCTGCAGTATTCAGAGTAACACTTCGTTATTCAACAATAGTAGAAAATCGACTAAAAGAAAATTTCAGAGTTTGTAGTTTATAATACATATTTATTTATTTATTTTCTTGTTTTATTTATTATAATAAATGTGAATAATAAAATATAAATTTTCTACTATTTAATTTATTTATTTATTTACATTTAAGCTCATCCAACACAAATGTCTTTCCGAAGAATAGAATCAGTATATTCTAGGTAGGGTTTTGCCAAAAAATACACGAATGTTACTATGTAATGCATTTTTGATGTGAAAATTTGTACATAGCATGGGGAAAATGTTTTCAAAATTCAATCAATCGAAAGAAGAACATTAACTACTCAATTTTATGTATATCAGACAAAAAACTAAAATTTGGTGAAAATGAGCGAATTCACTTAATTGTGAATAAATTCGAAAAAAATCAATCGATTTTTATGATCGATATCTCATTTTGTTCCTATTACATGTGGCTTTGCGATAAAGCAATAAATCTGAACGATTTTTGCCGTTTTCGATTTTTTATGATTTTTTTAAAACAAAAAAATTTGCTATTTTCATGTAAAAAAAATATTTCTTCCCTCAATTTTTTATTATAACTCCGAAACTACTGAGCCGATTGAAACGCAATATATTAACGGATTAAAGGCTATGTAAATTTCAGTTTTTCTAAATTTATTTGAATAATATCGGACTAATTTTTTTTTAGTTATCATTAATTATGTGGAGAAACGTCTAAAAAAATTTATAATTTTACTTAAAAATTTTTTAAAAAAAAACCTCTCCATAGAATTTCAAAATTGAACCATATTTGTACTACTGGGACCACAATACATCAAAATTGTATAGTGGTTTTCAAAGCCCCTAAAATTTTTTCAAAATTGTTGCCTTGTGTTATCACTTTTTTAATATTTAAATGTCATTTTCCTAGGGAGCCGCTTGGATTAGCAGTGAAATACATTTTACTTAGAAAGAGTTCCTTTACACTGGGAACAAGTATGGGAGTATGTAAATATATGCCAGAAAAGCTGCAGTCCAAACATTTTTAAACAAAAAAAAAAGAAAAAATATATATTTTTTTTTAATTTAAATAATTAAAAAATACGAAAATTCGCAATTTAAAAATAATTTGTACATTATATATTTATTTGCTGTATTGCCAATTTAAATAAATTTTAAAATATTCTACAATACTTAGTATTTTAAGTACGGTAATATTGTAATATCGTGTGTCTTTAAAAACTAAAAAAAAAAAAATAATTAAAAAATATTATTTGTTTTTGACTCTTAGCGATGATTTTGAAAATTTACTTTTGGCCAACAACTCCTAATAAAATCCCCGTAGGGTGTCGTAGAGACTCGTTCTAGATAACTAACTATGTTCTCAAAGCATGTTTTCTATAAAAAAAACATACGAAAAAATAATTACAAAATTTTAAAATGTCTTTTTGACTCCGAGGTGCTGTTTACATTACTACCACACATTAACACAATAAGCTAGCAAATTTCAAATATAATTGTGAATGTTAGACGCCTAAAACATACATTTTCAAAAAATTCACTGCAATTCCTTGTGGTAGAGAAGAATGAGTGTATTTTCTGAAAATCATAACTACATTGTAACTTTTTAATTTTCTGAATCAGACTGCGCAGTTTCTGGTATTAAACCTTCGTCAGTGACCCTGTTTTTTTTGAATAATATAATATTTGTTATGTTTTTATTTGTTCGATTGCGTCTATATGAAATTTTCTGTGCAATCACTGACCGTTGTATAGATAAATTGATTTCTAATGGCACATGCACTCGCACTACACGTTAGACAGAGCGCTTTAGCTCTCTGATCTATCGTCAGGTCGAGTTTTGTTGTGATTAAAATTAGTTTTATTCAATACAGGGTGTTTTTTTTTGTTCTTGCATACATAATCTCAGAAGTACAACTCCAACAACACAACAGTTCTATTTTTAGAAACTTACCTCACTCTAATGTCCACTGTTTTCCCATATGTTGTAAGTGATGCCACATCTATATAATATTTTTTGTATATTCGATTGATGGCGCTTACGTAGTTAGGGAAGAATTGCCAGAGAGCAAAGTTTGATTTTTGTTTGATTTTGAATTTTTAAAATTTGTGCTGTTCGTATCCTGTTAGTGGTGCGCTGACATCAACTTGGTATATCTCAAACTGTATAAAATTACAGCATAATAAATACTGTTCGCAAAACACAAGTCCATTAAATCGCGCAAAACCAATATGGGAAAAAACTGCGAAGGTTTAAAAATCGGAAAATTTTGGTTTCACTTGTAAACTTTTCACCAAGCGGCTATATGGAAATTACTTTTTTAGTGAATTTTTTATGTATTGATTTCTATCGGAGAGTTCAAAACTATGAACAAAAAATAAAATGAATAAAAAAACTCTTGTAAGTTACAAGATTTTAATTTTTTTATTTTTCTACTTTAAATGGCCATCAATTCTTTTGGCGAAGACTCTTCAACGTGAAACTTTGCATGCTCTAGTTTTTAAATATAGCCTGTCCATCGTTTCTCTAAATAGCAAAAAAAAATCTTGAGAAATTATAGGAATCTAAAGTCAATTTCAACAGCTGTCAAACATTTTTGAAATAGCTCATATAATTTATTAAATTATGAATTAAATATTAATCATACGCTTTGTGGTCGGCTGATTGATTTTGTTTCTTTAGTTTCTTACATGGCGTATGATTGATATTAATTAACCAAATAATACTCATACGTTGTATAAAGTACAAAAGGAAGAATTGGGCGAATAAAAAAGTTAACGCATAAATGTAAAAAAAAGTGCCAATATTATCAATCTTACAATTAAATTCGTCCAAATTTTAATTCTTTTTTGGCTCTCATTATACATATTTCGAAATCATCATTTTGATAATTTTTTGTATTATCTTCATAAAGTTTTTTTTTTCAAGATTTTTTTACTTTTTTTGTTTGTTTTTGGCACATTGTCAAAAATAAAATCAAAAGTATTAAAAAATAGTCATATAGTAGCTGCAGGTTATAAAATAACTAACTTACCACTAGTACCTTTTAATATTGTTATTGGTTGAGTAGTTTTTAAAACTGTCTAATAGAGTGTCCCGTTAAAAATATTTTTTAAGTATTAGCAATTAAATGATGTATGTATATTGAAGAGCGGAATACGGAACATCTAAAAATTTGTGTTTGGGAGGGTACTTTTAGGTTCCGACAAGCGATGTAAGATATCCAAAATGGTATGCTTTGTCCAAAAAACATTATTTTACTTTTTGTCGAAATATTTATAAATTTTATTTTAGAAAAAAAAGCATAAGTTTTCAGCATATATATGGTAATTGTAATTATGTTCACTTTTTTCACAAAAATTCTTAAATGGCACTTAAGTAACGTCAAAATTAAAAAAAGAAGTAAAGTGTTATTTGAGTGTTTTGATACGGAATTTAAGAAAATATTAAGTTATTATGTACCAAATAAAAAATTTAAAATGCTGCCGTGGACCAATACTTTTCTAATATGACTTCATAATGCCACTTTTGAGCCCTATTGCGATAGCAAGTAAGACAACTTTTTTAACCAAAACATACCATTTTTTATATCTTACAACGAGTGTCGGTACACGCAGAGAAAAAAATATGATTGAACACGATTGCTTACACGACATTATCATATTATGATTCTAATTATCATACATATGATTCTGTCTCATCATATTATGATTACGTGAGACGATTTCATCGTAATTTGGAATCATAATATGATTGCTATGATTGTGAGACATTGTAATCATAACATGATGCTCTTAAACTACCATAATATGATGCTTTTTTCCCTGAGTGTATTTCTTAGAACCTTCTAAGAAATAATTCGTAAAAACATCCTTAGTCGGGACACCCTACTGTATGAATACTATGAAAAATATTCAAGATCATTTGGTGGTTGGCGTGTAGTGGCTGGTGTAATAGTGTTCAGCAAATTATAATAAAAGATTATTAGGTAAAATGCCCATAATCATAAATATGTTTATATATGAAAATCATTGAATGTCATATAAGACATTTGGCAAACAAAAAGTTAGGGGAAAGTGGTGTAGATGGTATAGATCCAGGTCCATAAGTTAAATGTATACAAAGAATAATGGGGTGGTGTACCTTGAAATACCCAAAGTAAATATTCAGAAAAGTTTTGAAGTCAATTAAAATTCTATAAATCCAGTATTTTTATTCAGAACTAAAATTATATTAATAAATTAAACTTTGTTCAAGCCTGAGATTGAAAATTGGTATATTTATTTGGCATAAGTGTACCTTGAAACAAATGTATTTTTACTTAAATTTTTATTTAAATTCTGGTTTACTGTAATAGTTGATAGTTTTTACCAAATAAGCGGAAAACATAAGAAAGTTTCATGTATAAGTCTTAAAAAAAAATCTAAAATTTTTTTTTTTTAAAGGATTTCCAAATTAAAAAAAAAGTTTTTTACAAATTGGAATTTAAAAGAGAACTATATTAAGGATATATTTCCAGTGGATATAATAGGACTAAAAAATAGTCGTTCAGTCCAGATATATTAACAAATTGTAAGTTTAATAGATTTTTTGTGAGGGGCGGTTTCTTAACATGTCCTTTGTTACCTTTGTTTCATCAAATGAATGTATAGAACAAAGTAATGCCAAAAATTAAAGTAAAAAAATGTAATTTTGGTGATGGTGAGAGACTCGAACCGAGCCATTATAGCACTCTTATTTGTTTATAACAGACATTTTGTCTATTTATTCTCAACTATAGTATAGTTGAATTGAATAGAAACTGCTAACCGTGGTCTAAAAACAACATATTTTCAATATAAAAATTATCGTTTTAAAGTACTTCTCGTAACAGTTTCAAGTTACACCCAAAAGTGTACCTTGAAACAAAATTTAAAAAATGTGAAAATATTCGATTATTTTGGCATTTTAAAATTTTTCGAAAATATTAATACAGACTTTTTTTTTAATTACGCTTGTAGACAAATATATCTCACTTTAAACTGGATTTTTACATGTCTTTTCTGCAGAGATACAGCTGTTAATATATCAATCGTTTCATGGTACGCCACATTTCCCTACTATAAGTATAATAATCACACGGGAGGGGGCCCCAAGATGGACATGCTTTTGAAATAAGAGCCCAAACGGAATAAGATATCTAAAAGTGTTATATACAGGGCAGCGGCTTTCATGCAAATACATGTTTGTAGTCACAAATTTGATTTTGACAAATACTATTACAAATGAAGTTAAAACCAAATGAAATTTCACTTAAAGAAAGGACGACTTATATTTTGTAAATTCAACTAACATTGTCATTTGTTTTTTAATGTTCGAAAAATTACTAACAATTGTAGTAAAAATGAACCACATGTTAGTAAAAAATAAACAAACATTTATTTTTTTTATTTTTTTTTAAAAAACAAAAAACTACTGTAAAAAATGAATGTAAAATCATAAAACAGTCATTTGATGTGGTTTGTTTTTTTTTAAATGAACTGCAAGGTTAGTAAAAAATTTAATTTGTTCTACATTAAAAATACAGAAACTGTATTACAACCCAAACAACTACATATTTTTAAAGCAGAAGCTCCCTGAGTGTATATTTTGTTTTTGTATATTTTGTTATAAATGCATATTTTTTTGCATATTTTGCTATAAATGCATGTTTCAATGCATACGTATTTTGTAATTTTTTGTTGCATATTTATAATTTAATTGCATATTTTGTAAAAATTAAATTTCAGATAAAAAATAAAGCATTTATAGCCCTAACGTATCATCTAGTTGTCATTTGCTAGACATTTATATTGGATTTCATTTTTAAACCAACGCTCTCGATTAATAAATCAATTTTTAAAAATCCACAAAAAGTGCATATTTTTTTTTTATATTTATTGCATGCTTTTAAAACTTTAGTGCATATTTCGTCTAGAGTGCATATTTTAAGATCATATTTTTGATTTTTTACTGCATATTTTAAGAACATATTTTCGAGTTTTTAGTGCATAAAAGTTGCTGCCCTGGCTATATACCATATGAAAGCACAATAGGTTGGGTATCTTTTGGCCACAGAAATAAATTTTTATATTGCATACAAAATAATATGTAACCCTGTTTTTAAATAGTCTAAAATTTTGAAACAACGTTATATGAATGTTTGATGTTTTGCATGGGATTGTCACTTCTTTCAAAACGTGTTCTGATGATGGGAACCTAGAAAATTCACGAAATAGATCTATCAACACATTCCGGAAAGTGGTCAATTAATAAATTTGAAAACAAAAACTCTATAGATTATTTGTTAGGACAATATCCTAATAAAGAAATATAGAGTATGGCCTCGAACTTCAATAGTTTTCATTTTCATTACAATTTAGTTTTTTTTTCTCTTTGTCGTAAAAATGTTTTGGACTTCCGCGTTTTAAATCAAATTGATAAATAAACCTAAATATTTACTCAATCCAATTTGAAAATCGTTTCATATTCAATTGTCAAGATTTTTCGATTGTTCACAGATTATTATAATTTTTTTTAATTTACATACCTACTGTTGACAGTAAATACATAGCAATACACATATTGCCAAAAGGTATGTGTAAGTGAATTTTTTATATACCTACTGCGGAGCACGATATATCTATCTGTCATATAATGAAAAACGAACAGCAACAACAAAAGAAAATTAAAACAAATAAAAACTTGGATGTAAAAACAGTTCAAACAAGTGGGCAGTAGGTATTTGTAGTTAATGTCAACGAAAAAAAAATATGCAGATGTAAGAGATTTTTTTTTATCGTTATATATTTATTATACCTGTCATGGGTGGTAAAACATGGACAAGATGTTGGTAGGACTACATATACATTAGAAATAGGCACGTGAGCAGTGATGTGCGTGATTCACGCGAATCATGCCTGAATGTGAGTAAAACCTTATTTTACTTACGCAAAGGTGAGTGAATTGTTAAAAAATTCTTCGTGAGTGTGCGTGAGCCAAATTTTTGCATGAGTTAGTGTGCGTGAGAAGAGTTTTACCTAAAAATGTTGTTTTTGCTTTAGTAAATGTGTTTTTTTTTAAACTTTTTCGCCGATTAAATATTTTTCGGGTTTTAAAACACTAAATAAATGCAAAATTACCTATTCAGAGCACATTTAAGTTAAACGTTCACAATTTACCTTAATGTTTACATATTATTTTTTTCCGGTCCGGTTTTATTTTGTGAATTTGTGTGATTGGCGTGATTACGCATGAGTGTGATTACAATCTAAATTTACTCAGTTGAGCGTGAGTAAGTGTGAGTCGGAAAAAATTCTAGTGAGTGATTGTGCGTGAGTGTAATTTTTCTCTCGTGCGCGAACACCAAAAATGTTGTGCATGATTATTAGTGTCCAACCGAACAGTTCGGCCAGAAAATGCATTTGGTCTGTATTCGGTATTTTAAAGCATTATGGACAAATTTGGCGGATGGAAAATTTTTTATTGGACTGTTTAGATGCTATTTTGAGTGTCAAATCTGAAGAAAAGTCTGTAGTTAAGCAATGAATTCACTGTTTGGCCTCAGAAAGTTCGGCCAAATCGAAAATAGTTCGGCGGCCGAACTTTTAACTTTATAGCTAAACTTCGGCTTTTCTCTTAAATTTTATACACAAAATCGAATTAAATCGGCTCAACAAACATGTTTCCAATAACAAAATTTGTAATCATTGCCTCTAGATATCAAAAAACCGGTTATCTTTAAACAATTTTGTGATAAAAATCAAAATCTTAAATCGAGCACTTTTTGCAAAAACCTGTTTGGATTTCTCAAATATTTTCAAATTTTCTCTAAAACTATTCTACACTCAAAAAAAAAAGTTTGTAAAGTCAGCAAAAAATTTTGCTGAGTCAGCAAAATTTTAGTCAGGAGGATGCTTGCAAAAAAGTTGCTAATGTCAGCAAAATCTTTTGCTGAAAATCAGAGAGCTGTTTTTTAGCAACAAAATTTGTAGATTCAGCAAAAGTTTTGCTAACAATTAGTAGATTAGAAATAAAAAAGCCTTGCTAAAAATTAATAAATTTTTTGCTGAATTTTAGTAGACTGAAAAAAACGCAAAACATTTGTAGAAAAATTGTAATTTAGTTAATTTATTTGCTGAAAATCATAAAACATATTTTTGTGATTCTTTTGAAAATAATTTACTATAATAACGAAATATAAAAATTTTCATTTTCCCACATTGACGACATGAATTAATTTAATATCTGAAAATATATAGAAATAAATATATATAACATAACAAAAATTTTCTTTCAATTACTTACATCAATGGTTGTCTAAATGATGCTATCGTTTAAAGGACGCAACTGCCGAAGATAATTATAGAAACGAAACGAAAAAAACAACCCTTTTTTTGCAATACGAAAAAGGAACCATAAAAATCTACCTAAGATGTGTGTCTTTGTCTTTCGCTTTACTCTGTCTACATTTCTGTATATGTTTGTTTGCAATTTGACCACACTATTATTAATCTATAAACATTTAGTTTAAATAAATATTTTATTTTGACTTTTATTTAATTAATAGACAATTATTTTCACAAGCCGGTGACAACGAAAAATTTAAGTTGTTTTAATCCTCAATTTTGTTTTATGTATGAAAAAGAGATACAAAAACTTCCAAGGTTGATTTTTTATTATCAACCAGATAAGTTGTACTTTTTAGTATCATTTTCCTCTTCTCTACTGCATCTTGACATGCCGCGACATCTACTTCATTCTGCGTATATCTTTCAATCTGGTTGTCGTCCACACTATTAATGTGCTTATCAGTACAATTTTTTTTTTAGCAAAATTAGTTAGTAAAACATTAGTATATTAGTAAAGCATTAGTATAAAACAGTTAATTGCTGAATAAGTATAACAAAAATTTTAGCTGAAAACACGATTTTAGCAAAAAATGTTGCTAAAAAATAGTATACCTGATTTACAAGACGTTTTACTAACTTTTCTACTAACTTATTTTTTTGAGTGTAGATATTAAATAGAGACTTACGACCAAAATTGTTGCAGAATAAAAATACTATTGATATGGCGTCCTGATCAAAAGTTATATCTCAAATATAAAATCATATCCTATTTAATATAAATACTTTTCGAATTCGGCAAAAAAGAAAATAGCTTAAAAACATGTATTTTTTATATACAAAATTGATACAAATCTAGTTTTTCATAAAACTTTTTTCTTTAAAATGTAAAACACGGCTGCCTTTTAAACCTACAAAGTATTCGGTTCAGTTTTTTTATTAAATTTATATGAAAATTAATATAAGAACTATTCAGCAAAGATACGGCCTTGGAATAAACTATTTGTGACATCTCTAGTTATCACACAAACAAGGTATAAATAAAAATAGTCATTTGAAATTACATATAATCGTTTTAAACATTTTATGAAGTTATATATAATTTGATACAATTGTTGAGAAAAACTCTGCACTGTTTTTATCAGCTCTTATTCAAAAATATAAAATATTTGATTCAATAAAATTATATACAATACCCAAAAATTCGTATCTGGAAAAAAATTCGGATAAAATTTTATCTAATATAAATCAAATTGTACAAATTGGTATATAATTGCATCGAGGTTTGTCTAATTCGATACGATTATATCGAAATCGAAACAATTTTATATATTTTAGATACAATTATATGGTTTTATTTTTCGGATAAAATTTGATGTCATCGCATATCTAATTAATATATAATTTGATGAAGCCCCATATAAATTTTTTTTTACTTGGGTAGGCTTTTATGGAATTGTTTCACAATTTTAACATGTCAATTTTAACATGTCTCAAATAGAAAATCCTTGCTTTTATCAGATATAAGTGTACAAGTTCCGAAATTTTATACAATTATATCTGATTTATATATAATTGTATCAGTCAAGTTCTTAACTCATACAATTAAACAAAATTATACACAATTTCACAAAGTCAATTATATATGCTGTAAACACAACTAAATATATCTAAACTAGTGCAATTGGATTTAAGCCAATATGGACCCATTTCTCGAATGAAATTTTTTATGATTTCATACAATCGTTGTTACTCGCGCAAAATAATGACATGTCATAAATGACTTGCTTGCACAAAATGACATTATTTTCCAGCTTACAAAAAATCAAAAACATGAGTCTAAAAGTATATTTTCAAAAATTTTGAGATCATTACTTTATATTTAAAATAATGATAAAAATAAGTGTTTATGGGTAAAGTTTTTTTGTACTGACATAATTGAAAAATTAACTGATAATGCAGAGGTTAATGTGGTGTCATTACTGATAGTAAGAAAAGTAATGACATGTCATTAGTGTTTCTACACTGGGTAGATTTAACAGATTTATTTCTGCTGTTTTTTTTTATATATTTTAGCAGTTTTTTTTGCAACGTCATTTTTAACATATGGTTAGTAGATTTAGCAAAAATGTTTACTAATTTTGTTTTATTAGTGTAGCGACAACATTTTTTCCTTATAAGCGTTGCAACACTTGGCGTACAAAAGTGACAGATTTCCAGCACCTATTCTTATAAATTTCTCCTGGGCCACACACAGAAAAACTTAGCTATTTGCCTTAGCTATTGGTCCTGAACCATTCTGTGGAATACCTGCGGGGTAGTATGTTAGGGAAAGGCTCAGGGCATGGAGAGAGTCTGAATTCTCTGGTTACTGGGAAAACTCTAATGGTCAGCGCCAGGCTAAGAGATTGATCTCTTTTTCCAGTAGGGGGTCGTGGCGACTCTTGTCGCTTGAAAGGGGGGGGGGGGGGGTTTGAGGACCCTGGCGTCGTACTTAACTGGACACTGTAATCTCAGATACCATCTTCACAGGAATGGTCAATCGGACACGGATATGTGTAGGTTTTGTGAGATGGTGTCTGAGACCTCGGAGCATGTTCTCTGCGAATGTCCCAGGCTTTGTGATAGGATACTTAGGTTTCTAGGTGATCGCTTCATTTCGCCTTCCGACATCGCGAACATTTTGCCTAATAGGATAATTGGCTTTTTAGGTAGCTTGAATCTGTATGTAACTTTAGGCATCAAAAAAGACCTACATTGGTCGCGGTGCATAGTGCCTTCTGATCTAATCTAATCTCGCTATTTGCCAACTGAAATTCGGTCACTACGACTCAAATTCTGTTATTACGAATTTCAGACTGTTAGCACAAATTTACATTAGTTCGGTCAAATCAACTGAATTTTAGTTGCAACAGCCAAAATATTAAGAAATCGAATGTAAATATCGTTGTTTTAACTGAATTTATAAGTTGTTATCATTAATATACACTTTTCAATTCGTTAGGCACTTTATTTCTCTCTTTTTAAAGGCATTTTGTCGTTCATCTCATAAACGACTCTTACCAACTTTAATTTCATATTTTGTTAAACCCTTCTAGATTTTTTTCATTGCATTTAATTTTTGTTTGTTTTAATTTTCTCCTCCTTCATCTACTTCTTTTGATGAATGAAAAGATTTTTAATTTTCTGTACGAGTAATTTATACACTGATAGAAAAAAATTGTAAAAATGTTTGCTAAAACTACTAAAAATTAGTTAAAAATTACGCTGCAAAATAAACTGCTAAATTTAGCAGTTTTTTTTTTTGCTAAATATAAGTAAGATAATATTAGTAGCAATAAATATGTTGAAACCACAAATTAATCTGCTAAAATCACCAAAAAATTCTGCAAACTATTAGCAAAAAAAATGTGAAATTAAAATTTTTTTTTTAGATTTTTGTCTAATGCAAATATAAACATTTTTTTTTTGTCGATTTTAACATAATACACTTTTATTTGCATTCTACTAAATTTATGGTAAATATAGCAAACATTTTGCTAATATTACAGTTTTTGTTTACTGTTTTAAGTCTACAAATATTTAGTAAAAGTTTTGCTAATTTTAGCATATTCAACTCGAACATAACTAAAATGTTGTAAATTTAACAGCATTATTTTTGCTGCTTTTATTTTACTAATATTTAGCAAAATAAAACTGCTAATTTAAGCAGTTTTTTCTGTAAAGCCCGTCTTAACTAATTTTTTTTGTAGCTTTTTCTGGTATTTTTACAGGTTAATTTCTATTAGTGTAGTCTCCACTCAAAACATTTAGTTTTCATGTTTAATAAAATAGTGCAGTTTAAACTAACCTAAAAAAAATTCAAACTACATGTCAAAGTGCATTTTTAATGATTCAAGCATTTTCTTTTTCTTGTATATTTTCAGGCTAATAAAGAGTGCTTTAGATAAAGATGGCAATAAAGAATCATGTACTTAATATCAAGCAAAAAAAAAAAAAATTTTAAATCAACTCGGAAGAACATTTGGTACGTAGCAGTGACTACAAACTGTATTTGAAAATGAAAAGCATAATACATTAAAGCGTGGGGTAAGTAGTAAATTGTAAAAAAAAACGACAACTTTAAGCACAGTTCAACGCATTTGAATAGAAAAGATTAAACATTTCAGTTTTTATTAACGTTTTATTTGTGTTTAAAATATTTTACGGTTTTTTGCGCTTTCGAATAATTATTTAACATTTTTATTGTTAAATGCGTTTGCATCTGAAAAAAACGCACACATTTCATTGTTTTATGGCAGAAATAAAAATTTGTATGCAAATGAATACAATAAATTGTCCTTGATATTTTGTTTATTCAGTTTTAGTTTAAAGTGAATCCTTTTGTTTAAAACTTTTTCGTTAGATTAAGAACATAAATGATGGTGGTGAACATTTGAATGCTTAAGGTTTGGTGTTGAAAGAATTGGAAATGTATAATTTACTCCATTTTAATCTTTTTAATAGATAATTGTAACTTTATACAGAGCAAATCTACACTCATAGAAATAATCCTGTGAAAATAGCAAAAAAAAAGCTAATAAGAATTAGTTAAAAATTAAGTTGCCGAAAAAAACAGGAAACGTTAGTATTATTCCTTTTATCGTAAAAGTCAGATGCAAAAATTTATTTTCTGACTTTTATTTTTTTGAGCAAAAATAAAAGTTATTTTTTGACTTTTATTTTTTTTAAGAAAAAATAAAAGTTATTTTGATAACTTTATTCAATAACTGATTTTTTTTTTTCATTTACAAAATAACCTTTATTTTTTTTATATCTCCAATATTTCGTCATTCTTTGAATGACATCTTCAGGGAGTATGAAAAACAACAGACAATATTAAAAAAAAAAAATTATTGCCCCAATTATTGCCCCAAACTCTTGTCAACGTTTTAAATGTTACGTGGACGAGGTCAGCGGCAATAATTTTTGTTGTTGAATATTGTATGTTGTTGTTCATACTTAATGAAGATGTCATTCAAAGAATGCCGAAATTTTATAAATGAAAATTATAATAATTATTGAATAAAGTCATAAAATATTTCATAATTTGTTTTTGACTTTTATTTATTTTATAAAATTATGTTATTTTTTAACTTAAATTTTTTTAAACAAAAATAAAAGTAATTTTTTTTATTTTTATTTTTTTGAGCAAAAATAAAAGTTTTTCTGAGGTAAATTGTTTGTAACCGTCATTAAATGAACAGTTCATGCGAATAAAGACGAATAGACCATTTGTAGAATTTTACAGGGGACAATAAAAACGCAGGAAACGGTTAAAAAATAATATTTTTTGTCCACTTTTTGGTATTAGCTTAAAGATGTAAGTCACATCGACCTATATACAAAATTTTAGTAAGGTATTCGAAAGAGAACTTGCCAAAAATTGGACTTCAATTTTTGCTTAAATTGAAAAAGGGCGAATATCCAAAAAAATGTATTGAAATTTTAATAAAAATTTGATATTTTGCAGCAGATTTTGCCTACATTTTCATGAGACTTGTAAAACTTGACGAACTATGGTTGGTATTTGTTTGTAACACTTTAAGGACTTCAAGGATATACCTTTTAAGGATTGCAAGGACATGCAAAAAAAATTTTTCTTGTTATTTTTTTTTTAATATTCCTGCCATTTGATGCAGTAGTAATTCTTTATGACACTAAATACATTTTTAGGAATTATAATATTAACCCTTGACTGCATATTACGACATAACATAAAAGGACATGAAAAAATTTTTGTTTTTTATACCCTCCATCCCATAGTGCAGGAGGGTATATTCACTTTGTCAAATGTTTGTAATTCTTTTAAAAAAATTCTGGGACCCCATAAACTATATATTCTTGATCAGCATGGATAGAGAAGTCGATATAGCCATGTCCGTCTGTCCGTCCGTCTGTCTGTGGAAACACAAAATACTCCTCCAATACAGAAGAGGTACTGCTAATTTTCAGTCAAATTGTTTGTTGATATCATGAGCAGTTTTCTAGTGAAAATGATCAAAATCGGTTAACGCGTTCAAAAGTTATGAGTGAAAATGTGGGAAGACCACTAAAAAATTTTTTTTTTTATTTCATCATACATACATACATACGCACATTCAATGCTTATACACAAGAATATACGCAAGCAAGGATGGCTGTCAATATCGCTGAATTACCGTCCCCGATTCTAACACCTTTCAACTGACTATCGTTATCGCTTAAATACCGTTACCGATATTCTTGAAATACCGTTATCCGTAAAATACCGTTACCTTAAAATACCGTTACCGAAATAATCTAACAAGATCTGAACAAAAAAACTTCTGTAAATAGATATATTTTCCCAAAGTATGATCATAAACTAGACAGTCATTTAAACTAGGGCATAATGCGGTTAAAAATTGTGGTGTGCATTAATATTACCTGAATAACTAAAATAACGTTATCCTTAAAATGCCGTTACCAAAATAATTGAAAAATCTTTTCCCTAAAATAAAGTTACCGAAATGTCTAAAATATCGTTACCGCTAAAATACCGTTAGCGAAATAAATAAAATACCGATAACGCTAAAATACCGTTAACGCTAAAATCCCGTTACCGAAAAAACTGAAGTATAGTTTCCCCTAAAATACCGTTACCGAAATAAAAGAAAATAGCGTTACTACGACCAATAACCACATAGAATCGGTTACCATCCATGGTCATGATCAACACTTAAAAACAAAAAAAAAACCCACAAAATATTGTTGTTGTTTTTTTGTTTTGTTTTGTATACAGTATGTATGTACGTATGAATTAGTAGCAATCGCATGCAGAGTTGCCAGGTTTGACGATTTGTAGTCATTTTGATGATATTTAATACCCAAAATAACTAAATGACTATTTGACGACTTTTGCTTCCAAAATGACGATTTTTTGACAATAATTTAATATGTCAGCAAGATCTACTTATTTATCATTCTCATAAAATCGCCGGCTCGATCATTAAATTTATATTATTTCGTTAAAAATTGAAAGCAAAAACATTGTTTTTTGATCGATAGCTAGCTTTTATATGCTAATATGATGTGAAATACAATTTTGCAAAAATGCAAATCCTAGAATTGAATAAAACTTAATCCAAACCGCATTTATTTTTTTATAAATTCATTACGGGTTTAGCTTAATTTAGTTTCTGTGTTTATATGTTTAGAACATTTCTTTAAATTTTTATAAAATTTAATTGGAGTTAGATTTAAATAAAAATAAAAAAATTTTCATGTTAAAACACAAGGCATGGACTTTTTTTTTGCGAAACAAACAGATCTCTAGCCCGAATATATTTCATGTTGAAAGATGATATATATACAACTTTAAATGAAACAAAATACATCCAAAAATAAATCCGGTGCTTAAAAAACAGGCCTAATAATATAAATAAAGTGCCAAAATTTAATAATTAAAAATATAACATTAAGTTTGTTCGATAACACAAAAATTTGTACAAGTTTTTACTGGAAGGTGTTCGTTTAGACAAATACGCAGTTAAAACTGGTAAAAAGAGAGAGTAAAGTGACAGTTTGATGCCAAAGAACTTACAAGTTTTTACTGGATACATTTTTGCCAGAAAGAATTTGTAAGATGAAAAAAACATATGACTAAAAAATAAAAAAATATGCTTGTATTTTTAGTAAACAAAAATTAAATTAAATTTTAATTGTTTATGGATTGAAAGTGAAAATGATTAAATAATTAACTATGGAAGAAGTTAAAAAACATTTAAATTATTTTTGGTCGATAATTTCAATTAACTTTTTCCTTTTCCATAATGACCAGTTGATTTTTTTTTAATATTTAAAACAAGCTGCTTTATCTAATTTAATAATTCCTACAAATTTTCTGTTCGTTTACTTCTTTGTAAATTTGTCTTACTATTTGTAATTTTGTTACTGAGTAGTTTTTACTGAACTTTACAGGAAAAGTAATCGAACAGACTTATTGTTTAAAGAATTTCCAAATTTTGTAAAAGAATTTAATATTTAAAAAGTTGTGCCACTGAAATGTTGTTCACAGAATTATGCAGATATAAGTGATTAACAGTTCAAGTGGTAAAATTTGTTTGATTTAAAGTTGTATTTATTTGATCTTTCAACATTATATTTTTGTTATTTTATTAATTAATAATCATATAATTACAAGTTATATACTATTACCCTAACCGAGCACTAGCTACTATGGCCTTCGGCGCGTTGTAGCGAAAACATATCAGTGCCTCTGATGGGAATCGAACCCACGACCCCCGCACTGATAAGCCAGCACGCTACCAACTAGCCTACTGGGGCACACTGTTTCAACATTTTATAAATATGAATATCGTTGTAAAATATAATGATTTTCGAAGTTTAAA
Organism: Delia radicum; assembly: GCA_021234595.1. NCBI lineage: Eukaryota > Metazoa > Arthropoda > Insecta > Diptera > Anthomyiidae > Delia > Delia radicum. The sequence goes on along the minus strand of CM037851.1, from coordinate 240,277,784 downwards.
CCAAAGAGAAGTGTCAAAAATCGTGTTATATTACAACGATAACACGTTAACATTTGAAATGTGAATAACATTATTGTATTTTATTTTTTATTAAAACTTTATCCCTCTTCTAACAAATATATTTTATTTTGACGATTTTTCAAAATATGATGACGATTTTGACGATTTTTTCTAGAAAGTTTGTCGTTTTTATGCTTTGCAAACCTGGCAACACTGGTTATAAGTGCAAATGCGAGAAGCCCTCGAAAAATTGTTAAGCTAATTTATAAAGTATGCTTTTGTTTTCCATATACCAGACTTGCCATATACCTTTTTTTGTTAACCCCAACAAATCAAAAAATCACCAATTAGAAAAAAGGTAGAACAAAATAGTTTAGTTAAAATTCTTTATTTATTTGACTGCATTAACCGGAGTTGCCAGACACATTAATCGTTATCAGATCAAAAAAATATCCAGCAACAAAATCCCCGAATCCAACAATGTAAATTCATAACTTTTTTTCGTACACTATTTTTACTTATTTTCATTCTCAACCTTTAATAAATTTGCAAGGAAACTCTTACATTCTAATTACATTTATTAAAAACCCCATTCAATTTAAAGGACATTCACTTTCAGAACTTTTTTATTTAAGACATATAAGGTGCATACTTCATCTTAAAATCTTTTGATTATATGCATTTGTTTTCCTTAAAAGCCCTAATTTTTATTTGATACATACAAAAATAATCTAAATTAAAGTATTGATGTGTAAAAACCAATCGAATTTTGGGAAAATTTCTTAGGGTTCTTATTCTAGGAGTCGTAAACGAGAATTGCACAAGCAACTGAGCTGAAAAACAATAATTTGAAATACCAGTTTCTTTAATTTTTTGTATCTCGAAAACACCCTAAACACTCGAAAGATTTCCTTTTATAATTTTTGACAAACTTAGTTTCATCACACTTTCCGTTTTACTTATGTGATGTATAGTATAAACACATGTGTTGTAATGTAAACTGGCATTTCATAATTATTTCATTATGTATGTCTCCGCAAGTGTATTTTTGTTCCCTTAAATTTATCTAAAATTCTGATTATTCGAAACTGTTTTTATGCGTTTGTATTCATTGCATCTCTTCTAACGATCCAAAAATATATTTTAGTAACTTTCTTTCATTATTATATAGGCAAAGAGACAAACAACAGGCGAATTTTACAACAGTTTTTTTAACATCATAAGGAACTATACAAATATATGTATTTTTCACTACACGTTCTTCTTTAGGTAATCAGAATAACCTTTGAATACCCACTGTTATAAGCATGCAGAATTTCAGATTCATTTTAGTAAACTTTAATTAAACATTTTTTCTTTTGTAACATCCCAAATACATTAATCAATCAGTCATATTTTGTTTTACTTATAAAAACAACATTATTTTTGTTATTTTTACAAAGAATATAGATATTAATATTGTTTGCACTTTCCCTGGTTTATGAAAACACCGAGATGGAGGGTATCCAAAAATTCGTCACAGCCGAATTTAATCTTTTTTAATACCAAATTCGGCACATCGGACTTTAATGCTTCCACTTGTTATTCCTGACATTGGATGCAGTATTAACACAAAATGACACAAAATTAATTTTTAAGAATTATAATATTAACCCTTATTTGCATTATAACATTTAAAAAAAACTGAACTTTATTGAAGGATTTTCTAAATACTCACAAAAAAATACCAACAAAATAGTTTGTCCAGACTAAACTGTTAAACCCTTATGTGTTACTTATTCCTTTTTAACTGTTCCTAAAATTTTTGGTTTTCAAAATCTATGTAGCCTTTCATTTGGTATGTAACATGACTAGGGTTCTTTGCATAATATAGGAGATAAACGAAAAAAAACTGAAAAATGGCCTTGTCTTCCCCCCTCCTTTTTACACCCTTAATATGAATTTGGGCCGCTAAAAAAAATACGTGTCCCTTTATTTTTTCTGCTCTACAATTCCATAAAGATCCGCGGGTGACACTAGGGAGTTTCAGTTTTTATATATTTCAATGAATCATAAATGAATTTTTTATTTACATACTTTATATCCAAACAACATTACCAAATATTTGTAGGTAGGGTATCGAAGGAAAGTAACTATAAAATATGTTTAAAGATTTGATTTCCGAAATAAAATAATTCAAAAGACGGTTAAAATATGCTTAGACCATGTATTCGTGGTTATATGATCTTAATTACGCGGTAACACTGCAGATTTTTTTTCGCAAATCTGGTTAATTTGTTTTTATGTGCTAAGATTGTTTTTTTTTTTGTACAATTTCAAATTTTAGCTAATATCAATTTTAAACTCGCAGCTAAATAATTTTTATATAATATTTTGTTAAGGATGGATATTCGCCCTTTTTGCTTTCCACACTTTAAAGTCTTATAACTCAAGAACGGTAAAATTTTTTGCCAATATAATAAGTGTGGTTTGTTCCTCGTAATGTTCTTTTAACACATTGAACACGAAAGTAAAATTTTTGTATGTTTTTGTGTTGTATTTAATCAATATTGTGCGTTAGTTCACTCCCAATTTAAAAAAAAATATAAAAATATACGAATTATTGCACTTTCAAAGTCATTTTTTTAGCCTTAAAAGTCAAAATTTCCCCAAAGTTTCTGCATAGGATTGTAGAGCTCTGCTAATAAAATGCATTTATGCAAAAAAAAACGTGTTTGCGAAAAAGTGGTCTATTCGTCCTTATTTGTATGAACTGTTCAAATGACAATCGTAATTAATTTTATTATAATTAATTACTTAAGAATTTCTTTAGTTAGATTTTTACAGGAAGACTAAGAAGAAAACATTTTTTTTTAAAAATTTAACGGACACAATGGATATGTCAGACTGCCGCAGTTTCGTCTCCTCCCAGGACGCTTCAGTGGTTAATTTATGTGTCAATTGAACAAAGTATTTTATATTGCTAAATTGCTCTATACGAAAAACTTTTTACTTTGTGTGGTAGTGAGTTTCAAACCCACAGCCATACATCAGGCTATGACTCGTAGCATAACCTCTTAGCGAGTTGAGCCACGGTCGACACAGCAAAGAGTGTGGCTAAGTGGAGTTTTCAGAATCACAGCATTCACAATGTATTGTTTTAATCAGAAGAGACATAATTAACTAATACATATGAACAATTTATTTTTCAACTAGAATACTTCCTCTTTTTAATCCTATTGTTATCTCTTTTTCAAATATTTAAAATTTTTTAAATTTGTATGGAAACTTTAGAGGTACCTTCACATTTTCACTTATAACTTTTGATCCGCTGGACCGATTTTGCTCATTTTCAATACCAAACTTATCGCGAAGATGTCTATCAATGTAGTTAAAAATGAATACCCTCATCACATATGGGGTAGGATATAACAATATAAAAGGCCATAAACAAAAAGTTTGGCCTGAGAACGCCTAACCCTTTGGAGGTTTTACTATACTGACCCAGTACTTTCACCCTGACTTGAAATTTCATACCCCCCCCCCCCCCCCCCCCCCCCCCCCCCCCCACCCCCCCCCCCCCCCCCCCCCCCCCCCCCCCCCCCCCCCCCCAGCCAATGATCCCGAAAATGTTCCGCAGTGCATTTAGCAAATGTTTTTTTTTTTTGCTGATTTTAGCGGATTAATTTGGAACTTTAATTTGGAATTTTAATTTAACTAAAATTTAGCTCTTACATAACAAACATTTTGTAGATTTAACAGATATATTTTTTCTATTGTTAATTTACAAATATTTCCAAAAAAAAAATCTACTAATTTCCACAAATTTTCTGTAGCGTTCTCTGCTCTTTTTACAGGATTGTTTCTTTCAGTGTAAAATTGTAATACAACGCCATTTTGAACTAATTTTAGAAGTTTGGGAAAAACTTTTACTAATTTATTTCTACAGTCATAAAAATAAACCTGTAAATTAGTAGAAAATGCTACTAAAAATTATAATAAATTACTAAAAACTGCTAGAATTAGCAGTTTTTTTTTTGCTAAATATTAATAAAATAAGAACAGCAAAAAAAAACTGTTAACTTTACAAAATTTCAGTTTTATTCGAGTTCAATTTTAGTTAACAGAAAGTAGCAATTTACTCTGTTAAAACTAGCAAAAACGTCTACTAAATATTTGTAGACAAAAAACTGTAATATCAACAAAATTTTTGCTATATTAACCTTTGATTCTGTAGCATGCAAATAACAGTATATTTTGCTAAAGTCAACAGAAATTTTTGCTAAAAGATTGTAAACAGCTGATTTCAGAAGAGCAATTTTTTTCGCAAAAAAATCTATAAAAAAAATTGAAAAATTTTCTACATTTCCATGATTTTATGTCTACTAATATATAGCAGACTTTCTTGCAGATTTCAGGTTATTAATTTATTACTTTATATTAACTAAAATTTAGCTCAAAGTTAACTTAATGTTTGTAGATTTAACAGATTTATGTTTGCTATCTAATCTTACTAATGTTTAGCAAAAACAAACTCCTATTTATAAACATTTTTTCTGCAACGTAGTTTTTAACCAATTTTTAGTAGTTTTTGCAAAAGCCTTTACATATTTTATATCGCGTGCGGAATAGGCCTTGACCGTTACAAATTAAGATCTTTTGTAATTGTCTTGTGATCAGTCTAAACTAAGGGTTGGTATCATCTTTTAAAATGCCATATTTTCCTTGTTAATGATGATAAATAGTGGAAGCGTTTTATATAATAAAAACAATATATGTATATTTTAAACCATTCACCTATTACATATATACATACCTCCTTAAGACATACATATACATTCCTCCTTAAGATACAAGTGCTACCACCAATTGTATGAAGCATGTACTTTACACATGCATATAATATAAATTTTAATTACCACTTGTTCTACAATTCTACTGTGAAAAATACTTATTATTTTTTTTTTGTTATATCGATGGTCATAAGTTGACAACACTTGTAACAACTTAGGAAGTGTTTGCTAAATGATTTCGGTATAATGGAGAAGCCATTTGACATGTTGATCTGAATTCATTGTTTTGTTGAGATATAATAGGTGTTAACTTATGACCATTGTTATGTATTTTGCCTATGTTACATTGTATTTGCATATAGAAAGTTACTGCATCATCAGCTTGGTGTGTTGTTGCAAGTATTTTGTTTAACCCATTAAACTCTAATACGACTGCAGACGAATGTTTGCTTTATTTGTTATATAAGGTGGCGCAAAAATAACCTTCCGATGTTTTTTTTTTTATTATGTATAGCATTTTCTGATAGGAGGATTACTTTTGCGCCACCTTATACATGCGATATTTTGAATACGAATTTAATACTGAAAAGGCTAACATCCAATTTCAATTAAAAATTTAATTAAATTTGTAACAATTAATTATTTAATCATATCAATTAAACATTTAATTTAAATATCTCATCTCATATCAATAACAAATTTATTTAAAAACCTTCCAAATTTTCAATTAAGAATTTAATCATATCAACACAAAACAAATAATTGCCAATAAAATTCGAACTTACTTTCAATAAAAATTTTAATAATATCTATTAAATGTTTAATTGAAAATTAATTTGGTGCACTCAAATGTTCCAGTTTTTAAAACCCATACTGACATCAAATTAAAAAAAATTCTAAAATTTAACGCACCACCAATATTTAAAAAATCGTCAAAATTTAGGAAATTGTAAAAATTGAAGAAATATCCCAAATTATAAAAAATTTGCCAAAAATTAAAATGTTTTCGACATATGGACGTTTAAAATTTAAGTGATTTTTTCAAATTGGGCGATTTTTTAGGGATTTTTAAATTTTTACTATTTTTTTAAATTTTGGCGTTTTTTTTTCTATTTTGGTTGTTTGTTTTCTAAATTTAGCGGATTTTTTAAATAATACTGATTTGTACGATGGTTTTTCCAGTTGTTGGCTATTTTGTCCAATTTTAATATTCTCTTTTAAGTTTTGGCAATTTTTAGTTCAATTTTGTATTTTTTTGCTTCAAATTTTTAAGATTTTTTTAAATGTTGGTTATTTTTTTTATTTAAATTTTGTCAATTTTTGGAAATATTTGAAATTTTTTCCAAATGTAGAGACGTTTTTTTTTTTTTTTTTAATTTTTAGCAATTTTTTTATTGTAGTGATTTTTCAAAATTTTAAGATTTTTTTTCCTAATATTTGGCGACTTTTTTTGAATTTAAATTTTGTTGATTTTTTTAAATTTTACATTATTTAGCTCAGGCGATTTTTCACCAATTTTTGGTGTTTTTGCTATTTTATTTAAATTTGTTTGAATTTAAAAACAATATTCAATTAAATTTTAAATAAATATGATTAAAATATTGATTAAAACTAAAATCAATTAAGCTGTTACAAGACATTTTAATTGCTACTACAATTTCCTTAATAGGACGGAATTCAATTCAACTGTTAATTGGATTAACAAATATTTTAACTGAAACTAGATTTTAGTTTTTTTGTGAAAGTTTTAATTTTGTAGACTTGCTGACTTATCTCAAATTAACCAAAGTTTAGGACTTAACCAAAGTTATATGGTCATATCTATGGTTAAAGTTAAACTCGGGTTATTGATGGAAAAGTTACTATAGAACAAATCAATTAAGTTTCTAAATTGGAATAATAGAATTTTTTTTAAATTTTCTAAGATTTTTACTTAAATTTTTAAATCATATTGTTAAAATTTTAATTCATACTCATTTAATTACTTTTTTAATTATATTTACAAATAATTTATTTTATGTGTTAAGATCAATTGAAATTCGTATGAAAAATATGTATTCCATATAAAACAATCGCCCATGTCCCTACTTTAGAACGTTTTGCAATTAGAACGAATTTGTGAAATCACACGAAATTGAAATTTGGTGTTCTCAAATCCTAAAAGCTTTCGAAAACTCGAATTTTTTTCAAAATTATTATCGAAGTGCCAAAAACATATGGTTTTATGGATAATGAAAAACATATGAAAAGTAAAATGCTTTTAAGAAATGCTTCTAACATTGTTGTCAATTTGTTAGTGTTTTCTAGAATATTAAAACAAAAAAATGTTTTTTTAAAACAGTTTTTTAGAGTATAAACAATACAACGAAAAATACAATAAAATCAGAAATAAGTAAAAAAAAAGATCTAAATTTTTAATATTAAGCACCATTTTTGACCCTAAATTGTAATTTATTTTTAAAAAAGAGCATTCGTTTTACTTTCGTTTAATCGCGAGAACACCGAAAAATTCTAAAATTTTCACTTTCGCTCTGATTTAAAAGCCGTAACAGGGGTGAATAATTTTTTTCCAGTCGATTTTAAAAGCCTTCCAAAATTTTAATTTAAAATTTAGTCGTATCTATTAAAACAATTTTATACAAATTTTTAATTATTCTTTAAATTGATATAATAATAATTTTTGTTGAAATTTTAAAAGGGTTTAAATTAAATTTTTAATTTTATTTACAAATAATTTAATTGAAATCCGATTTTAGTTTTTCTGTGTTAAGAGGTATTGAAATTTAGTTTTAAATATGGATTCCAAGTAAAGAAAATATTTTTTTGAAGTCGGATTTTAGAAGAAAAAAATGAGGGTACATTTTACACTTGGAGTAAAAAGGTTATAAGAATTACAAGCTTTAAAAAAAATTATGCAAACATTTTTAAATTTTTTCACATTTTGAATTAAAATTGTAATTGATAAAAGATGCAACCAAATATTTAACAAATATATTTAAAAATTAATTAAAAAATTATTAAAATCCATTAAACTTTTTATTAAATTTTAGTTTAAACAAATCTTTAATTGAACAATTTTTTGCTATAATTTTTTCCGTGAAATTGTGTAATGTGCAAACCAAAACTTATTAGCCTAAAATACGTAATTGAAATAAAATTTGATTGAAATATACAAATGTTTCTAAACAAATATTTAATTAAAACAATTAATTTATTTAATTTTTTTTAATTAATCGTGTGCAATTTCTAGTAGTTAATGCTATCACTTTGCATGATACACTCAAAAAAATAAGTTTGTAGAAAAGTTAGTAAAACGTCTTATAAATCAGGTATACTATTTTTTTTTAGCAAATTTTTTGCTAAAATCGTGTTTTTAGCTAAAAGTTTTGTTATACTTATTCAGCGCTTAACTGTTTTATACTAATGCTTTACTAATATTATACTAATGTTTTACTAATTAATTTTGCTAAAAAAAATTGTGCTGATAAGCACATTAATAGTGTGGACGGCAACCAGATTGAAAGATATGCGCAAAATGAAGCAGATGTCGCGGCATGTCAAGATGTAGTAGCGAAGAGGAAAATGATACTAAAGAGTACAACTCTAATAAGACATATAAAAAAATCAACCATGGAAGATTTTTGTATCTGTTTTTCATACATAAAACAAAATTGAGGATTAAAACAACTTAAATTTGCGTTGTCACCGGCTTATGAAAATAATTGTCTATTAATTAAATAAAAGACAAAATAAAATATTTAAATTTAATATGTATTTCTAAACTAAATGTTTATAGATTAATAATCTAGTGTGGTCAAATTGCAAACAAACATATACAGACATGTAGACAGAGTAAAGCGAAAGACAAAGACACACATCTTAGGTAGATTTTTATGGTTCCTTTTTCGTATTGCAAAAAAGGGTTGTTTTTTCGTTTCGCGTGTTTTTGTTTATTTTTTCGTTGTTTCTATAATTATCGTCGGCAGTTGCGTCCTTTAAAAGATAGCATCTTTTAGACAACCATTGATGTAAGTAGTTGAAAGAAAATTTTTGTTATGTTATATATATTTATTTCTATATATTTTCAGATATTAAATTAATTCATGTCGTCAATGTGGGAAAATGAAAATTTTTATATTTCGTAATTATTGTAAATTAGTTTTAAAAGAATCACAAAAATATTATTTATGATTTTCAGCAAATAAATTAACTAAATTACAATTTTTCTACAAATTTTTTGAGTTTTTTTCAGTCTACTAAAATTCAGCAAAAAATTTATTAATTTTTAGCAAGGCTTTTTTATTTCTAATCCACTAAGTGTTAGCAAAACTTTTGCTGAATCTACTAATTTTGTTGCTAAAAATCAGCTCGCTGATTTCAAGCACCCTCCTGACTAAAATTTTGCTGACTTTACAAACTTTTTTTTTTTAGTGTACATGCAAAGTCAAATATAATATTAATTGATATTATCCATTTCGTAACTAAAATTAGTTTTTTAATTTTTCTGTGTAATAGTTCTTTTCTAAATGGGTTAAATTATATACAATTCGTGCGTTAAATTCTATATAAGTTTTTAGCTAAACTCATAGAAATAAAGCTGTAAAAATCGCAAAAAAAGCTACTAAAAATTAGTTAACATTTAGTTATGTTTGAGCTAAATTTTAGTTAATTGAAAGAAACAAAATTCTCTGCTAAAATCAGCAAAAACATTTACTAAATATTACAACAAAACGTGAAATTTAAAATTTTTTTTTAATGCGAATAAAAGTCTGCCCTTAAGAAATCAGCAATGTACAATTTTTTAGCAAACATTTCTGTTGATTTTAGCAAAATAAATTGTTATATTCATTTTACTAAATTAGAGGTCAATCTAGCAACAATTTTGTTAATTTACAGTTTTGGTTTGCTATTTTGAGTCTACAAATATTAAGTAAAAGTTTTAGCTAAGTTTACAAAGTTAAATCCTTTCTTTAAATAACTAAAATTTACATAGAATAGAACTAAAATTTTGTGAAGTTAACACATTCATTTTTGCTGTTCTTATTTTATTGATATTTAGCAAAAAAAAATTTTAAATTTAAAAGTTTTATCTGGTAACTAATTTTTAACTAGTTTTTAGTAGGTTTTCTGTTATTTTTACAGTTTTATTTCCATTAGTGTATTCATCCAACAACTGCGATTTAGATGATGATATTTTGTGGCAACGAAGAAGATGTTGCAGCAAGAAATTTTAGAAATAAATATGTTGAGTGTTTCTTATTTTAAATACTTTATTTAGTTTTTTTTTTTGCTCAACACTCTTTTGTTTTACCAAGTGTTATTTTCTCTACTTTTGTTTCCTCCATACAAGTTTTATTTTTTTTTTAAACAATTGTTTCATTATTAACACATTTTCTTAACCGTTTGTTTATTCAAGAAAAATGTCATGATTATTTTGTGCATAATATTCTAAAGTAGTTCTCTTGAAATTAGTTTTCTTACAAAATATATCTCGTTAAATATGCTTCATGGCACACGGGTGTCCTCAAGGGTCGAATTAAAGAAATAACTAAAATTGTTTTTGTCAATTGAAGTATTTGTAAATACAAGTAGAATTTTAGCAAGCCAACTTTAAAGTTTTCACAATTTTCAATTAAAATTTGAATCATATCAATTAATTTTAGTAATTAATATTTTAGTGAAACCCAAAAAGAAAAATGAGGAAAAAATATATACTAGAATTTTTTGTCAATAAAATTTCAATTAAACTTTTGGTCGATTTCAAACAAACTCACTTTGAATAAATAGTTTAATAATATTTATTGAATGATTAATTGAAAATGAATTTAATGCACACTAAAGGGAAGCATGAATGTCTTGCAAGACATTTTTCTATGCATCAACAATTTTTTTCTGCTCTAATAATAAAAAATCTTGAAAATTATAAAAACATGGACAAAATGAAAGTATCACATGAAAAAATAAAAAAAATTTTAAGTTAAATAGTCTTTGTTTCTATTTTAAATACAAAAATCGTAAAAACTGGTATCACAGCAGCACACAAGAGAATATTTTGCAAAACATTCATGCGCCGCTTTAGTGCAAAAAAATTTAAAAACATCACCAAAATTAAAAAAAAATCGGCGTAATTGAAAAAAAATCGATTAAATTTAAAAAATCACTTCTATACCAAAAACCTTAAAATCTAGAAAAAACCGATCAAATTTAATTTAAAATTTTTTAAATATTAGCGAATTTTCAATTTAATCGATTTTTTTTTTATTTTTTTTGCAAATTTGGTGATGTTTTTAATGCTTTTTTTAATTTGTGTGTACCGAATTGATTTTCAATTAAACATTTAATAAAAATTATTAAACTTTTCATTGAAAGTGTGTTTGAAACCGAACTAAAGTTTAATTGAAATTTTATTGACAAAAACATTTTTCTGTGTAATTTCGAAATGTTTTGATACATTTTTTTTCCTTATTTTTCTTTCTGATTTTCCGTAAAATATTAAAAAACTTCAATTAAAACTGAAATTTAAAAAATCGCTGAGATTGGAAAAATCGTCAGAATTAAAAAAAAAAACGCCAAAAGTGAAAAAAATTGCCAAAATTGAAATAAATGATAAAAAAAACAAAAAAATTATAAAAAGTCCAAAAATTAAAAATCTCCAATAATAAAAAAACGTCAAAATTGATAAATATAGCTAAAAAAAAATAAAAAAAAATTCGCCAAAATATAAAATAAAAAATTCCAAAATCTAAATTTTCAATTTTGGTACTTTTTTCAAGTTTTGGTTATTTTTTTCAAATACAAACGATTTAAAATTTTTGTCGTTTTTTAATTTATATTAACTTTTCTGATTTTTTTTCCTATTTTAGTTTTTTCATAATTTTTGCCAATTTGTTTTAATTAAATTCTTAAAAAATTGTCTTCAAAAAATTTGTTTGACATAAAAAAAAAAAACAATATTCCATTAAATTTTGAATAGATATGATTAAAATTTTAAGTGAAACTAAATCTATTAAATAATTACAAACTATTTTAATTGATACTACGATTTCTTTAATTGAATTTAATTCAATTAAACTTTTAATTGAATTAACATATATTTTAATAGAAACCAATCGATCTAATTTTTTCCCGTGAGTTTAGAACTTTATTTACTTTCAAATATCAGAGTTTTTTTTTACTATAAATGCTCATGTTTAAGGCAATGTTAAGAAAAACTTGGAGACCAAAGTTTTTTAAGATCCGATCTGTAATTCTCTGAATTATTGTATGTAAGTTGGTAGAAGCCCGGTATTGCAAATTTTACATTAAAAGGGGCCTCTTAATGTAAAATTTACAATGATTAATTAGAGATTTGTTTAAAATAAAAATTGATTTTAATTAAAAGTTTAATTAATGCAATTAATTTTTTAATTAAATGTTTGAAAAAGAAAATAAATATTTAATTGCATCAATTAAAAATTGATTTAAAAACTTAAATTAATTTAAAAATTTTTAAACACAATTTCTTAGAGCTGATAATTCCCATTACCATTTTTCTTAAATGCAAATATAAAAAAAATAATTTCACTGAGTGTCTTGAAAAGCCCTTTGAATGTCAATAGAAAATGGTGCCAAAATAACGAAAACTTGACTAACTTGATATCAGCAAGATTATTCAAGTTCAAGATACTTTGGTTTTTGTTAAACAAAAAACCGAGCAATGTTTATTTAATTAAATAATAAACATTAATTAATAAATAAACAATGCACGGTTTTTTTTTTTTTTTAATTACAAAATATAATTAAAAAATAAACATTTCACAGTTTTTTGTTTAACAAGAAACAAATGATCTTGAATTTGAATAACACAGTGCAGCATTTTTAAGGTCATCGTTTGGTTCCTCTTTCGTACCCGGTTTTTTTTGAAGTGTATATCGAAACTAAAAAAAATCCGCAAAGGACTTGGCCAGATTACATCGAAATTTTTTTTTTTGGACACCCTAAGTTTTTGCACCCAAACATGATTTTTTTAAAAAAGGAAAATTTTTATGGAATCCATATATCATAAACCGTTCGGAATTTTGTTTTTATGTCTTTGGCAAAGTTGTAGATCCAAACCAAAGCAAAAAAATTCTCATATGGACCGACCCAAAAAAATTGCATCCACTGCATCAAAATTGCAAAAAATTGGGAAAAAATGCTATTTTTTATGATTTTTTCATGATTTTGTCCTGAAATGGCTTAAATACTGGGAATTTAAGAAATCTTTCTTCAGCTAAATTATATCTAACAACAATATAAACAACTCTCTAGTACATGTCATCTTAATACGAACATTCCTTAACCCTAGAAAGCACATCTTTTTGCTCACACTTATTTTGCATAGCCAATGTTTGTCGTTTCGACAAAGAAAGACTATATAGGTTAATGCCGTTTTTGTTGGTACTTGTTTTCAAATTTACTATTTAAACATTTTATTGTTGTAATGCTGATATGTTTTTGAAAAAATGAATATATTTATTTTATTAATAAAAAGTAATTATTTTATAACGCAATTAACAATTTCATAATTTTTTTTTTATTTTTTGTTTAAGTTTTTTTGTTTATTTATACAAATGCAAAACATGTGTATTATTAACTGCCGATGATTTTATTCTGCTACGATTTTACCCGAAAAAAGTATAGTAACTTCTGGTAAAATGAGAAACACAATTACTTTCTTATCACGCTCTCATTTACCGAATTTTTGTTAATAATTTTCGTGTTGCACTTTGCAGGTAGAACTGGGTTTTTACAACACCCTTTTTAAAAACTTCTTAAAAAATGTTTCTGAGTGGGTGTGATTGTCATGTGTGTTTTATCTTCGTGTTGCGGTTTTTAGGTGGAACTGGGTTTTTACAACACCTCATCTTCCTAAACAGGATTTTAAAATTGGATTTTAAAGTTTGGCTATTTCCATATTATCATAAAAAAATAGCATTTTTTCCCAATTTTTTGCAATTTTGATGCAGTGGATGCAATTTTTTTGGGTCGGTCCATATGAGAATTTTTTTGCTTTGGTTTGGATCTACAACTTTGCCAAAGACATAAAAACAAAATTCCGAACGGTTTATGATATATGGATTCCATAAAAATTTTCCTTTTTTTAAAAAAATCATGTTTGGGTGCAAAAACTTAGGGTGTCCAAAAAAAAAATTTCGATGTAATCTGGCCAAGTCCTTTGCGGATTTTTTTTAGTTTCGATATACACTTCAAAAAAAACCGGGTACGAAAGAGGAACCAATTTATGTGTTGCACTGTGTAATCTTGCTCACATCATAATTTATGATAAAAGATCAAAAAATAAACTTTTGGTTTTAATTTTTTTAAATTTAAAAGCAAAACCGTTAAATATACGTTAACTTTACAAAAGTTTTCATTAATTTAACATTTTTGTTCGTAGTTTTATTCATGGAGTATTATGATTACAAATAAAAATGTCAAAACAACGAAAATGAACGAAAATTTTAAGACAACATAATTTTCGTATATTTATGCTTATTTCAGTTGATTCCACCGACTCTTGAGGACAACTGTGTTCATATTGGCAGTTATAATGCAGTATTTTCTGACTTTTTCTACCCATTATACAAAAGCTTTTCACAGCACGCATATTTATCCTAGTTAAAGTGCATAAATGATTTTATTCAAGAGTTTTTAAGTTTCAATGGGGATAAATTGATTTTATTTTGTGTATTGAAGTGTGTATTAAAGGATTTTCTTTGTTGGTGCATTCTTTGTGTTTCGCTTATTCGCCAGAAATATTTTACAGTTCAATAAATATTAAATACCACAAAGTATTCCAAAGGAATTATCAAAGTAATGTTTATATGAAAGTTTATACAATTCATGTGTGAAGTTTATTGACCAACTTAACGATGGCGATACAGAATAAGGGAGATATTACATATCGCCACCTTAAATTAAAAAGGGCATAACAACGCAGCAAAAACTAGCCAGAAGCGCTTCCGGAAGGCATTATTTAATTACGAAGCGCTTCCAAAGGAAATATAGAAGGCATGATGTTTGTTCGCGATGTCCCACTTCCCAGTAAAAAACGCTGCTTACATGCAAGCAGGTTGTAAGGGAGTAAGCCGAAAAGAATCCCTTACAAACCTGCTTACATATGCCATGATCTTTATATGTAGAAATCCCACTTGGAAGCATTACTTTTGGACAAAATTAGCGCTGTAAAAAGCTGTGATTGAATGGCCTGAATAAAAAATCATATTTCATGTCGACATTATTACAATTTAAAATAAATTTTACATAAAATTCTACAGACATTAAATTTTTTTGTTTAAATTTTAGACATATAAATACAATAATTATATTTATGTTTTTACCGCACCAAGAGCTAGCTCTTCAGAAACAGATAAATTACTAATTATCACTCGGGATAACTAATACAGATCGTTTATACTCCACGAAATATAACTTTCTGCATTACAACCTGCATCCGTGTAAGGGATTAGGGTAAGCTGCTTACAGTAAGCTCGAATATTTTTTTGTATATTTTTATAGGAAAATTATTCGTATCTTTTGTTGCTTGTAAGTATAATCTTAAAGTAAGCAAATACAGCAGCGCATTTGTTTTATCCTGCTTCTAAAAACACCAAATTTTTTTTACTGGGTTGGGATGTCTCTTTTAGGTGAAAAGCTCTTTTTTTTTGTATGTTGACAATATTAATGCTTCTTAGTTTGCATTCTGCATTGCTTCATTGTAAGCATTATTCACTGCTTCAAAGAAGGCATTTTGCGAAGCACAAATACATTTTTTAATATTCTTTGAGTTATCATTGTTACGACTTTTTTGGCATGGTTATTTCTGAAACAAAATGACGTAACAACATTGAACATGAGAAATTCTCAAACTTTTGATTTTTTTGGGGGATATTAATATTTTTACGGAATTTTGGATTTCGTTCATAAAATCGTCATTTGTTGACGTATAATAAAAATTTTGTAATTTAATTATTTATATGTAATTTGCAATATAATCAATCAACAAATTGATTGTACCATTTTGTTGTTGTTACGTCCTTTTGTATTTTAGGTGACGATATTAGACTTTAAACATATTTTGAAGAGCAAATTAAGGCTTGCCAGGAGATTGTCTTTAGCGAGAACTCAGACTTTTCTGAAATGTCCAGCTTAAAAAAGGTGAACTAAAATCGAGTTTCAATTAAAATGTTTTTTTTTTGCGAGAGGCGTGGTAGAAAAGAATAGGCACATTTCTAAAAATTATAACTACATTGTAAATATTCAATTGAATCAGAGTACAGTTTCCGGCTACTAAAGGTCATCAGTGATTCTGATAATACTGTAATATTTGTTACGTGTTTTATTGCTTGATTGCGTCTATATGAAATTTTTGTGCTTGCAAAAAAATTGGTAACGGCAGAAAAATCTTTGGCTGAAAATCAGCGAGCTGACTTTTACCAAAAAAATTAATAAAAAAATTAGTAAAAAAAAGGTGTTTACCAAAATATTTGTAGGCTGAAAAATTACACTTTAGTTAATTTATTTGCTATAAATAATAAAAAAAAATTGTGATTCTTTAAAAAAAAATGTACAATACAATAAAAAATATAAAAATGTCCATACATGGGCAACATGAATGAATTTAATATCTGAAAATATATAGAAATAATTATATATAACATAAACAAAAATATATTTCTACTACTTATACCCATGGTTGGCTATACGATGACAATTTAGACTGAAGTTAAATGCCGTGGATGATTCTAGAAGCAAAACAAAAAAAATAACAAAATATGACATACACATAAACAACCCTTTTTTACCTAAGACGTGTTACCTTCTCTTTCGCTTTAGTCTGTCTACCTAAAGATATATTTGTTTTGCAATTTTTCCACATTTCATAAATTACCACTATAAATATTTTGTTTTGTCTTTAATTTAATTAATAATCAATATCTTTGACAATCCGGAATCAACACAACATTTGAATTTGTTGGATAATCAATTTATATGAATACACATTGTTGGCGTCCTTTTATATAAAAAAAATATACAAAAATCTTCCATGGTTGATTTTTGTATATATATTATAAGAGTTGTACTCTTTGGTATCATTTTCCTTGTCTCTACTACATCTTGACATGCAGCGACATCTATTTCATGCTGCGTATATATTTCAATCTGGTTTTTATCCACACTAATTTTTTTTGCTTATTAGCACAATTTTTTAGCAAAATAAATTAGTCAAATATTAGTAAATATTAGTAAAACATTAGTTCAAAACTGTTAAGTATAACTAAAATATTAGCTGAAAACACAATTTCAGGAAAAAAATTGCTGAGTCATAGTATACTTGATTTACAAGACGTTTTACTAATTTTTCTACTAATATATTTATTTGAGTGTAGATTTCAATACACGGTGTTTTTGTTTTTACATACATAATTGCAGAAATTTAATACCAACAACAAGACATTGTTCTATTTTTATAAATCATGTGTTATGCCAATTTCCACTACTTTCCCATATATAATTAAAAGTTTTATTGAATTCGGCCCTATTGAAAAACTCGTAGTATCAATTAAAATGATTTGTAATTATTTAATTGATTTAATTTTAATTAAAATTTTAATCATATCTATTAAAAATTATATAAAATATTTTTTTTTTTTAATTTCAAACAAATGTTTAGTAGATACTACACTTAGAACACTTTGCAGGTAAAGAACACTGCTAATGTAGTTAAAAACAAATGGCATCAATTACAACATATGTGAAAACAGTAGACATTAGAGTGAGGTAAAGTTCTAAAAATAGAACTGTTGTGTTGTTGGAGTTGTACTTCTGAGATTATGTATGCAAGAACAAAAAAAAAAAACACCGTGTATTGAATAAAACTAGTTTTAATCACAACAAAACTCGACCTGACGATAGAGTTTATCTATACCACGGTCAGTGATTTCACAGAAAATTTCATATAGACGCAACAAATATTACATTATTCAAAAAAAAGGGTCACTGACGAAGGTTTCATACCGGAAACTGCACAGTCTGATTCAGAAAATTGAAAATTTGCAATGTAGTTATGATTTTTAGAAAATACACTCATTCTTCTCTACCACACCTTTCACAATGAAATTTCACTTAAAGAAATTACGACTTACATTTCAGTAAATTCAACTAACATTGTCATTCGGTTATTAATGTTCAAAAAATTAACCACAATTGTAGTAAAAATGAACCACATATGCAGTAAAAAAGAAACAAACATTTATTTGTTTTATTTGTTTAAATATAAAAAAACTACTGTATAAAATGAATGCAAAATTATAATACAGTAATTTGATGTGGTTTGTTTTTTTAAATGAACTACAAATGTAGTCAAACATTAAATTTCTTAAACAAATGACTGGAGTTTCACTTAAAAACAAATATGCTCAATTGCAACTCAAACAACTACAAATATTTACAGCAGAAGTTCCCTAAGTGTATTAAAAGTCGATTAAAAAATTTTGAAAAAAAATCGACAAAAGTTGGGGACAAATTCGAAAAAAAAGTCACTATACAATTGTAGCGACCCCTAAATTTTTTTTGCATAAATTTTTAAACAATTAGAGAATTTTTTTTTGTGAATCTTTGTGTTGTCCCGTCCAAAATTCGTCATATTGCTTATTTAAGAAGCAGCCTAATATAACATAATAGTTCTATACTTGAAAGATTTTTAATAAAAAATCTTTTACACTCAAAAAAAATATTTTTTTTACATAAAAAAGGTCTTGAATATAGAGAATTTCTTTAGATAAAAAAAATTATCAATAGTTAATAGAAAATTATTAAAAAACATTTTTAATTCATTATTATATAAAAATATTATATACCCATACAAATTTCATAATTTTTTATTACATATTAAAGTTTAGCCATAAATCCTTTAATGAAAGCATAAGCCCCAACTTTTTTTGTTATATCGTTGACAATAATTGACAAATACAATTTCAATTTCCCACAAATACAATTGACAATTTCCCCCAATACCCATAATATTCCCACATTCCATTGTTATTATAATACGGACCACACTTCGTATGAGTGATATATTATTTTTATGCGAATTAAATATCACTCATACGTTGATGGTATTTTAATAAGGCACACCATTCGAAGTATATCACAAAATAATTCAATAAAAATATGATTATTTGCACAATCATCTCATGCAGTCAAGTTAACAAGAAGAACAACATCAGACTTCACAAAAATTTATCATTATTTATTATTTACATGCATATAGAGTATGACAAAAATAATAATAGTAATATGTAAATAACGTTTTGTTCATCTGAAAAAAATAACAATAAAAATAAGTATTGGAATTTGAATTACTATTTAAATTGGACACATGCATGCAACTGAAAATTTTAATTCCCTACAGTTGATGTTAACATTAGTTAGTTTTTGTACACGCATATTTTTTGGAGCCAATAACACATTTCCTATTTTTTTAAATAAAAATCGAATCAAATTTATCAAAAAGCACTCAACGCGGCGTATCTTCTTTCATCATAATGAACAAAAAATTGGTGTTTTGTAAAAAATTAAAAAAATGCATTTATTAGATACATTTTGCAAATTGGTTTCTCCCTTAAAAATATTTTTAACCTGCATAAATCAAAAATTTTATATTGTTTGGATAAAATGAAATTTCACTTTTTGTGTAAATTATCTTGATTTTTTGAATTTTTTTTAGATAAAGTTTGATATAATTTTTATTAAAAATAAAAATTATGTTTTTTCGACATTTAATTGTGCAATGAAAATGAAAATTATTCAAGTTCGAGGCTATACTCTATATTTCTTTATTAGGATATTTTCCTAACAAATAATCTATAGAGTTTTTTGTTTTCAAATTTATTATTTGACCCTTTCAGGAATGTGTTGATAGATCTATTTCGGGAATTTTCTAGGTTCCCATCATCAGAACACGTTTTGAAAGAAGTGACAATCCCATGCGAAACATCAAACATTCATATAACCTAATTTTCCCACTAAATGAGAACTAATATATGAGCTCGAAGATAAGGATTATCACCATTGATCAAAAATAAATAGAAAAATTATTATAATATCTGTACTTTAAACAGCGTTTGAAAAAGATTAAAGTTCACAGTACGCGCTTTAAAAAAACTGTTTTTTTTTAATTTATCGGTACAAAAAATTAGTTTTCGATGCAAGTACAATTTTTGGATCCAGTTACAAATCACGTTTTTATATTGTAACTAATGGTCAGATTTTGGAACTGATTTAAAACATTTTGTATACTTTTCTAAAGGTATAAGGTACCAAATCTGGTCTCAAAAGCACGCACCGACATTCGGCGTTCGAGCTATATTAACGGGAAAGGTGTCGTTTTTGATCAAAATGCTCCGATTTTTCACCCTTCTGGAAATATATTTTTGTAATATTTGTAACGGCACCTGAACACACAACTCTTACCATTTTTTCGGTTTATTAATGACTATTTTCTTACGAAAATATTATAAATTGAAATTTAGGTTGTTACTGCAATTTTAAAATCCCGCAGTGTAAAATTTTAAAAAATTCGAATTTGTTATCAAGTTTAGGTGACGATAATTTAAAGAAACAATAAGATATCTTAAAAATTCAAAAACTGAAAAAAAGGTGCCGTTAAAAGTATTATAAAAAAGTATTATAAAAATCGGAGCATTTTGATCAAAAACGACGCTTTTCCCTTTTATATAGCTCGAACGCCAGATGTGGGAGAGTGATTCTGAGATCAGATTTAGATTCAGCGTGCCTTATAGCTTTAGAAAAGTATACTTTAATTCTAGTATCAAATATTTTTCGTCCTAAATCTTTAGTTGTAAAAAGTACTTACATGTACTTAAGAGTGTACCCCACTGTAGGTGTGAAAAATTACAATTGTACAATTGAAAGATTTTTGGGTTAGCAACTTTCAAATGTATGGGTCTTTACAGTTGCATATTGTTTTTAATATTTTTTTTTTTAACTAATGCCATCAAAAACCACGTTTATTTGAAAAATTAAAAAAAAAAAAGATGACTAAAATCACTTTTTGATAGATACCCAGGCAGAAAAATGCAATCGGCACAGTGTTGGCTAAGCGTCGGCGACGTTCGGTTATGCGTTTGCAGAACGTGGGATTAACAAACTTGACAGTATTGTCCTGTTACCTGATCAAAAAATTTGGTGCTTTTAAAATAGCTTAAATAAAATTAATTTTAAGAAATATGTATAATAAAACACATTTAAAAAGCTGAAATACAGTTCGGTGTTAGTCTTATGATAAAATGTGTGAAATATGATAGAATATTAAAAAAACTTCTTATTAATTGTAATAATGGTAAAAATAATTGCGGGTGGTATTGGCAAAACACATGCTTTGCTAACAAAATAGTGTTTTCCTTGTACAATATTAGGATTATACCTTTGGTAATTATTAACACGGTGGGTTTTACGAAAATAGCAGTGGTTTCCCAGTACTATTTTTTTGGTACGGTTACTTCTTTCAAAACGTGTTCTGATGATGATAACCTACACTAAAAAAAAGGTTAGTAGAAAAGTTAGTAAAACGTCTTGTAAATCAGGTATACTATTTGTTAGCAAATGTTTTGCTAAAATTCTGTTTTAAGCTAAAATTTTTGTTATACTTATTCAGCACTTAACTGTTTTGAACTAATATTACACTAATATACTAATGTTTTACTAATTTATTTTGCTAAAAAAAATTGTGCTGATAAGCACATTAATAGTGTGGACGACAACCAGATTGAAAGATATGCGTAGAATAGGGTTACCATTCGTACTGTTTTAAACAGTACATGTACTGTTTTTTGAAAAATGTACTGTTTTATTCACAACACCTAAAACAGTACGCAAAAGTACTGTTTTTTTGGATTTGTACTGTTTTTTTGGATTTGTACTGTTTTTGTACTGTTTTTTTTTGTATATTTTACATATTTTTATATAAACAAGTTTTTTTGCGTGTACAAAGAATATATATTTTTTTAACCATTTTTTTTTGTGTGTATAATAATTTTTTATATAAATTTTTTGAATCTCCCTGTATCAATTCCACTTCGTTTCTTTGTACATATATAAGTTTGGTTTGTTTACTTTTCAAGCAATGGACGTTTGTAAACACAATTTTTTTCATGACACTGCCCAATGCAAAAAGTAATGGCGTCCAAACTAATAATTTTAGCCAATTTGACGAAATTTAGTCAATTTAATGAAATTTTGTCAATTTTACTTCTTTAGAGAATGTAAACTTGACGAAATTTTGTTGATTTGAATAAAATTTGTTAAATCTTAAAAAAAAATTGACAAAATTTCGTTAAAGATCTACAAAATTTTTTTTGTTGATTTTACCTACGCTATTTGGTTCGGTGTATTAACTTATTTTAAGTAAATATGTGATGTATTGAAGTAAAAGTTATGTTAACAATAAATACAAAAATGTACTGTTTTTTTTTGAAAAGTACTGTTTTTTTTCATCAATGTACTTTTTTTCACTTTTCAAATATGGCAACCCTAGCGTAGAATGAAGCGGCAAGCCAAGATGTAGTAGAGAAGACGAAAATGATACTAAAAAGTACAACTCTAATAAGACATATAAAAAAATCAACCATGGAAGATTTTTGTATCTGTTTTTCATACATAAAACAAAATTGAGGATTAAAACAACTTTAATTTTGCGTTGTCACCGGCTTGTGAAAATAATTGTCTATTAATTAAATAAAAGACAAAATAAAAGATTTAAATTTAATATGTATTTCTAAACTAAATATTTATAGATTAATAATCTATTGCAAACAAACATATACAGACATGTAGACAGAGTAAAGCGAAAGACAAAGACACACATCTTAGGTATATTTTTATGGTTCCTTTTTCTTATTGCAAAAAAAGGGTGGTTTTTTTCATTTCGTTTGTTTTTGTTTATTTTTTCGTTTCGTTTCTATAATTATCTTCGGCAGTTGCGTCCTTTAAAGGATAGCATCATTTAGACAACCATTGATGTAATTAGTTGAAAGAAAATTTTTGTTATGTTATATATATTTATTTCTATATATTTTCAGATATTAAATTAATTCATGTCGTCAATGTGGGAAAATGAAAATTTTTATATTGCGTAATTATTATAAATTATTTTTAAAAGAATCACAAAAATATGTTTTATGATTTTCAGCAAATAAATTAACTAAATTACAATTTTTCTACAATTTTTTTAGGTTTTTTTTCAGTCTACTAAAATTCAGCAAAAAAATTATTAATTTTTAGCAAGGCTTTTTTATTTCTAATCCACTAAGTGTTAGCAAAACTTTTGCTGAATCTACACACAGAGAAATAAGGTGCCAACCGAATTGAAAAGTGTATATTAGTGGTAACAACTTATAAATTCAGTTAGTACAACGATACTTACATTAGATTTCTGAATATTTTGGGTGTTGCAACTAAAATTCAGTGGAATTAACCGAACTTTGTTGTGAAAACGAATGTTAAGTTGTGCCAACGGTCTACAATTCGAAATAACTGAATTTGAGTCGTAGTCACGGAATTTCATTTGGCTAAAAGCTAAATTTTTCTCTGTGTGTACTAATTTTGTTGCTAAAAATCAGCTCGCTGATTTTCAGCAAAAGATTTTGCTGACATTAGCAAATTGCAGGCACGCTCCTGACTAAAATTTTGCTGACTCAGCAAAATTTTTTGCTGACTTTATAAACTTTTTTTTGAGTGTAGAAATTCCCGAAATAGATCTATCAACACATTCCTAAAGGTGGTCAATTAATAAATTGGAAAACAAAAACTCTATAGATTATATGTTAGGACAATATCCTAATCAAGAAATATAGAGTATAGCCTCGAACTTGAATAATTTTCATTATCATTGAAAATTTAGATTTATAAATTTGTGTCAATCACAAAACAATAAAATATAATTATGAGGGCTGATTAGTCTTTAAATAAGTGTATAAAAGAATTGATATTAAAATATAAAATAATGAAATTATACAAAAACACTTAGAATTCCAAGTTTTTTAACAACAAAATTTCTTTACATTTTGAATTGTCAGTTTCGACCTAAGCGACTACAGTCATCAGTCTCACTCTAATCCACTACCAAACAAGAAAGTCATGGCGTGTTTGATCAGGTATATATATCAACCAACCACAGAAAAAACGTGATGTTAATTGATTACCCGAACAATATAAGTAGTTTCTTTTTTCGAACAAATTCAGACAATAGATTTAAATCTGAAAGCTTTTTAGAAATGTTAAGGTTAAGAAGAAGAATAAAAGTTTTTCTCTAAAATTTACAAACACTATTCATATTTAAATCAGACTATACTAGTTTCTGCCTTTTTATGGACAGGCTCATCAGTGATTTTCCATTTAAATTGTATTATTATTATTTGTGTCTTATAATTGTCAGATTGTCTCTATATGAACAATTTTTCAACAACCTGCGGCTGTAAGATTCATACCCGCGCTCATCTTACATTACACACGTAACAATACCAAGTCATGACCATTTAGCGATCACACTCAAGTATGGCCTAGATTGAAGTTCAGCTAAATTGAAGTTCTCTTTGCTATTAGCTTTTCTGTTATTGTATATTATACTCAGAAGTGACCAACACCAACACTAACAAACACAAATATTCTATTTTTAGACTTTTGTTTATTTTTCTAATCTCCTCCGTCTATATTTCACAACGTTACCAGATTGGTTCGTATGAGATTTTTTTTAAAAAAAGTTTAATTTTGAAATGTTTAAGTAGTTCTTTAGTCGCCCATTATCCACTTTAATTTTCAACATTTTTTGTTGTTATTTCATATTATTGGAAACAGAATCCAATGTTGTGATTTTATTAATTTACATACTGTTGACAGTGGAAATACAACAAAATGCAACAAAAAAAAAAAAAAAATAACGAAGTGAAACAAATGGAGGACGCATCGCCAAAGGATAGAAAATGTAATTTAACTTGTAATATCCTCTATGGGTGTTCATAATGTACACAGAAATATGTTTACAGAATGTTAAAAATAAATACCAAACAGAAAGCAAAATAACGGATGAGTTAATGCAAATATTGCAATATGGAAATTTTTTTTGCAAAATGTTTTTTTTTTCGTGCTATTACATTGGAAGTGGATTGCAAATTAATGTTTTATTCTAAATAAAGTTTACAAATGCTTTAAGCGAGGTTTTAAAAACTTTCGATACACCTTTTAGGTATTTGGTCTTTCAAATTCCATTGAACTTGGTATTTATATTCTCCTAGTTAGTATGGAGTTCACGTATTTCTTATTTTGTCAAAATTCGTTATAGTTCGCGTTTAGTCGCTGCCCAAAGTTTTTTTTTTTTTTTTTTTTTTTTTTTTTAAAAGAGAGGCAACACTCAGGAAATACTTCCTATATTTTAGTGTGTTGCTTTCTTTGGAAAGGGATAGTTGAGAGATGAAAGGTGGGGAAAGATGAAGGGCTTCAGATATGGCAACACTGTAATTGCGCGAGATGATAAGTATTAGAACAGTTGTTGCTCGCCACCTGATGGAGAGTTGGCGAACTTATTAAAGCTTTTTGGTTCATAGCCCTGATTCATTATTTTACTTCGGTGGGGTTAATTGCTATGGGAACACCGAAGGTGGACATTGCGATACGAATGAGGGATAGAAAAAACTCATACGTATTATTTTGATGTTGCCGGCACCGGGGATCGAACCCGGGACCATCTGTGTAATAGTCCAACGTGCTAACCATAACACCACAACGTTGTGTCATTTTAAACATCAAATCATGTTCTTTTTTTTTTACTCGAAAACAATAACGAAATTGAATCGAGCCTATCTCAAAAAAAAAAACTATAATTAATTTTTATGAAATTTATTTTACTATTTTATACTATCTTCTTTTACAACATGTATATTTTTGTTAAAATCGACTTTTTTTAAAACAAAGTTTTTGCTTTATCCGTGCTATACAAAATATTTAAAATAAATTCAAACACTTATAACATATAAACATTTCTGGTTGGGAATAGGAGGGGCTCCAAAATAAACTCATTTTTTCCGAAAGTATATTTGATATTTATTATTAACCCTCTAACTGGCAAACGATGTATGCAACTAAATTCATACCATGTGCTCCAGTCGAAAAACAAATAATAAGTTCCTCAAAAAAATTGTTTATCGTTGCCTAATTTAGGCGATATGAGCCAAAATATTTTAGGGTGCATTTTGAAAACTAAAGCATATAATAGAGAAGTTTTGAACAAAAATTATTTCTCTTACCAAGATAAGAACTAGTTTTTTTTGCTCCTATTTAAGAAGATATCACTATTTTAGCTTTTTGGAAAAAGTGAAATTAGACCGAAAAAGTATTGAAACTTCAATTTATATTGGTCAAACTTTAACGCTTTGCTATTAATACTTTATAAAATTATGACAAATACGAAATTTATTTTTATACCCTCCATCCCATAGTGCAGGAGGGTATATATCACTTTGTCAAATGTTTGTAATTCTTTTAAAAAAAATCTGGGACCCCATAAACTATATATATTCTTGATTAGCATGAATAGAGAAGTCGATATAGCCATGTCCGTCTGTCCGTCTGTCTGTGTTAACTCAAAATACTACGCCAATACAGAAGAGGTGTTGCTAATTTTTAGTCAAATTGTTTGTTGATATCATAAGCAGGTTTCTAGTGAAAATGATCAAAATCGGTTAACGCGTTTAAAAGTTATGAGTGAAAATGTGGGAAGACCTCTTAAAATTTGAAAGCAAATTTTAAATTATTCTAATTATTTCACCATACATACGTACATTCAATGCTTTATACACAAGAATATACGCAATCAGGGCTGACTGTCAATATCGCTAAAATACGGTCCCCGATTCAACTGACTATCGTTATAACTAAAATATTATTACCGATATAATTGAAATACCGTTATCCGTAAAATACCGTTACCGATATAATTAAAATATCGATACCTTAAAATTACCGTTACCGAAATAATCTAACAAGATCTGAAAAAAACTTCTGTAAATAGATATATTTTCCCAAAGTATGATCATAAACTAGCCAGTCATTAAAACTCGGGCATAATGGGGCTAAAAATTGAATTGTGCATTAACATTAACTGAATAACTAAAATAACGTTACCCTTAAAATACCGTTACCAAAATAATTGAAAAATCTTTTGCCCTAAAATAAAGTTACCGAAATATCTAAAATAACGTTACCGCTAAAATACCGTTAGCGAAATAAATAAAATACCGTTAACGCTAAAATCCCGTTACCGAAATAACTGAAGTATCGTTACCCCTAAAATACCGTTACCAAAATAAAAGAAAATAGCGATGCGGGTCCAATAACCACATAGAATCGGTTACCATCCATGGTCATGATCAACATTTAATAACAAAAAAAAACCCACAAAATATTGTTGTTGTTTGTAATACAGTATGTATGAATGTATGTATGTATGTTTAGTAGCAATCACATGCAGTGCTGCCAGGTTTGACGATTTGTCGTCATTTTGATGATATTTAAGACCCAAAATAACTAAATGACTATTTGACGACTTTTGCTTCCATAATGACGATTTTTTGACAATAATTTAATATCAAGATCTACTTATTTATCATTCTCATAAAATCGACGGATCTTTTATTAAATTTATATTATTTTGTTAAAAATTAAAAAAAAACATTGTTTTTTTATTGAGAGCTATCCTTTATTTGCTAATATGATGTGAAATACAATTTTGCAAAAATGCAAATCCTAGAATTGAATAAAATTTAATCCAAACCGCATATATTTTTTTATAAATTCATTACGGGTTTAGCTTAATTTAGTTTCTGTGTTTATATGTTTAGAACATTTTTTTAAATTTTTATAAATTTTAATTGGAGTTAGATTTAAATAAAAATTAAAAAATTTTCATGTTAAAAAACAAGGCATGGACTTTTTTTGCGAAACAAACAGATCTCTAGCCCGAATATATTTCATGTTGAAAGACGATATATATACAACTTTAAATGAAACAAAATAAATCTAGAAATAAATCCGGTGCTTAAAAAACAGGCCTAGTAATATAAATAAAGTGTCAAAATTTAATAATTAAAAAATATAACATTTAGATTGTTCGATAACACAAAAATTTGTACAAATGTTTTCTGGACGTTGTTCGTTTAGACAAATACTCAGTAAAAACTGGGTATTTACTAGGGTATTCAATTTACTCGGGTTTGCTTTTGTTCGAGTAATCGAGTAACTCGATTTTGAGGTTTTTAATTTACTCGAGTAGGCGAGTAAGATTTTAAAATTGCTCGAATAACTCGAGTAACTCGAATAATTCTAATACTTTAATTTTATTTTCCAAAAACTCACATTTTTGTAAGTTTTTATATTTTATTAGTACTAATATAACATATATATAAAAATTAACAAATTAATTAAAATTTTTAGTAAAAAGTTTATCTAAAAGAGAAAAACATTTGCTAAGATCATTTATTATTGCGACAGTTTTGTCTCAGTACACTCAAAGCAAAAGCGTTATTATATCAATGAAATTCTTTATAAATATGTTGAAATCTTCATTGATTTTCTTTCAATATAACTGGTTCATAAATATGTATTAAACTGTTTTTAAAAATATTTATAAGGTTATTTATCAGGAAATACTTCCTATATTTAGTGTGTTGCTTTCTTTGGAAAGGGATAGTATAGAGATGAAAGGTGGGGAAAGATGAAGGGCTTCAGACATGGCCACACTATAATTGCGCGAGATGATAAGTCTTAGAACAGTTGTTGCTCGCCACCTGATGGAGAGTTGGCGAACTTATTGAAGCTTTTTGGTTCATAGCCCTGATTCATTATTTTACTTCGGTGGGGTTAATTGCTATGGGAACACCGAAGGTGGACATTGCGATACGTATGAGGGATAGAAAAAACTCATACATATTATTTTGATGTTGCCGGCACCGGGGATCGAACCCGGGACCTTCTGTGTAAAAGTCCAACACGCTAACCATTACACCACAACGCCCACAATTTCACTCAGACTTGACACAGTTTTGTTATATTAGTGTGTTAGTACTAAACGAAAAAATAGTCCATTTTGTCCTTTCATTTTGGGATTTTGATATATGTAATTTTTCTAAAAAAATTATAAAGAAGTTTTGAAACAACTTTCATGAATATTTAAGAAGATTTTCATCATATTAATGAAAACTTCATTACTTCTATATGTAAATTTTAATATGTGGAAATTTTGCGTAGGACCGCTATGAATTTCCATATAGGGCTTCTAAAATTGGCTTGTTACAACGACATAAAAGGGACCAACTAAAAGTTTTTAGTAAATGACATTTAAAAATTCCTTTTTGAAAATATAGTATTTATATGTAGTTTCTTTAGATCAAATGGCAACTAAATTAAAAAAAAAAAAATAATGTTTGATCCCACTTTTAACCCCCAAATCCGCACCAATAATCTTAAACACCCCAGTCTTAGAACTTGTTTCTTTAAAAAATATCCAAGTTTCTTCGACATCGGAGTTTTTCGCATTAAGTTCTTCGTTTTTCGTAATATAATTTCTTTAACAGTGCTCACTTAAAATAAAAATACACTTAACATTTAAATATTCACTATAACAGTCACATTATTTTATACAAAATAGTAAAAAATTATAAAATAGTTCATATTTTTAAATTACTCGAGTTACTCGATTAATCGACCAAAATTGTTCGAGTTATTCTTTACTCGAAATTGGCCACTTTGAATTACTCGAACAATTGTTCGACATCATTTCATCGATTAATCGAGTAACGGTTAACCGATTGAATACCCTAGTATTTACATTTATGACTTACAAGTTTTTACTGGATACATTTTTGCCAGTAAAAATTTGTGAGAAGAAAAAAACATATGATTGAAAAAATATGCTTATATTGTAAGTAAACAAAAGCAAATATTAAATTAAATTATAATTGTTTATGGATTTAAATTAAAAAATATTAAATAATTAACTATGGAAGAAGTTAAAAACATTTAATTTTAATTAATTTTTATCTTTTCCATAATGATATAATAATTCCTTCACATTTTCCGTTCGTTTACTTTTTTGTAATTTTGTATTACTCTTTGTAGTTTTGTTACTGAGTAATTTTTACTGAACTTTACTGGAAAAGTAATCGAACGGACTTATTGTTAAAGAATTTCCAAATGTTGTATAAGAATTTAAGATTTAAAAAGTTGTGCTACTGAAATGTTGTTCACAGAATTTTGTAGATATAAGTGATTAACAGTAAAATTTGTTGTATTTACTTGATCTTTCAACATTTTATAAATATGAATATCGTTATAAAATATAATGATTTTGGTAGTTTAAACCAAAGAGAAGTGTCAAAAATCGTGTTATATTACAACGATAACACGTTAAAATTTGAAATGTGAATTACATTATTGTATTTTATATTTTATTAAAACTTTATTCCTCTTCTAACAAATATATTTTATTTTGTCGATTTTTTAACGATTTTTCAAAATATGATGACGACTTTTTCTGAAATCTGGCAGCACTGGTTATGAGTGCAAATGTGAGAAGACCTCGAAACATTTTTAAGCAAATTTATAAACTGTTGTTTTGTTTTCCAGATACCAGGCTTGCCAGATACCTTTTTTCGGTAACCCCAACAAATCAAAAAATCACCAATTAAAAAAAAGGTTGAACAAAATCGTTGAGTTACAATTCTTTATTTATTTGACTGCATTAACCAGAGTTGCCAGACACTTTAATCGTTATCAGATCAAAAAAATATCCAGGAACAAAATCCCCGAATTCAACAATGTAAATTCATAACTTTTTTTTGTACACTATTTTTACTTATTCTCATTCTCAACCTTTTTTTTCAAGGAAACTCTTACACTCTAATTATATTTATTAAGAACCCCATTAAATTTAAAGGACATTCACTTTCAGAACTTTTTTATTTAAGACATATAAGGTGCATACTTCATCTTAAAATCTTTTGATTATATGCATTTGTTTTCCTTAAAAGCCCTAATTTTTATTTGATACATACAAAAATAATCTAAATTAAAGTATTGATGTGTAAAAACCAATCGAATTTTGGGAAAATTTCTAGGGTTCTTATTCTAAGAGTCGTAAACGAGAATTGCACAAGCAACTAAGCTGAAAAACAATAAATTAAAATACCAGTTTCTTTAATTTTTTGTGTCTCGAAAACACCCTAAACACTCGAAAGATTTTCTTTTATAATTTTTGACAAACTTAATTTCATCACACTTTCCGTTTTACTTATGTGATGTGTTGTAATGTAAACTGGTATTTCATAACTATTTCATTATGTATGTCTCCGCAAGCGTATTTTTGTTCCCTTAAATTTATCTAAAATTCTGATTATTCGAAACTGTTTTGATGCATCTCTTTTAGCGATCCAAAAATATATTTTAATAATCCTTATTACTTTCGTTATTATATAGGCAAAGAGACGATTCTTATTTATACAAAACAACAGGCGAATTTTACAACAGTTTTTTTTTAAATCATAAGGGAACTTTAATAATATATCTATTTTTCACGACACGTTCTTATTTAGGTAATCAGAATAACCATTTCACCTTTGAAGACCCACTGTTATAAGCATGCACAATTTCAGATTCATTTTAGTAAACTTTAATTAAACATTTTTTTTTCTGAAACATCCCAAATACATTAATCAATCAGTCATATTTTGTTTTACTTATAAAAACAACATTATTTTTGTTATTTTTACAAAGAATATAGATATTAATATTGTTTGCACTTTCCCTGGTTAATGCAAACACCGAGATGGAGGGTATCCAAAAATTCGTCACAGCCGAATTTAATCTTTTTAATACCAAATTCGGCACATCGGACTTTAATGCTTCCACTTGTTTTTTTATTTTTTTATTTAAAAATACGAACTGATTTTTGAAAGAAATTACAAACGACTAATCTAAAATTATTTGACAAAAAATTATTTCATTTACAGAGTTTCCCACAACTTAATCACCCCTATAGTGAATATTTTTCCCTTTTTACTCAATTCCAATCCTGAAGAAAGGTCCCCTCGAAATTTGTTCCCTTTGTCTAATTATTCAGTCGTGAATAGCATAATACAATTTTCACTTGAGGGGGAATGAAAATTACATGGGAACAAACATTTCCCTTTTTATTCACGAACGGGGTGAATGTCTTCCTTCTGCCAAATTTCATAAAAATCCGTCTATTAGTTTATAAGTTCAGATGATTTCCTTTAGAGGAATCCTGATAAAATCCTGTTGGTCCTTTAATAACAAGTCCTTGGACTTGTTATTAAAGATAATGCTTCAATCTTACTTATATTTTATTATAAAGAGTTTTAGTCAACTTAAATTGGTTTTTTAGATTTTTGAAAACTATGTTTTTGCAAAAATAATTATTTTTCGAAATTTTACGAAATTTTGATTTTGAAGCTTTCTCGCTTCCAAACCGTGGCCGGCAAACGAAAAATTTCTTTGCATAATATTTAGCAAATTTAGTTTTCCATCGGAATATATTAATTTCTAAGTATAAAACGCTCATTTGACGCATTTGTGAAAAATTTTATGAATACTGCCCTGAGGCAGCCTTACCCGTTAGGGGGTTAAATTTTGTATAATCACATAGCACCCTACGACAAATTTCAATAAATTTCACTGCGTACTCAGATTTTCTTCACCACATCCTATGTCCTTTCAAAATGACATTCAAAGCTAAATTTTTAAACAAATTATTTAAATACTTGCAATCATAATATCATGCCAAAATGTCAAAATATCAGATGAAAGATCATAATCTCTGCTATTCCACAAAATTATTTCTCGTAATATATCACTACCAAAAACATTAAAAATGTCCTTTTAAAAATTGGCTCCTTCAATATCCTTGATTGTCTTAAATAAGTTCGTCAAAAGAAAAACGCATGTTAAAGATTTGACTGTACTGTAATACATACCCAAACTTCAGCCCTTTAAGTTTATTAGTTTCGCAATATTATCATCAGTTGGGTTTAAGAAAGCTGTCTGTAAGATGGGTGCCGCGTTTGCCCTCAATTGACCATAAACGTAATCGTGGCCAATAAGGTGATGGCAACAGTTTTTTGGGAAAAACAATAAACGGCGAATATTAAGCCAACTTATTGGACCGATTTAACGAGGATTTATAAAAAAAAAACGACCCCATATGGCCAAGAAATGGATATACATTTGTTTAGGTTTTTAGTTAATTTAGCTATAAAGTATGCAAAAACCGCAAAAGATAACGCTAGAATTAGCGGAAACATTTTAAGGTTTTTGAACCCAATTTGTACTAAAATATTACTACAGGTGTAATTTTAATTCGCAAAAAATATTTGAAAAATTTTGCAATTAAAAAAATTGCAAATAATAAATAGTTTCATATATTTCCGTATTTACGAGATGCCAACCGCGGATAAGTTTTATAGCAAATTTGTTATACCATAACGCTTTTTTGGCATTACGCCATTATTTAGCACTTTTAACAATGCAGTTTTCGATTATTTACAATCTGGAGACTGGTCCCTTTTCTGTGGTATGTATATCTTGTACAATTTGTGGTATTGTTGATACCACAAATCACGCGGGTTTTGCTGCAATGTACGTCGTGGAAAGCTTTACCGCTTTAATGTTTTTGTTCATGATTTTTCATTAACACTAGCGTAATTCTTTCCGTCTTATTTTGTGGAAATATTATAAATTTTATGAACTTAGAGAAAGTTGAAAAAAAAGATGAGAACTTTATTTTGAACTTTTTTTGTACATTTTTCAACTTTGTTATTTATTTTTTTCAACTTTTCTAAAATATAAATAACTTTTTATAACAAAAAAATTTATTTGAACAAAAATTTTTGTTTTTTTAAGGAAACAAACAAAAACTTTCGTTTTAAAATGCTTAAAATCGGGTGTCTGTTAAAAATACACATATTTTTTGTAAACAAAAAAGTATTAACTATAAGCTAAAATACCTGAAGTTGAAGATACCATTAAAAAAGTTTTACTTCTGAAATATTTAATAGAAAAAATAAGCAGTTGAATCGCAAAGAATGTTAGTATTTTTTTCACTTTTTTCAAAAACAGCAAAAATTTTCTAACTTTGACAGCTCACTGCAAAAAAAGTAAACAACCTAGTTGATTGATTTTGACAGCTTGTGATGTAGAATTTTATCTATTCTTAGCCGATATCAAATTTAATTATAAAAATTTGTTTTCTAAATTTCAATTAATCGCCACTTTTACATCATTTGAGCCCACAGTGTATTGTGTAGGTCATCTCATAGTCAGGCTTGACCGACTGTTATTGTTTACATCTTTTAAGTTTGCTAATATTCAACGATACTTTTGCTGATTTCCGCAGGGTAAATTGTTATTTTGCTGTATCTTACCTATACTTAGCAAACAGATTTTGCCAATTGAGTACCAAAATCTGCTATTGCTTGCATTTTTATAGTTTAAAACTCCAATAATTTGTTTTATTGTTTCAACATTATTTTATATTATTGTCATTTGTAAGTAGCTAAATAAATCATTATAAGAACATAAAATCTCTCACAACAAATTAGTATCACATTAAATTCCACAAATGAAGTGGATATGACGATTTTGAAGTAAAAAAACAACGAACATCATTATAAAGTTTTAAGCCATACGAAAACTTTGATTATCTACAGTCCGTTGCAAAATATAAGTTCACCTAATTTTTTTTGCGGTTATCGACGTATAATAATGAATTTTTAAAAATTTAACTATTTTGGTGTTTATATAATCCTTATTTGTCTTAATGCAAACATACATTTTTTTATAATATTAAAGAAAATAATATAAAATTTTATTATTTTAAAAAAAATAAAATAGCCCATTGCAATATATAAGTTCTCTTGTACGGTATCATACAAAAACTATAGTTTTGTATGATACCGTACTATGTAGGTAAAGACAACTATAGTTCAAATGAAATTTCACTTAAAGAAAGGACGACTTACATTTCAGTAAATTCAACTAACATTGCCATTTGTTTCTTTACTGTTAAAAAATTAAACCAAAATTGTAGTAAAAATTAACCACATATGCAGTAAAAAATAAACAAACATTTAATTGTTTTATTTTTTTAAATAAAAGGAAAACTACTGTATAAAATGAATGTAAAATCATAATACAGTAATTTGATGTGGTTTGTTTTTTTAAATGAACTGTATATGTAGTCAAAAATTAAAAATAAAGATTACTGTATTACAACTCACAGAACTATAAATATTTAAAGCAGAAGTTCCCTGAGTGTAAATAAAAACACAAGAAACAAATTTTTAAATAATGAGTCGAGCCTCCTTTTGAAATAATCTCAAATATTCTTTTTGGCATTGTTTTATACACATTTTGACTATAGTCTTCTGGAATATATTTTCATTCTTCTCAAATCTGGTTTTTGAGAATTTGTTTTCTGACCTCCTTGGTTAAAAACTTTTCTTGACAGGTAGGGAGCTCCATAAATTTTCTATTATATAAAGGTCTTGGGTTTTTATTTAGTTTTTGTATGATACCGTACAAGTGAACTTATATTTTGCAACACCCTATTTTATTTTTAAATATTTTCTTTAAAATTTCATATTAGTAAAAAATATATGTTTGCATGAAGATAAATAAGGATTATATAAACACTAATATAATTAAATCTTTAAACATTTTTTTTTTTTTTTTTTTTTTTTTTTTTTTTTTATAATAATGATTTTTTTCTCTAAAATTAAACTTTTTTACAACTCTGAAGTTATTTTTGTACCATCTCCACCTCAAGTGATCATTATAGGCTGGTATACTAAAAGTGTTCATTTTTCAAGTCACCACGGATAAAACAATTGTTGTAAAAAATTTTTCCCAATTTAGAATTTCCGCCGTTTCCATGTCCCACTCTTTGGGTCACTTGGTTAGAAGCAGCATTTTACTATGCAGAATACCTTGATTTAGTGAAATCTGTTATTTCAGAACTATATAGTGACGATTCGATTGGAATCGACTGTACAAGCCAAAAAAAGATTTGATATACCCGAATTAAATTATCAACCGGTATATATTAAAAATAATTTTTCATTTATTGTATTTGCTTTAAAAACAGCTTCGAACTGTAGGACTGAAAATTTATTAAAGCATTAATATCGCATCAAACGTTAGAGAGGAAGTGCAGAAACTCTGTAAAAATTTGACGCTGTATTTCGGAGAAATCCGGGATACACTTTTGTTTAGAAATAAACACAATTTTAGAAATGGCAACGATGCCAAATGACGAGTATGTTAAAAAACCTTCATCCACTGAAATTTTAAAATCAACATCCGTTGATGTTGAAAGAAGTTTTTCTTTCAAATTTGAAAATATTAAAGCTGCTCATATGATAGTTTATTGCGCGTTTTTATGAAACTGAGAATTTAGAGTGAAAACTTCTTGTTTATTAAAATAAACATTATTGTTGTTAAAATATAGTTGACCTTTATTGTTGATGTGTGATTGATTTGTTTTTAGTATTATCCTGAAGATGAACGGAGATTCCGTTCGAAATATCGATAATAAAAATTAAACATTATTTTTATTTTTTTTAATTCTTTCCCTTTACGAGGGAGGAATGGTTGATATATGCTTAATTTTTACTTTTATAAAAGTCAACATGACGATTTTATTGAAACTTGTTGTGGTCGACACTAGAGACATGTAGCTATTCATCGATACCTAAAAAGTGTAGCCTGATAGAATCAGAGTCTGACAAGGTCCACTCAAATCCAAACATTTATTTTTTTATGATTTTTCACGTTTTTGTTTTTAGTTTTTAGTTTTTTTTTTTTTAATGCTAAAAATTCAATTTTTAGTTTATATATAGGAAATATATAATTTGATACAAAAAAAAAAAAAAAAAAAATAAAATTTGAACAAAATTTTAACCCATTCAGGAGCGATGACCCTATCATATTTTAGCTTTAGTAATATATTTTTCCGATAGGGGGAGCAGTAAAACACCAAATGCAGCACAAAATTTATTTTTAGTCATATGCCTAAGTCTTCACGAAGTTTCGTCAATAAATCTTGATCGGTATAAGTTTTGTTGTCAAATTGTTAAAGCTTTTTTTTCTTTTTTGGAAGTTTTAAGCTTTATTTTGCTTTTT
Source organism: Delia radicum (assembly GCA_021234595.1). Taxonomy (NCBI): domain Eukaryota; kingdom Metazoa; phylum Arthropoda; class Insecta; order Diptera; family Anthomyiidae; genus Delia; species Delia radicum. The sequence continues at coordinate 240,240,726 of CM037851.1, read as the reverse complement.
TTCTTCTAAATTTTATGCTTTTTTGTGTTTTTTCAACAATTTCTTGGTATTTTTTTTCTATTTGTTTTTGCTTAAAGTTCATGCTTTTTTGCTTTTTTTTGTCTTCTCTGCTCATTATAATACGTCCATAACAGCAAAAAAATTCGTTGAACTTATATTTTGCAACGGAGTGTACAATATAAAGATTTTTTGTGTGTCTGATTCTTTGAAGAATAAAAATTATTTATAACATTTATACTAAAACTTTGAAAATAATAATAAAATAAAAAAGAATTTCAAGAAGGTCAACCAAATAGAAACCCACTCATACTTGAGCTTATAATTCGCCAAAGAAAGAATATTACCAGAATATTTATGACAAACCAAAAAAAAAAAAGTGGAAGTAATAATAAAGATTTGATAGTTAAGGGGAGGAAAAATAACATTAAAAATGCAATCAAAAGGATAATTTAAACGGAAAAGTTTTTGCCACAAAACAATTTGCACAAAAAATACACACAAACTTAACAGATTTATACTGATATTATTAAATATTTAATCAATATTCAAGCAATTAAATATTTCATCGTATTTTTAAAATATTTTCTCATATTGACAACATTTATGATTGTATTAATTTCACTTTCGTTCTATGAAATTGAAAATTTTGTTGATTATAATATAAAGCATCTGAACAGCAAATTGTAAGGACGTGTTGGCTCCATTATTTTGTGATTTTTTTTATTGATTACCTTAAATGAGTCTCAGTATAAAAGAAGAAGCTATTGAAAAGTACGTAAGGGCTCCGCATAGGGATTTGGACACGTGGCTGAAAATTATTTTTCATTGGATAAAATTTAGTAATTATTTTTAATGGACAGATAATTAGTTGAACTTGACTCCAGTTTTAATTTCATTTAAATTGATTGATTAAGGAATTCAAGGTCAGATTTGAACTTTATTTTTTTTTTTGAGCTTTAAGCGCGATAATATGGGATTTTTATTTTTTTGTTATTTTCTTTATTTACAAAAAAATGTCATATGTGGATTTTAATAATAATTATAAAAAGTGTTTGTAATAATGGATTTTGTTTAATGTTTACACTCAAAAAGATTTATATTCAATGTAGAAATTTGCAAATGCAAATTCAAATTGGTTGTGGGCTAGAGGTAAAGTATTTGCCTGACAAGTAGAAAATCACCGGTTCGCCTCCAGTTCGCGTAATAAGATTTTTTTTTAATAAAATAATTTTAAAATAATATATATTTTTTTTTTATGGTTTTGATAACTATAATAAAATATTGAGATTAGCAACCGAATTTCTGTTGTACATACTAATCTATTTTTAGACAAATATTTAAATTTGAAACTAGAAAATATTCAATGTTGAAGTTAAAAAAAAAAACAAATTTAAATCGGATTTAGGCTAGAGGTAAAGTACTTGCCGGTTCGAGGTATAACATTTTAACATTTTTTTATTAATAAAATATTTTTATTTTTTTTATTTTATTAATTAATAATCATATAATTACAAATTATATACTATTACCCTAACCGAGCACTAGCTACTATGGCCTTCGGCGAGTTGTAGCGAAAACAGACCAGTGCCTCTGGTGGGAATCGAACCCACGACCCCCGCACTGATAAGCCAGCACGCTACCAACTAGCCTACCGGGGCGCACGAAGACTGATTTGATTTGGATGACAATTTCGTCAGCACTAGGCCAAAAACCTAGAAACTTATATTCCAATTTTTAGATACCACGGAATACCATAAGATTACATATGGTCATAACAAGTGTAAAATCATCAGCAAAATTAGCCACTTATTAAAACTTCTTATAGTTCAAAATTTATAAGCGATTAAAGTTATAAGCGCTCTATTGAATTAAAAATTTTCTCATTTAGAATGTGAAATTTCTACAGATAAGTTATTGTAAAATGAATATTATGACATGAATTTAAAAGAAAATACTACATTTTATCAATCCTGGTCAAAAAATTTTCAATCGAAGAAAACTTAATTGTAAAAATATGAAAATATATATTGAGTCAAAATTACCCAAACTTAACAGATTTTATTTCAATGATTTTGTTTTTGTAATATAAGGTTTATTTTTATCGTTGTTTTTTAAGTTAGCGATTTTTTTTAATTTTGTTGAATTTTTTAAATTTTGGCGATTTTTTACAAATAACAGCGATTTTGTTAATATTTGGACAATTGTTTTCCAATTTTTGACAATTTTGGGTGTTTTTTTATTTTGAAAATTTTTTTAAATTTCTTTAATTTTAAGGATTTTTTTTTTTTAAATTTTGGCGTTTTTTTGTAATTATGTCGATTTTTTTCTAATTTGGTTCAAATTGTGCGATTTTTCGTTTAAAGATTTTTTAAAATGAGCGATTTTTTTGTTTTTCAATGTTGGCATTTTTGAAGTTTCTACAATTTTGGTGACTTTAAAAGAAAATTTTTTTTTTAATTTTGCCGATTTTTAAAATGTTTTTTTTTTTTTTTTTTTTTTTTTATTTTATTTTAGCGATTTTTTCCCCAATTTTTTGCTATCTTTTTTTGCAAATTTTAATTATTGATTTAATAGTATATACTCAAAATTTGTTTGAAATTGAAAACAATATTTAATTAAAATTTTAATAGATATGATTAAAACATTAATTATAAATAAAGTCAATTGATTTCCTTAACTGGACCGAATTCAATTAAACTTTTAATTGTATCAACAAATATTTTAATTGAAACTCGATTTCAGTTTTTTCTGTGCAAGTTATTTTAAATGATATGATACTAAAATTGCCTGAATAGGACCGAATTCATTTAAACTTTAAATTAAATTAATAAATATTTTTAAGTTAAACTCGATTTTAGATTTCCTGTGTAGTTGAACTACTACCTCTAATTTGACTATTTGATTCATTGCCATTGCTTTGCCAACGTTTTAAAAAAGAAACGGCCAAGCCCTGCCCGGTGTTATCATTTTGGCAAAGCACTTATTTTATCATTAAAAAATCACTTTATTGGTTGTTCTCCCAATGATTTGCCAACGTCTTAAAATTATGGTTTTGGTGCTGGCGAAGCACTTATTGCCATTGCTTAGTTAGTCAACGTTTTAAAAAAGAAACGGCCAAGCCCTGCCCGGTGTTATCATTTTGGGGTTGGCAATGCACTTATTTTATCATTAAAAAATCACTTTATTGGTTGTTCTCCCAATGATTTGTCAACGTTTTAAAATTATGGTTTTGGTGCTGGCGAAGCACTCATTGCCATTGCTTAGCCAACGTTTTAAAAAAGAAACGGCCAAGCCCTGCCCGGTGTTATCATTTTGGGGTTGGCAAAGCGCTTATTTTATCATTAAAAAAGCACTTTATTGGTTGTTCTTCCAATGATTTTCCAACGCTTTAAATTTATGGTTTTGGTACTGGCAAAGTGCTCATTGCCAGTGCTTTGCCAACGTTTTATAAAATAAACGGCCAAGCTCTGACCGGTGTTTTCATTTTGGGGTTAGCAAAGCACTTAAATCTTCGGAAATCCAACGCTCTGCCAACGCTCATACCACCGTTGAAACCACTGGGCCAATGCTTTGCCCTTCGTATTTTTCTGGCTGGGTAGTTTTATAATAACAATTTAGTGTACCAACCTTTACATTACCATCCTTTTATTATATACTGCAACTTGAGAAAACCCTTTGAGAATTGAATGCTTCTTGTTAGTTTCTTTAGTTTCTTTAGTTTTAAGTATATTTTATTTGATTTTAAATAAGCCTTAGGATATCATTATAGTGTATAGTTTTTATTATAAACATAAATGTTTAAAGTTAGTACAAAAAAAAAAAAAAAAAATGTTTATAGACCAACCTACCTTTTTAATATTTTTTTTTACATTGCGGTGGCTTCTTCTTTTATTTACGGCTTGTTTCCCACTTTTGCTGTATAAATTGGTTAGTTTGCTGCTTGGTTGACTGAGTTTTGTGTCCTGGTGTTTATTAAAAATTTATATTACGCAAAATATTTTTATTATATTGTGTGTGCTATAGTTTTTTGTTTTTGTTTTTCGTATGTATAAAAGTAACGTCTGGGATTATTTAAGAATTTAAGGTATTACAAGGAGATACGTTTTTATTACATATTTTACATTTATTGTTTTGTTTTTTTTTTGCTGAGCTTGTTGAAATAACAATTTTAATTAAAATGTATGTTTTTTTGTATAAAATGTCATAAAGAACATGGATAATAAAAAGGAAGAATACCAGTGAAATATATTAAAGTAGAGTTTAACGTTTCTTTTTTTTCAAGTTTGATATAATTTTTATTAAAAATAAAAATTTTGTTTTTTCGACCTTTAATTGTGCAATGCAAATGAATGCATTTTCATTGCATTTCTTTTTTTTTATTTAATTTTTATTTGCCATTTTCCAAACCTTAAATTCTGAGCAATTTTTCTTGTAAAAATCCGCTCGATTACCAAAATTCTTATTTTCCACAACTTAATTTTTTAAACCCTTCACACATGGTCAAGGAATAGATTTTTTCAAAGAAAAAAAAAAAAAAAAATACTCCACAAAAACTGAGTATAGTTTTTGAATGCACAAATCGTAGGACAAATTTAAAAATTATGACTGCACTCATAAAAAAGTTAGTACAAAAGTATGTTAACGGTGTTCCTGGTCAGTTGAACAAATTTTTTCTATTGTTATCGTTTAAGTCAGTTATTTAGCTAAAGTTATTGGTCAACCCATTTTACCACAATGACAAATTTCAGCTGTACTTGAACTAATTTTCCAAACTAATATTTAGTAATACGTTATTTCAGTTATTTCAGTTATTTCAGTTAATTTGAGATTCACGAATTACTTAATATTAAATTGATTAACTAATAACTTTAGCTAAATAACTGACTTAAACTATAACAACGGTAAATATTAGCTCAACTAACTTTTTTTATGAGTGTATTATTTACATTGATACCAAAATTCATAAGTTATTGAGTTAATAGGATTAAGTATGTTTATAACGCAGGAGGATAAAATCATAACTTTTAAACATGAATAAGGTCGTGACCATCAATTCTATATATATTAGGCGCGCTGGTACATTTTTTCCAATTTTTTTTTTTTTTTTTTTTTTTTTTTTTTTTTTTTTATTAATTAATAATCATATAATTACAAATTATATACTATTACCCTAACCGAGCACTAGCTACTATGGCCTTCGGCGCGTTGTAGCGAAAACAGACCAGTGCCTCTGGTGGGAATCGAACCCACGACCCCCGCACTGATAAGCCAGCACGCTACCAACTAGCCTACCGGGGCGCACAGGTTTTTTTTTTTTTTTTTTTTTTTCCAATTAAAGGATGCTTTTTATACAGGTATAGAACTTGGCAACACGTGATTTGTGTTTAGTTTGGCTCGGCATTTCAACATGAAATGTTGGAAAAAGTCATCGAAAATTGGAACTCCAGATTAGACTACGTCCGAGCCAGCCGTGGCGGTCATATGCCAGAAGTCAAATTATAATGCCAGAAGATTATCTTTCGAATAAAGTAAATTTCATGTCAATTCAAAAAATTCATCCTTTATTTGTTCCATTTCAAAGTTCTATACGTCTATAAAAAACACCCTTTACTTTAAAGTTTGGCTCATCTAAATGAGGTTTTTTACATATACCGTTTCGAAAATGTAAACAACCAGACACATTTCAAATGAAATATAAAGACAACCCCTGTATTCTTATTTGAGGAACATATTTGATTCACAAAACCGCTATTTAGTGGTTTATCTTATTTTTTCCAATTTTTACGGTTTAAGCGAATTTTATCCCTAAACTAGCAATTGACCTTAACAAATTGTCATGCAGTAGAAAGATCTTATTAGGAAGAGATGTTTTAGCAAGAAAATAATCATTTTAATATGGTACCTCATATTCAAAACTCGCGATTTATCAAAAATTTAATATGGCAGCAAAGCTTTTCGAGTTGAACCCCCAGTCCATGTTTTAGTATGATATGTGAATACCTTTGAAAACAATTAACCCACTTTTGTGACAAATATTTACCAAGAAGGAAGTAAAAGCTGGATCTTGTGGTCATCCTGGAAAGCTATGGAGCCATGTAAAATGTTTGACAAATCGCAAATTCTGCTTACAAAACGTATTAATAAAATAACTTTTTTCTTACTAATATAACTCCTCTAAAATTTCTTTTTTCACAGCGTGTACATACGATTAATTATTTAGCAATGCACTGACAGAATTATCTGTATAATGTCAATCAATTTTTGCATTAGATCTATGAATTGCTACTGGAACTCGTGCATTGAAACTTTTCATTAAATTAATGCAGCTTTTCTTATAGATTAATGAAAAATTTCATATTATTTATTAAAAATTTCATGTGTCTATTTAAAAAGTTTCATTAAAAATAGTTTCATTAAAACTATGAAGCTTTTACATGAAGTTTAAGAAATTTTTCATTTACGTTGTGAAGAAAACTTCATTAGTTTAGTCAAAAAAATTTTATTAAAACTCGTCCAAAGAATTATCTCTGTATAGGATTCGCGAAAACTAAAAAAAATACAAAAAACGCTTAACAGCGAGTTTAATTTCAAGCTTTGGGAATCAAATAAGTGCCATAAATATTAATACTGGTCTTGTCCTTAGATTGCCACAAAAAAAAATAAGATTTATTGCATATGGAAATTTTTGTATATGAAAAACAGAATGAAGATTCGTTAAACTTTAAAGTCATTTTGTGGAAAAACTGTACGATAGATCGAAAAATAAAGTACGCCATTAAAATCAGCATGCCCGAAATATTTAAAATTGATGGTAATAATAATAATAATTTTTTTGATGTTTTTAAAATAATTTTCATTCGTTATTCGTTTGAATAATCGAATAATTATAAAAAAAATTAATCGCTTGATCGTTCGACCAAAAATTATTTGATCATTTCATCGAATGAAATATAACACTAATAAATGACAATTCTACTTTAAGTCGGAGAATATTTTTCAGATTTGAAAATTAAATCTAGAGAAAACGGGAACATATTAAAATATTATTTTTTTTTAAGAAATAAGCATGACGTCAAGGAGGAAAAAATAACACTTCCTTTTTCCGTACCCATGCAAATTTTCAAAAAATCCTGTTTAGCTGTTATCTACAGGGGAGGTGGAACCCATAAATTTTGTATATGCTTTCATTATATTTATTTGTCTGAAATTTAAAAAACAATTTTTGAAATGGTAACTTTAGTTTGCTTAATTTCGACTGCATCAGTTTTACGCACGAATTCATTGATATCATAATGGAACTTTTTAAATTTTTCCTAGAGAGATAAACTCCTTAATGGCACGGCATATATCCGGTGGACATTTTTCAACAACATTTTTCAGATATAAACAACCATGCTTCATTAAGAAATGTTTTTAACTTCTTTTGCCTTAAGGCGACCTCTAGTAGAAATTTTAGCAACTGAAGTTGAAACTTTGAAGGCATATAAATTCTAGGCCGTTGAAGGTATTTTAAAAGTTTAAGTTTTGTATAATTTTTAGAAGAAATCTTTATTTAAAAATATATGAAAAATTCATTTTTTAAAGTTAACCGATTTTTAAATTTTTTTGAAAAATATCGTGGCTTTTGAACATTTTTAAAACTGCAGAAGTATTTTATAAGTATAGAAGTAGTTTACTAAAAAAACCATCCATTATTTATCCATTTTGAATGAAAACGGAATAATTTTTGAAATATTCTAGATTTTGTGTATTTGAAAAATTCCTCGTCCGATCGGTCAGATTTTCAAAAATTATACATAATCGATAAACTAATTTATAGCAAAGAAATGCATGTTTCTATTCTTTCATCAACATAATCAAAAATATAAAATATATTTATAAAAATAAAATGGTTGAGCTCGAGGCCTGGATTTTCCTTTAATTAAAGTTCTTCTTTATTATTTTCCAATATTTCGAAACTCTTCGAGTTTCATCCTCAGGGAGTCTAATGGATTTTAAATAAAAACACAAAATTCTAAAAATTAACGTTGTTTATAACTCGTCATCATCTATTGCACAATAGAAACGGTAATGACATGTTATTATGTTTTGGACTACCAGTAATGACACCGGGTTACTCTCTGCAATACTTCAATACAAATAATAATGAAAATTTGGCAAATCTGACTAATTGTCTGTAGCTCAGGCCAATGTAGTGATATTGGGCATTGGAAAAAGGGGGGATGAAGAGTATAAAATAAGTCGCCGACGAAGTCAAAAATTGTTCTTAGAATTTGAATAAGTCAAGCAGCAAGGAATCTGAAAGTACAATTAATACCCTAATGGGGTATTCCAGATAAAGTTAAAAACTTCATACAAAACACCTAGTTTATCGTAATTGTTAATAAAATGAAAATTCATATAATATTCTTTTCAGTAAAATGTATTTTTTATTTAAATACAACGTTTAGTTCAAAAGATATTGTGAATTATTTGTGGGCAATCCTTAATGCAGACGACTCATAAAAATAAAAGATTTAAAAATTTTTTTTTTTTTAAAACTACGTAAAATTTTTAAAATCTGCATATTTTTACAAATTTATTTGGTCGAATTATTTTTGAGAAGTTGTTCGTCAACTCAAAAATTTTCATCAGATTTTTTTGACTATTCCCTTTCCAAAGAAAGCAATACATTAATAAAAAGGACGAATTTCCTGAGTGTTGCTTCTCTTTACAAAAAATAAAGAAAAAAAAAACTTTTATACGCAGTTTTTAATTTTTTTTTCGAGTAGTAGTTGGCCCAGGACACAATGTTCATTTGAGTGAGGTGACATTTGCTAGGAGTATTCTTTGTAAATATACCTTACCAAAGAGTATACATTTATTATACTCATCTTTAATATTTACCTTTTTACATGAGTAAAAAGGCCCGCTCGAAAACGGGGGGGGGGGGGAGGCCTGAAAAAAAACCTACTGAATAAATAAGACAGAGTAAAAGCTTTACGACGCACATGTGTTGATTGTTAAATATGCCCGATATTTTGGTTTATTTGGTGATCCGAAA